>JAOPSE010000805.1:0-283978 GCA_029449295.1 Zea luxurians
CGACAAAGTTGCCCGTGCTTAGCCTCGGACGAGCCGGGGGGTGCGCCCGCTGCCTGAGGGGCCCTCGGGCGAGGCGTGAATCCGTCTGGGACCACTGTTCTTGCCCGAGGCCGGGCTCGGGCGAGACAAGATCGCGTCCCTTGGTAGATGAGGCTTTAACTTCGCGCTGTGCTTACCAGCCTTCACGGTCTGTTTTGAAGATGTTTTTCAGCCATGCTTAGGAGTATTGGGGGTACCCCTAATTGTGGTACCCGACAGTAGCCCCTGAGCCTCAAAGGGAGTATAGGCACTCGCTTGGAGGTTCTGCCGGATTTTTTGCAAGGAGACTAGCCCTTCTCGGTTATGTTTTGTCCTGATGGGTGCGCGCGAGCGCACCCGTCGGGTGTAGCCCCCGAGGCCTCGGAGGAGTGGTTTGACTCCTCTGAGGTCTTAATTCTTCTTGTGATTCCTCGGTCAGCCTTGTTGTTCCCTCATGCGGCCTGGCCGCAGCCCGGGTGCGTGGTCAGGCTCCGAGTTTTAAGCTGGTTTCTTGACGTGGTCAACAATTTGGCTGTAGCCTGGTGCGAGAGCAGCCTCCGAGCCTCTGCACGGAGCGAGAGGACGATCGAGGACCGTCTCGGCTTTTTATTATACGCCCCTTCGTCGCCTTTCCACAAGGAGGAGGGGGGAACGCGCCATGCTGCCCTTGGTGGCGCTGAACATGGTGTTTCCAGTGAGTTGCTAACGGGTAATCCGAGTGGACGCCCGAGCCATGTTCGATAAGGGTCGGCTAGTGGCCCAGAGGCGCGCTCCAAAAGTACCTACAGGTGATTTGCTGGACCTGGACCCATTCGATAGGGTTCGAGGGCTCAGTGCCTCCCTTCGGTGGGATTCCATTACAAATCGTTCTCGCTGGTCTCGGAAATGTCTTAGGGTACCTCGGGAGCGTAGCCCAAGCCTTGGCCATGTATCGGACGTACCCAGGGTCATCGCTGACTCTACGTGTTCTGGGGCGGCTGTCGAATCCCTTCGAGGGGCCAGCCTTTGAACCCCTGATCAGTAAAGGGCTCGGAGCCCGAGTGCTCTGGGGCGGTCGTCGAACCCCGCACGGCGCAATCTTCGAACCCCTGATCAGTAGGAGGGCTCGAGGCCCGTTTCCTTCGCTGCGAAGGACTCCTTCGAAATGTCCTGTTTCCCGATCCGTGTGGAGAGAGAGAGAGAAAGAGAAGGAAAGGAGATATTTCGAAACAGTGTGGCGCACCTTTTTTGAGGCAGTCATCATGACGAAGGCAAAACGGCGCCCGTCTGCCTGCCTGAGGAGACGTGTGTCCTGCCAGGGAGTTAATGCGACGGGACGGGCGACTCGCGGGGTATCTGTTGCGCGTGCGAGTCGTTCGAGGAATGGAACACGGGTGCGTCGTCTTTATGCTGTAGGAGAGGGCTCCCCTGCCGCTTCAGGGGAGGATGCGAGCCTGTAGGTGGGACCAGGGCCTGGTTGGTGGTTGGACCGCTGCCTCTGCCTGTTGTTGCAATTACCGCTGGTCCACCTATGGTCATATCAGCCGTCGCGTCTATCCCCACGGCTGACTGACCCGTGACCGTCGCACTTAATTTGCGCTGTTGGGTCATGCGTGGGGCTGCCTCGAGTCGTTGCACTGGTTCTGTAGTCCCGAGAAGACGCGGCATTGGTGCAAGTGGCGGTGCGGTTTCTTTGCACATGGTAACCGGTGCGCCGGTTACATGACATGTGGGCCCAGGCCTCCATGCTGGACAGCCAGTTGCAACGAAGCTGAAAGGGTGCACGACCGTGGTGCGGTTGCATGCTTCTCGCGTGGCAGCCCGCCTTTTCGACCGCTGGTTTTGGCGAGGATGAGAGAGCGCTTAACTGCAGGGCGGTTGCATGCTTCGTGTGCAGCGGTTCGCCATCTTCGCATTTTGGGTCAGTTTGTATGACATGTGGGACCTAGCCCCCGCGTCGTAGGGCGGGAACCCTGGAGCATGTCGGGGGAGTCTTTGCTCATGATGCTTCGGGGCGCGAGTGGGGAGATCAGTCTTTAAAAAGGGATCGATCCCCCGGGTAGTAGCCATGCCTTTGCTCTTCTATCATTCATCGCATCTTTCCATCTTCCGGGCCTCTAGATGGGGTGCACTGGCGTTGCCTTCTTCTTCCTGCCGTTGGAGGAGCGCGACCTCGTGGGGGTTAGCGCTCTTTAGTCATCGCTTGGCTTTAAGGATTTTCATCATGCAGCCTGGCTGTCGTTCCCCACCAGTGGTCACCCAGAAAGATGACCACCAGCCTTGTGGTGGAGAAGAGCGAGCCGGGTTGTGGCCTACCACCCTCAGCTTCAAGGATGTTCATCATATGTGCTGGGGGCGACGGCAAGCCGAGTTGGGGCCCTGCCTTCTGCATAGGCTGGTGACCCGCTTCTTCCTCTAGCATTCGGGGGAGAAGGGCGTTCACCAGCCTTGCGGAGGAGGCGAACTGCCACCTGCTGCCTGGTCGGGGTGTGGCTGTTCGTCCACCGCACGGGCGACGGTCGCGCCGTGCGCAGGTCGGCCACGTCCACGGCTCGTCCCGCGCCGCCGGCCACACCAGGGGGTCGTACAAGACGTCGTACGCCGCGGGGGGCGGTGTCCGCGTTCCTGGATGGCCCGGTCCTCACTCCCGTAGCGACGACGGTAGTGAGGACCTCCTTGTGCGTGCTGGGGCGGCCACCATTCGTCGGTACGGCGTTGGTGCGCAGGTGGCCGCTGTCGTCGGTGCTGAGGTGGTGGTGGCCGCCATAGGTGAGGCTTCCCACCGCATGGGTGGTTGCCTCTGCCGACGAGACCGTCAGTGCCACCTGCGGGCGAACCTCCGGCTCTTTGGCTTTAATGGCTTGTTCTCGCTCCCCGGTGGGGACGCGGGCGAGGGCCTTTTCACAGTAGCGTTTTCCCTAGGGCAATCACTGCTGCTGTCTAGCCGCCCGAGGCGGAGGTCATTGTCGCTACTGGTACAGTGGTCACCGGTGAGCCGCTTGGAGTTCGTTATCTTGCAGCCCTTCCGGTGTGGAGGTAGTTCATTCCTGAGGGAATGGAGCTGGGGTCCCGTTTGTAAGGGAATGTAAGAGCAAAATGTAATTGCTTTAAGTACTAAGACATCTGCTGCAGGTCGGGAAAACCGCCGAGGGTGTTGCCGACATCTAAGTCTATGTAGCATAATTGTCCCAAGTATGCGTGTTTGTTTTCTGCGGCTGCCGAGGCCTGAACATTTGGGTATTTGAGTATAAAGTCGTGTTTCTTTCCTCTTATTTCGAGCATTAGGACTTGTTCGGTAGCAGAATCACTTATCCGAGCGTGAGCTACCCTTCGTGGAAGGTGACGAGTGAGGTATCCGTATCTCGGAGGCGTAGGAGTCCCTCGGCTGAGTCGGCCTTACCGTTCAAGGTCTCACTTGTCGTTTTTTAGGATTCCGCTATCGATATAGTCGAAAGGCACGAAAGTTATTTTGGCAGAAACATTTCCGAGGAAAATTTTGACGCAGAGGGGGTTCCCCCCTTTTTCAGACCCCGAGGCGACCGCTCGGGCTGGGACCCTCGCAGAGGGCCTGGCCGGGCCGACGGGTCTGCCCGGTCTGCCCAAGCCATGGCCTCACAGCAGCATACCCGGGCCGAAGGTATGTTTTGCCTGCTTTGTGACTTTGGTTTAGCTTCATCCTTTTCCTTGTGTCTGAAGAACATTGTCCGTCTGTCTTTAGGGTTCGAGGCGGCTCTCGACGAGTCCGTCAAGAACTGCAAGGCACTTGCCTAGGCGGCTGAGCAGAAAGAGGCTGACCGCATGGCCATGTCTAAGGCCATCTCGGCCTTCTGCCGTACCTTTGGCCTCGACGACGTCCCCTCGAGCAGCTCCCCCCGGAGTTGCCTGTGGGCCTTAGGCGGCCACGTGCGCAGCAGACTGCGCGGGGCGCTGCACCACGGCGTTAGGTGGGCCTTCGCTGTACTCGCTTCCCACTACAACGTGGATCTGGAGCGGGTCAGCAAGGGCTACTGCTTACCCTACGAAGAGGAGGTCGCCCTGGCCGAGGTCCAAAGGCTTGATGAGGCTACCGAGGGCCCAGGCGCGGCGTTGGCTTCCTTTTTTGAGGTGGAGATCCTTCTGCCTGTGTCACCGTCCATGGCCGGGCCAGATTCCGCCGCAGGTAGGAACGACGCCGAGGGTGCTACTCCTCCCCCTGCCGACACCTGAGCCTGTGGGGAACAGTTTATCCTAAGTATGTGTATGTTTCTCGCGACCGCTGAGGCCTAAACATTTTCAACGTTAGAGTAAAAAGCTGCGTTTTCTTTCCTCCTGTTTCGAGCGTTAGGACTTGTTCGGTAGCAGAATCACTTATCCGAGCGTGAGCTACCTTTCGCGAAAGGTGACGAGTGAGGTATCTGTATCCTGGAGGCGTAGGAGTCCCTTGGCTCAGTTGGCCTTGCCGTTCAAGGTCTCTCTCGCTCGTTTTTAGGATTCTGTTACCGATATAGTCGAAAAGGCACGAAAGTCGTTTTCTACCCGAGCGTTAGGACTTGTTCGGTAGCAGAATCACTTATCCGAGCGTGAGCTACCTTTCGCGGAAGGTGATGAGTGAGGTATCCGTATAATGGAGGCATAGGAGTCCCTTGGTTCGGTCGGCCTTGCCGTTCAAGGTCTTTCTCGCTCGTTTTTAGGATTCTATTATCGATATAGTCGAAAGGCACGAGAGTCGTTTTGGTAGAAAACTTTTCCGAGGAAAATTTTGACGCGGAGGGGGTTCCCCTTCTAGCCCCCGAGGGAGGGTCGGTTTTCGCTGAGGCAATACCGATCCTCCCTTGACAACTAGACTTTTTATTTGTACATGTAAAGGGACCGAGGTACATGAACGACTTGAAACACTTTAAGGGTAAAAGAGACGTAGTTGTTCGATGTTCCAAGCGTTGCTGTAGACCTCGCCTTGATCGTTGGCTAGCTTGTATGTCCCAGGCTTCAAAATTTTGGTGATGATGAATGGCCCTTCCCAGGGAGGAGTAAGTTTGTGGCGCCCTCAGGCGTCTTGTCGTAGCCGAAGCACCAAATCTCCCACCTGGAGGCCTCGGGGCTGAATCCTTCGGGCGTGGTAGTGTCGCAGAGACTGCTAATACCGCACTGAGTGTAGCAAGGCTACGTCCCGAACCTCTTCTAGCTGGTCCAATGAGTCCTCTCGGCTGGTCTAGTTGTTTTGGTCGTCATATGCCTTCGTCCTCGGGGAGCCGTATTCTATGTCCGTGGGTAGGATGGCCTCGACCCCATAGATGTAGCATCCCAAAAATTCAAATCTTGAAATTTTCTCAAACTCGCTCTAAATTCAAAATGAATTTCAAATTTTATTTCAAAATGTTTGTTTGCGAGTTGATATCAGCAAATAAAGTATAGTGGTCTATATTCTCTCCAAAATCCTCCTCAAAATATCCTACAAATATTTCCCCAGAGATCCCCTTCAAATTCTTTCCAGAAATACTGCCCAGATATTCCCCGAGTGATCCCCCTCAAATGCTGTCTAGAAATACTGCCCCAAATATTCCACCGATATATCTCCAAATACTTTCCTCTTGAGAAATACCTTCAGAATCATTTTTAAAGTCCCTACAAATATTTTCTTCATAACTTTCCTCATGCTCATACGTATACGTATGCATCCGGTGTCATACAGTGAGTTCTACAAGCTAATTACACTTATATAAGACAAATCCATGCTAATCTCCCACTAATCCTCTCATCCTCCCACTAATCCCCTCATCCCTCCTCCTAATCCCCCACCATGGCTATAAATAGAGGGGCAAGGGCCTCCTCATCCCACCCCAAGCCATTTCATGGCAACTCTCTTCCCTCCCCCACACACACCACTCCATGTTCCACACAAGCACACACTAGCATAAGGATCGTTCGATCGTTCTTCGATCGTTCATCCCCTGTTCTTAGTTTGTTCATTCATTCGTCCGATCGTTCGTCCGATCGTTCATGGTTCGTTCATCCGTTCGTCCGTTCGTTCGTCCAAATAATCTTTTTCCTGCCGTTATGCTGCCGAAATTTCGATCGTTCGTTCGTTCGATCATTCGATCGTTCATCGTTCGTTCATAGTCCCTATTCATCGTTCATCGTTCATTCATAGTCCCTATTCATCGTTCTTTCAGATAATCTTTGTCCTGCCGTTATGCTGCCGAAATTCCGATCGTTCGTTCATTCGATCATTCGATCGTTCATCGTTC
Organism: Zea luxurians; assembly: GCA_029449295.1. Taxonomy (NCBI): domain Eukaryota; kingdom Viridiplantae; phylum Streptophyta; class Magnoliopsida; order Poales; family Poaceae; genus Zea; species Zea luxurians. The sequence goes on from JAOPSE010000805.1 coordinate 6,222, forward strand.
GTTCATAGTTCCCTATTCATCGTTCATCGTTCGTTCATAGTCCCTATTCATCGTTCTTCTAGATAATCTTTGTCCTGCCATTATGCTGCTGAAATTTCGATCGTTCGTTCGTCCAATCATTCGATTGTTCGTCCGTTCGTTCGTCCAAATAATCTTTTTCCTGCCGTTATGCTGCCGAAATTCCGATCGTTCGTCCGATCATTCGATCGTTCGTCCGTTCGTTCATAGTTCCTATTCATCGTTCATCGTTCGTTCATACGAACTATTCATCATCACTATTCACCATTACTATTCATTGTTACTATTCATCATCGTTACTATTCATCGTTGCTATTCACCGACACTATTCATCATCGTTACTATTCATCGTTCATTCGACCACCTCCAAATTTCAACTACACAAACGTCATGCTGTCCAGTCCACCTATGACCAGCCAGACCAATATTTCAGTCATACGAACTCCGGTGACTGTGATTTTCCTTCCAGTAGGGAAGTTCCCATCTGGTCACCCATCCCAGGTTTCTCCATGTTGAGCATGCTTCACTTTGAGATTCCTTCAAACCAGGCTTCCAACTCAGATTCCAATAATTCTTGTTTCTAAATTCTTATCAAACTATTCCCTATCCAACCATGTCATCCCTTAAGCATGGTCCATATTCCAGAAAACTCCCAAAATACTCTTGTCCCATATTCAGCCTATAACTCTCCTGTTCATACTAAGTCACGATTGATTCGTCACTATTTTCACCAACAGTGAACTTCACTGTGCTACACCACATACACCCAGCTATAAATACACCCAGCTACCCTCTCCCTCTCCACACACACTCAACACCCTCAGCCAAGGCAAACACCCCACCCACTCAGTTACTCTGCTCTACCGGCTACACGCATAGTGTCGCTTCGCCTCCAGTCCACCCTCTTGGTAAGCACCTCCGCTCCACCACCAGTAATATCACAACACCACATGACACAGATTCTACTCAAGACTCTACCCATTCATATATCGCTATTCTGACCACTATACTAAATATTTGTTGGCATGGTTGCTTGTTTGTATGTTTTCTTATTCATGTTGCATAGTTATCGGAGCGTTCGTGCCGTCTCGTGGAGGCCAGATCTGCAAGTCTACGCCAGGCAGTGGAGCTAGAAGCCAGTTCCGCGAGCTCCCCTTCCCCCTTCGCCGAATAAGCATGGCAAGCTCACTGGATCCCTTTGATGCATAAATTACCTATGATTTTTCAACCATAACCCTCAGCCTGTTATTTTATGCATGATATGATTTTGAGACAAGTTATTATGGCCACCCAGCCGCTTGCCGCAATCAATCCTTAATATATTTGTTACAAATGATTTGAGAAAAGGTGTGAGTTTTCAAAAGAAAATGCTTTTCAAAATGTGTATGATGAAGGGTTTTCACCCTTATCACCTTTGAGTAGGGATGATCAGGGACTCCCTGGTTTAGGGGAGGGCCTAAGGTGATGGCTCAGCTGATTTAGGTGTGAGCAGAAGGATTGTCCCCTCATATAAGGACCGGTTTGTCATCCTTCACTACCTGTACTCATGATAAGTATAACCACTCGAGACTGTGTGGGCAGTCACTCAATCTGAACTCGTACAGTCCAACCCCAGGGTTATGAAGGCTGGGGAGCACCGGGAGGATAAGGAGGGGTGAGAGCACCTAGAGGGGGGGGTGAATAGGTGATCCTGTCAATCTTAAAACTTAAGCCACAAAACTTGGTTAAGTGTTAGCACAATAATTGCCAAGTGGCTAGAGAGGAGTCTCAACAAAACACAATACCACAAGAAATCAATCACAGAGATGGCACGGTGGTTATCCCGTGGTTCGGCCAAGACCAACGCTTGCCTACTCCACGTTGTGGCGTCCCAACGGACGAGGGTTGCAATCAAACCCTCTCAAGCGGTCCAAAGACCCACTTGAATACCATGGTGTTTGCTTGCTTTTCTTAATCCCTGTTTGCGAGGAATCTCCACAACTTGGAGCCTCTCGCCCTTACACTTGAAGTTCACAAAGAAACACGGAGCAAGGGAGGGATTAGCAACTCACACAAGACACAAAAAATCACAGCGAACACGCACACACAAGACCCAGACTTAAGCTCAAAAGACTAGCACACTAGAACGGAGCTTAAATCACTAGAATGTCGAACGAGTGGCGCAAGAATGAAGTGTGAGTGATCAAGATTGCTCAAAGAATGCTTGGTGTACTCCTCCATGCGCCTAGGGGTCCCTTTTATAGCCCCAAGGCAGCTAGGAGCCGTTGAGAACAATCCTGGAAGGCAGATCTTGCCTTCTGTCGACTGGCGCACCGGATAGTCCGGTGCACCACCGGACACTGTCCGGTAGCAGATCTCCTTCCTTATTTGGCAAAGCCGAACCGTTGGAGTCTGAGAGCCGTTGGCGCACCGGACACTGTCCGGTGCACACCGGACAGTCCGGTGCACCAATGTGACCGTTGGCTCGGCCACGCGTCACGCGCGGAATCCTCGGCCGACCGTTGCCCCGGCTGACCGTTGACTCACCGGACAGTCCGGTGCACCACTGGGTAAGACCGGTGAAATTTAGCCGTACGTCGTTGATGGTTTCCCGAGAGCGACGAGTTCGCCTGTGAACGCTCACCGGACAGTCCGGTGCACCACCGGACAGACCGGTGAATTTTAGCCGTACGCCGTTGAAGTCCCGAGAGCAGCCTGTTTGTCAGAGCTAGCCTGGCGCACCGGACACTGTCCGGTGCACCACCGGACAGTCCGGGTGCACCCAGACTGAGCAGACTTTGGCTGAACAAAGCCATCTCATTTCCAATTCAACTTTTCCTGTTTCCAGCACTTAGACACGATACATTAGTCCATAAAACAATGTACTAAGTCTAGAAACATACCTTTTGACGTGATTTGTCCTTTGTCCACCACTTTGGATAGATTAGCACAAAAGTACTTGTGTTGGCACTCAATCACCAAAATACTTAGAAATGGCCCAAGGGCACATTTCCCTTTCAATCTCCCCCTTTTGGTGTTTATGCCAACACAACATAAAGCAACTAGAACAATTGCAATATCAATGCAAATGAATACTCAAAATTGTTTTGATTCAATTTTGACATATATGGATCATACTTTGCCACCACTTGGTTTGTTTTTGCAAATCAAACTCAAATTCCTATCTCTAAGTCAAATTCACTTGTAGAGACATAAAGAGAGGTATTCCAAAGGAAATTGATCAAGGATCTCAAAAACTCCCCCTCTTTCTCATAATCAACACTTCTCCCCACAAGAGGCCAACTTTTGACAAAAGAGACAGTAAAAGAGTTTTGACAAACCAAAAGCTCTAATCTACTATTTTCAAAATTTCTCAAGTGGTAGCTGATCCATCTATTGCTTTGGCCGTTATTTTCTCCCCCTTTGGCATCAAGCACCAAAATGGGATCAATCTTGGCCCTTTAACCCCATTGCCTCACCAAATCTTCAAATAAGAATACAAAGGCAATAAGAGTAGATGAACTTGGAATAAATTACCCTCTCATCGGAGTGCAATGGAAGTCTTTCATGGTCCAAGTCCACCTTTTCCCTTTCAAATCTCCTTTGAGACTAAAACAGCAAACTCAAGTACACACGGTTAGTCTCAAGGGTCAAGTTGTAGCACAGCTCCCCCTAAATATGTGCATCACTTGCAAAAGGACTTGTGAGGTCCAAGGAGTGTTTGTACAACTTGAGCACCATACATAAGCAACAAATGCAGAAGGAACATGACCAAAGGCATAAACACATGTATGCTATAAATCAATCCAAGTTCCGCGAATCCAGGACATTTAGCTCACTACGCAGCCTGTAAAAAGGTCTTTTCATCTAAAGGCTTAGTGAAGATATCGGCTAGCTGGTTCTCGGTGCTAACATGAAGCACTTCGATATCTCCCTTTTGCTGGTAGGTCTCTCAAAAAGTGATGCCGGATGTCAATGTGCTTTGTGCGGCTGTGCTCAACAGATTTTCCGCTATTCAGATAGCACTCTCATTGTCACATAGGAGTGGGACTTTGCTCAGATTGTAGCTCAAAGTCCCAGAGGGTTTGCCTCATCCAAAGTAGTTGCGCGCAACACTGTCCTGCGGCAACGTACTTCGGCCTCAGCGGTGGATAGGGCAACGGAGGTTTGATTCTTAGAGTTCCACGACACCAGGGACCTTCCTAAGAATTGGCACGTCCCGATGTACTCTTCCTATCGACCTTACATCCAGCATAGTCAGAATCTGAATATCCAATCAAGTCAAAGTTAGACCCCTTTGGATACCTGATCCCGAAGCAAGGTGTAGAGCTAAATATCTAAGAATTCGCTTCACGGCCACTAAGTGACACTCCTTAGGATCGGATTGAAATCTAGCACACATGCATATGCTAAGCATAATATCCGGTCTACTAGCACACAAATAAAGTAAGAGACCCTATAATAGACCGTATGCCTTTTGATCAACGGACTTACCTCCTTTGTTGAGGTTAGTGTGTCCGTCGGTTCCCATCGGAGTCTTTGCGGGCTTGGCGTCCTTCATCCCAAACCGCTTTAGCAAGTCTTGCGTGTACTTCGTTTGGGAGATGAAAGTGCTGTCCTTGAGTTGCTTCACTTGGAACCCAAGGAAGTAGTTCAACTCGCCCATCATCGACATCTCAAATTTCTGCAGTCATCACCCTGCTAAACTACTTCACAAGACTTTTGGTTAGTAGAACCAAATATTATGTCATCGACATAAATTTGGCACACAAAAAGATCACCATCCGCAAGTCTTAGTGAAAAGAGTTGGATCGGCTTTCCCAACCTTGAAAGCATTAGCAATTAAAAAGTCTCTAAGGCATTCATACCATGCTCTTGGGGCTTGCTTAAGTCCATAGAGCGCCTTAGAGAGCTTACACACGTGGTCGGGGTACCGTTCATCCTCGAAGCCAGGGGGTTGCTCCACAGTACACCTCCTCCTTGATCGGCCTGTTGAGGAAAGCGCTCTTCACATCCATTTGGTACAACCTGAAAGAATGGTGAGCGGCATATGCTAGCAAAATACGAATTAATTCTAGCCTAGCCACAGGAGCAAATGTCTCCTCAAAGTCCAAACCTACGACTTGGGCATAACCTTTTGCCACAAGTCGAGCCTTGTTCCTTGTCACCACCCCGTGCTCGTCCTGTTTGTTGCGGAACACCCACTTGGTTCCCACAACATTTTGCTTGGGACGAGGCACCAGTGTCCAAACTTCATTGCGCTTGAAATTATTGAGTTCCTCCTGCATGGCCAACACCCAGTCCGGATCTAGCAAGGCCTCTTCTACCCTGAAAGGCTCAATAGAAGAGACAAAAGAGTAATGCTCACAAAAATTAACTAATCTTGAACGAGTAGTTACTCCCTTGCTAATATCACCCAATATTTGGTCGACGGGATGATCTCTTTGAATCGTCGCTCGAACTTGGGTTGGAGGTGCCTGAGGTGCTTCTTCCTCCTCAACTTGAACATCCTGTGCTCCCCCTTGATCATGCGCCTCCACTTGAGGTACCTGTTCGTCATCTTGGGTTGGGGGATGCACCATAGTTGAGGAAGATGGTTGATCTTGCTCCAATTGTTCCTGAGGCCACGCATCTCCAATCGCCATGGTGCGTATCGCGGCCGTTGGAACGTCTTCTTCATCTACATCATCAAGAGTCAACAACTTGCTCTCTTGAGAGCCATTAGTCTCATCAAATACAACGTCGCTAGAGACTTCAACCAAACCTGATGATTTGTTGAAGACCCTATACGCCTTTGTATTTGAATCATAACCTAATAAAACCCTTCTACAGCTTTGGGAGCAAATTTAGAGGTTCTACCTTTCTTCACAAGAATGTAACACTTGCTCCCAAATACACGAAAATAAGACACATTGGGTTTGTTACCAGTTAGCAGCTCATATGAAGTCTTCTTGAGGAGGCGGTGAAGATAGACCCTGTTGATGGCGTGGCAAGCCGTGTTCACGGCTTCCGACCAAAACCGCTCGGGGGTCTTGAACTCTCCAAGCATAGTCCTTGCCATATCAATGAGCGTCCTGTTCTTCCTCTCTACCACACCATTTTGCTGAGGTGTGTAGGGAGCGGAGAACTCGTGCTTGATCCCCTCCTCCTCAAGGAACTCCTCCACTTGAAGGTTCTTGAAACTCGGACCCGTTGTCGCTCCTTATCTTCTTCACCTTGAGCTCAAACTCATTTTGAGCTCTCCTGAGGAAGCGCTTGAGGGTCCCTTGGGTTTCAGATTTATCCTGCAAAAAGAATACCCAGTGAAGCGGGAAAAATCATCAACTATAATAAGACCATACTTACTTCCTCCTATACTTAGATAGGCGACGGGTCCGAAGAGGTCCATATGAAGCATCTCCAAGGGTCTTGATGTGGTCATCACATTTTTGGTGTGATGAGAGCCTCCCATCTGTTTCCTTGCTTGACAAGCTGCACAAGGTCTATCTTCTTCGAAATGTACATTGGTTAGACCTATCACGTGTTCTCCCCTTTAGAAGCTTGTGGAGGTTCTTCATCCCCACATGTGCTAAGCGGCGATGCCACAACTAGCCCATGCAAGTCTTAGCCATTAAGCATGCATCTAGACCGGCCTCTTCTTTTGCAAAATCAACCAAATAAAGTTTGCCGTCTAGTACACCCTTAAAAGCTAGTGAACCATCACATCTTCTAAAGACAGACACATCTACATTTGTGAATAGACAATTATACCTCATATTGCATAATTGACTAACGGATAACAGATTATATCCAAGCGACTCAACTAAAAACACATTAGAAATAGAGTGCTCGGAACGAAATAGCAATTTACCTAACCCTTTTACCTTGCCTTGGTTCCCATCACCGAATATTATTGAATCTTGGGGATCCTTGTTCTTGACGTAGGAAGAGAACATCCTCTTCTCTCCCGTCATGTGGTTTGTGCATCCGCTGTCGATAATCCAGCTTGAGCCCCCGGATGCATAAACCTGCAAGGCAAATTCAGGCTTGGGTCTTAGGTACCCAACTCTTGTTGGGTCCTACAAGTTAGTCAGAATAGTCCTAGGGACCCAAATGCAAGTTTTGTCACCCTTACATTTGGCCCCTAGGCTTCCTAGGAACTACCTTCTTACCCTTTCTACAAATGGCAAATGAAGCATTGCAAGCATGATATATTGTAGAAGGTTCATTAACTTTCCTAGGAACATTAACAACATTCTTTCTAGGCACATGATGAATAACATTTCTCCTAGACATATTTCTACCATGCATATAGGAAGAACTAGAAGCAAACATGGCATGAGAATCAAAAGCATCATATGCATTACAACTCCTATAATTATTTCTAGATTGTTTCCTATCATGGTACATAAAAGCATGATTATTTTGCACACTATTAGCCATAGGAGCCTTCCCTTTCTCCTTGGCGGAGATGGGAGCCTTATGGCTTGTCAAGTTCTTGACTTCCCTCTTGAAGCCAAGACCATCCTTAATTGAGGGGTGTCTACCGATTGTGTAGGCATCCCTTGCAAATTTTAGTTTTTCAAATTCACTTTTGCTAGTCTTAAGTTGGGTATTAAGACTAGCCAATTCATCATTTAATTTGGAAATTGAAACTAGGTGTTCACTACAAGCATCAATATCAAAATCTTTACACCTAGTGCAAATCATGACATGTTCTACACAAGAGTTAGATTTATTTGCTACTTCTAATTTAGCATTTAAATCTTTGTTAATTCTCTTTAAGCTTGAGATAGAGTCATGACATGCAGACAATTCACTAGAAAGTATTTCATTTCGTTTAACTTCTAAAGCAAGTGAATTTTGTGCACTAACAAATTTATCATGTTCTGCATATAAAAGGTCCTCTTGTTTCTCTAAGAGTCTATCCTTCTCATTCAAGGCATCAATCAATTCATTGATTTTATCAATTTTATTTCTATCCAATCCCTTGAACAAGCTAGAGTAATCTATTTCCTCATCGCTAGACTCATCATCACTAGAAGAATCATAAGTAGTACTGTCTCGAGTGCATACCTTCTTCTCCTTTGCCGTGAGGCATGTGTGACGCTCGTTGGGGAAGAGGGATGACTTGTTGAAGGCGGTGGCGGCGAGTCCTTCATTGTCGGAGTCGGAGGAGGAGCAATCCGAATCCCACTCCTTTCCTAGATGTGCCTCGCCCTTGGCCTTCTTGTAATTTTTCTTCTTTTCCCTCTTGCTCCCGTGTTCCTGGTCACTTTCATTATCGGGACAGTTAGCAATAAAATGAACAATCTTACCGCATTTGAAGCATGAGCGCTTCCCCTTGGCTTTGGTCTTGCTTGGCTGTCCCTTGCGACTCTTGAGCGCCGTCTAGAAGCGCTTGATGATGAGAGCCATCTCATCATCATTGAGCCCTGCCGCCTCATACTTGCGTCACCTTGCTAGGTAACGCCTCCTTGCTTCTCGTTGCCTTGAGAGCAACGGGTTGAGGCTCATTGATTGGACCATTCAGTGCGTCGTCCACGTACCTCGCCTCCTTGATCATCATTCGCCCGCTTACGAATTTTCCAAGGACTTCTTCGGGCGACATTTTGGTGTACCTGGGATTCTCACGAATATTATTCACCAAATGTGGATCAAGAACGGTAAATGACCTTAGCATTAGGCGGACGACGTCGTGGTCCGTCCATCGCGTGCTTCCGTAGCTCCTTATTTTGTTGATAAGGGTCTTGAGCCGGTTGTATGTTTGAGTTGGCTCCTCGCCCCTTATCATTGCAAATCGTCCAAGCTCTCCCTCTACCAACTCCATCTTGGTGAGCAATGGTGACATCGTTCCCCTCGTGAGAGATCTTGAGAGGTGTCCCAGATTTGCTTGGCATTGTCCAAGCCGCTCACCTTATGATACTCATCCCTGCACAAGGAGGCTAACAACACAGTAGTAGCTTGTGCATTTCTATGAATCTGTTCATTAATAAAAAATAGGACTATCCGAGCTATCAATTTCATTCCACTTTCCACAATCTCCCATATGCTCGGATGGAGAGAGAATAGGTGACTACGCATTTTGTGGCTCCAAAATCCGTAGTCCTCTCCATCAAAGTGAGGAGGTTTGCCAAGTGGAATGAAGAGCAAATGAGTATTTGTACTTTGCGGAATACGAGAGTAGTCAAAAGAAAAGTTCGAATTAACCGGTTTCCTTCTCTCGTAGTCGTTGTGGTACGTCGTCCTTTTGGGAAGAAGTAGACTCATCGCTGTCGTCGTAGTAGACGATCTCCTTGATGCGTCTTGTCTTCTTCTTCTTCCCATCTTTGCGTCTGTGACCTGAGCCCGAGTCGGTAGGCTTGTCATCCTTCAGCTCGTTGACGAAGGACTCCTTCTCCTTATCGTTGATCACGATTCCCTTCCCCTTAGGATCCATCTCTTCGGGCGATTAGTCCCTTTGAAGAGAACGGCTCCGATACCAATTGAGAGCACCTAGAGGGGGGGGGTGAATAGGTGATCCTGTCAATCTTAAAACTTAAGCCACAAAACTTGGTTAAGTGTTAGCACAATAATTGCCAAGTGGCTAGAGAGGAGTCTCAACAAAACACAATAACCACAAGAAATCAATCACAGAGATGGCACCGGTGGTTATCCCGTGGTTCGGCCAAGACCAACGCTTGCCTACTCCAAGTTGTGGCGTCCCAACGGACGAGGGTTGCAATCAACCCCTTTCAAGCGGTCCAAAGACCCACTTGAATACCACGGTGTTTTGCTTGCTTTTCTTAATCCCGTTTGCGAGGAATCTCCACAACTTGGAGCCTCTCGCCCTTACACTTGAAGTTCACAAAGAAACACGGAGCAAGGGAGGGATTAGCAACTCACACAAGACACAAAAATCACAGCGAACACGCACACACAAGACCCAGACTTAAGCTCAAAAGACTAGCACACTAGAACGGAGCTTAAATCACTAGAATGTCGAACGAGTGCGCAAGAATGAAGTGTGAGTGATCAAGATTGCTCAAAGAATGCTTGGTGTACTCCTCCATGCGCCTAGGGGTCCCTTTTATAGTCCCAAGGCAGCTAGGAGCCGTTGAGAACAATCCTGGAAGGCAGATCTTGCCTTCTGTCGAATGGCGCACCGGACAGTCCGGTGCACCACCAGGACACTGTCCGGTGCAGATCTCCTTCCTTATTTGGCGAAGCCGACCGTTGGAGTCTGAGAGCCGTTGGCGCACCGGACACTATCTGGTGCACCAATGTGACCGTTGGCTCGGCCACGCGTCACGCGCGGAATCCTCAGACCGACCGTTGCCCCAGGCTGACCAGTTGACTCACCGGACAGTCCGGTGGCACCACCGGACAGACCGGTGAATTTTAGCCATACGCCGTTGATGGTTTCCCGAGAGCGACGAGTTTGCCTGTGAACGGCTCACCAGACAGTCCAGTGCACCACTGGACAGACCGGTGAATTTTAGCCGTACGCCGTTGAAGTCCCGAGAGCAGCCTGTTTGTCAGAGCTAGCCTGGCGCACCGGACACTGTCCGGTGCACCACCGGACAGTCCGGTGCAACCCAGACTGAGCAGACTTTGGCTGAACAAAGCCATCTCATTTCCAATTCAACTTTCCTGTTTCCAGCACTTAGACACGATACATTAGTCCATAAAACAATGTACTAAGTCTAGAAACATACCTTTTGACGTGATTTGTCCTTTGTCCACCACTTTGCATAGATTAGCACAAAAGTACTTTGTGTTGGCACTCAATCACCAAAATACTTAGAAATGGCCCAAGGGCACATTTCCCTTTCAGGGGGAATGTTTTGTCCGGTTCCGGACATGGCGGTGGCCTGACTCCTTCTGGTATAACCGTTAAGGTTAGGACGTGCGAGGAAAGAAAGGGATCCGGCATTGGGTCTCACGACGGTGAGATCACAGAAACCGGACTAGTGGGTAAAGTGTACACCTCTACGCAGAGTTTGAAAACCTATTCGAATAGTCTGTGTCCACAGGAATGGACAAGTCTGGTGTGGTATGGCAATTAGTGTTTTGTTTTCAAGAAAAAAGGGGTGTGTTTGAGAAAAATGGGTTTTAAAAGGGCGGCGGTTGAGCCATGAGCTATGGTGGACGGGAAGTCCAGTAGCTATTTTTGAAAATGAAAACCAGTGGGAAACTGCTGAGATACCTGGATGGTTTAGTCTAGGGGATTTTGCTCTATATTGAAAAACTTCCTGCTCCTTTGGGAGAGGATGCGCTTTGCAAAATACAAAATGTTTTACAAAATAACCCTGCATCAAATATTGCTATTTCTGCCAAATATCCTGAGCTCCACATATTCCATGCATTATATCTGATTTCCCATTCCGCGGGTGAAGGTGGGCTGCTGAGTACGTTTGTACTCACCCTTGCTTATTTGTTTTTTTTCAGAAAAAGGAGATCGGGTAAGAGTTACGACTGTTCCCAACCTTGCCTGTGGCTGTTGGACCGCTGATTTGCTTCGCTGCGTATATCGGGCTGCTTCAGCCCCACTCTGATGATATGTCCAGAATTGTGGACCAACTCTTAAAGTTGTTCGCCACCTTTATTGTTTGTCTCGTTTAAAGTAGTTCTTGAATCATCTGTTGTATAAATGTGTTTACTAGCCTCCTAGGACTAGTAATTTATCACATTGAGTCCCAGAGGATTGGGGCACTTTAGGTGGTATCAGAGCTGTTAGGTTGGCTGCAGGACGTAACCCTTAGCCTAATCCAAAAGTTTTTGAGTCAAAACTATTTTCTTAAAAAAATTCTTGCTCTCATCCCTTCATTACAAAAATGCTTTCCCCCTTTCCTTCTCTCAGAAGTCAGATGGAGGTTTGCTGCCAAACCAGCTTTTGCCAGAATGAAGATGGTTTCCCCAAGTTGCTGAGAGCATGCACAGTCCGTCTCGGAATCAGGAGCCAGCCAGAGTATGATGGTCGTGAATTCGTCGAGCATGGCATAGAGAAGTGTGTCCGTGACTGTATACATTGGATCCAGTCCGCACCATGTGGAATGGAGTGTTACTTCTGCAGGGCACAGATTCAAAGACACCTGCCAAGTCGTCGCTCGCAAGGCATTGAGGGCCCTGTGTCAAATTTATGAAGAAGAAGTGGCCGACACACCGCTCAGATTCTTTCCACCCTTTCAGAGAGACCGTCCAGTCTGGATGGCTAGGATGCGTGCATTGGAAGGTCAGCAGCTGCTTGAGGACGACCCCACAGTCGTGTACCTCACTGCATACCTGCTCACTTTGGATGCACAGTATGATTTCTTGGCTCGGCACCACCGTCAGATGATTGCCCGAGCAGAAGATGCAGAGAAGCTCAACCGTCAGCTCCATGTGGATCTCACCACAGCTCAAGCCCATGCAACTGCATTGGAAAGTCGTGAAGTCATTGCGGTTGAAGCCCTGAAGAAAGCCAAGGATGAGCACGTCCAGAAGCTGATAGAGGCCTACTTGGTAACTCGTAACTAACATAGAGCCCTACAGATCCAAGAGCCCGCTCCATCCAACCCAGTTCAACCCATGAGAGCTAAAGATCCCCAGATTCTTGAAGGTCACCCGGTCTCTATCAAAGGAGAGAAGAAGGCTTGGGAACTCCCGGAAGGAGCCATAGTCTTGGAAGGAATTCCAGTCTTCCCTCAGGCTATGGATAAGCAAGAGCACCCTAAATCCTCCCAAGATCCCCCGCCAAAGTTGTTTGAGCTCCTCACCATGAAGAAGATTCTAGCACCGTCTCGTGAGATCAAGGAAGAAGCCGCAAGCACCCCACCAGCACCGCCGCCCTCTGAGGAGCTACAAGAGCCAGTCCCGCTTGAAGAAGAGTTTGACCCCGTGTTGCCATCTCAGTCGCCGCCAGAAGAATTCATCAACATCAGCTCCCTCTTGACCCATCCAGGAGATGTCTCAGATTGAAGTTGTGTGCAAGCCTCGCCAGAAGAGAAGCTGCCAGGTTTGAGTTAGTTATGCCCAGCCCTCTGCATGCGTTGGGTAGTGAAGTTTTTCTTCACTATGGCTAGAGCCCTGCATGTATGAGAAGTAATCGTGTAGACTCATGTTTTGCAAAACTCTAATTGTGTGGCCCCCTAGGGCTTTTCAAAATGAATTTCGCTTGATGTTTTCTTCCCTTTTGAGTGCATATGTGATGCTTTAACGTTAGTGCTCATAAGTTGCATTTAGCATAGTTCTCAATTCAGGAGCCAAGCAATAGTAGTTATGCTTAGCCCCTGAATCTGAGTAGTCCGTGCTTTGGAAAAACTCTATTCTTCCCTTATTCAAAACATTTGATTTGTTTGTGCTTATCATTGCTGAGCTTGTGTGTTTTCTTTCTTTTAAGAAAGGTATTCTCTAAAAACATAGATCACAAATTAGAGCTAATCCTCATCTTATGCTTCCATTCTCACTTAACCCATCTCAAGAGAAAAGTGCCTTACCCAAGAACATACCGGGAAGCTTACCCTTGAAGCCTGGAATAAGCTACAGAAGAAACCTGTTCAGCTGCTTAGTCAAAAGGACCGACCATGAGAATCAAAGCACTGCCCATGAGTCAAAGTAAACAGAAAAATAGGACAGAAGGAGTTATTACCATACAGAGTGGCAAAGATTCTTGGAACCAAAGTCCACAAACATCAGGGTCATCGACCCCACCGCCCCACTCCCCCTTGCAGCGCACCACCACCGCCCACCCCCCCCCCTTTGCAGCGCACCCACCACCATTACCGCCAGCAACACCACCCCCCTCCCCTTGTCGTGTTTGCTACCGCGTGTCACCTGCTCCATCACTACCACTCCACACCCCCCAGAACCCCACTCGCCTATAAATCCCCCCACCAGCTCCCTCAATTCCCATCTCACTCAAAGCAAAACACTCCCAATAAAATCCCCTCTGCCAAATCGCAAGCAACTCCATTTCCCACTCCCTCGCCCCTAAGATCACAATGCTTGGTGATTCTTGGGTTGAAGACTGTTGTATATGGTTCAACATCTTTGGTTTCCTCCTCTCTGTGATGGTAATACTCTTTGATAGAATCCTCTAGTGGGAAGAGCAAAGAGAAAGAAAGGGTCAGTGAAAAGTAGAGAAGAGAAGATGAGAAGAAGGTTCTCCCAGAATCAACCCTATGTCAGTCATTTCTCCGCAGCCTGCTCAAGCAGCAACAACAAAAGAAGGCCCAAAACACCCTTGTTATGAGGTACTTCAAGGAGTTCAAATCCCCAAGATTCAAAAGTCCTACCCTCATTATTTTTAAGTGGGGTAGTGTTCCAGTAAGGTTCCTGCTATGGAGAAAAAGAAGAAGGCATGTAGCAAGCTTGTGGAGGACCAGATCATCGAAGCATATAAGTTTCTGGATGAGAGGTGGTCACCCAAGTTTTGTTGACGAAGCACCAGGAGACCAATCAAGGAGGAATCCATGTGGAAGTTCGCAAGAGGAAGGTTTGCGTGTTGGCATCGATGCTTCTTCAATAAGCTAGCTGCCAAGCGAAACCTAGAAGGCTGAAGATGATCTTTGAGTAGCCAGAATCAGCGTTTGCAACCGGATGCTCCTCAAAGACCAGATTTTGTTGAAGCTCCATCTCCTCGAAGAATCTGCAAAGTGAAGATATGTAGCTGAAGTAAAGCTATACCCATAACCCTTCTAAGCCGAATCTCGAGGACGAGATTCCTTTTAAGTGGGGTAGATTTGTAGCATCCCAAAAATTCAAATCTTGAAATTTTCTCAAACTTCGCTCTAAATTCAAAATGAATTTCAAATTTTATTTCAAAATGTTTGTTTGCGAGTTGATATCAGCAAATAAAGTATAGTGGTCTATATTCTCTCCAAAATCCTCCTCAAAATATCCTACAAATATTTCCCCAGAGATCCCCTTCTAATTCTTTCCAGAAATACTGCCCAGATATTCCCCGAGTGATCCCCCTCAAATTCTTTCCAGAAATACTGCCCCAAATATTCCACCGATATATCTCCAAATACTTTCCTCTTGAGAAATACCTTCAGAATCATTTTTAAAGTCCCTACAAATATTTTCTTCATTACTTTCCTCATGCTTATACGTATATGTATGCCTCCGGTGTCATACGGTGAGCTCTACAAGCTAATTACACTTTAAGACAAATACATGCTAATCTCCCACTAATCCTCTCATCCTCCCACTAATCCCCTCATCCCTCCCCCTAATCCCCCATGGCTATAAATAGAGGGGCAAGGGCCTCCTCTCATCCCACCCCAAGCCATTTCATGGCAACTCTCTTCCCCCCGACACACACACCCACTCCATGTTCCACACAAGCACACACTAGCACAAGGATCGTTCGATCGTTCTTCGATCGTTCGTCCCCCTGTTCTTAGTTTGTTCGTTCGTTCGTCCGATCGTTCGAATCGTTAGTCCGATCGTTCATGGTTCGTTTGTCCGTTCGGTCCGATCGTTCGATCGTTCGTCCGTTCGTTCGTCCAAATAATCTTTTTCCTGCCGTTATGCTGCCGAAATTCCGATCGTTCGTTCGTTCGATCATTCGATCGTTCATCATTCGTTCATATGTCCCTATTCATCGTTCATCGTTCGTTCATAGTCCCTATTGGGGCAAAGGCAAAGACGCCACCCTTCGCTCGAGGCCTTCGCCGTAGTCGTTGGCCCAACGGAGACAAGACAACGGGCAGGGACACCCTTCGCCCCATACGACATCAGACGAAGACCCGTGATGAGGTCATCCCACCGTGCGGCCTCGTCCAGCACGGAGGCCCACGTGTGATCCGGCCCATTGTAATGGGCCCTGTGTGGCCGCTGCGTGTTACGGTCCTAATTTACAAGGCGTCCCTGTAATTACAGTCTGTAACCCCGCTTTATGGGAATATTCCGGGGATAAACCTAGGTATCTGAGGGCACATGCGTCCTTAACACGGGACGCTGGGCACCCGGACACCTATAAATATCCCCCGCACAGTGCCCTTGAGAGGCTAGATGAACAGAGCTTTTGCCATCACGTGCTGAAACCCTGTTTGCGCTACTACACCCCCCCCCCGTTGGATCAACTTGCGCCTGTGAGCAAGTTCCAACATTTGGCGCCCACCGTTCGTGCTACTGAAAAAACCACCCGCGATGGCACCCAAGAAAGCTAGCTCGAAGGCTGACGAGGCTGCGAAGGCAGCACTGCTGGCCGCAAAAAAGGGCAAGGCCCTCGCACTCACCCACTCCACCCACCAAGAGGCTGCTGAAGACGATGTTCCCCGCACCTGCGAAGACGACGCTCTCCGCACCTGCGGCCTTGGACAACCGCAACCTCCCCCAGGCTTCGCCCCGCCAGAGGGCGCGGACCTCACCGAGGACGGTGAAGTCCTCGGCTTCGCCCCACCGGAGGGCGCGGACCTCACCGAGGACGGTGAAGTCGTCGGCGTTTCAGCAGAAGAACAGCTGCAGCTGCGCGCCCTGCGCCTCAAGAACCGCAATCTCCAGAGGCAAAAAGAGATACTGGAGGCCAAGCGCCAGCGCATGTCTGCACTAGCCAAGGTGCGGCAAATGATACGCGACGAAGAGCAGAAGGCCCAGGACCTCGAGCGGGAGATCGCGTTGATGCAGCAGTGAAGGCCACCTCGGCCTGCAGCACGGGCCAGCCCCTGCAACAGCGCGCGCAAGTGGAAGACCCACACTTCCCCCAGCGCGACTACGCCTTCCCACACGCCTGCGCCATTTCAAGGGGTCAACTACCTCGATGAGCGAAGTCCCCTGGCGCCACATCTGCAAGTGACACCCTGGCCTGCCAACTTCCGGGCAGGGACCTATCCCAAGTACAACGGCAGCACGGACCCAGCACAGTACATCATGAGTTATCAGGTCCGCCGTTGCATCTTCCGGAGGGGACGACGCCACAATGGCCAAGTCTTTCATCATCGCCCTCGAAGGCCCAGCTCTCACCTGGTTCACCAGGTTGCCCCCGCTGTCCATTGACTCCTGGAGAAGCCTAAGGGACAAATTCCTGCTCAACTTCCAAGGGTACCGCCCAGACACCGACGCCTTGGCCGAACTCTCACTCTGCAAGTAGCTGGAAAAAGAGACTCTGCGGGAGTATTACCGCAAGTTTCTAACACTCAAGTCACAGCTGCCCTCAGTTGATGACCAGATCGCCATTCACTACGCCATAAGTGGCCGTTCGCGCCGGCGTCCATTACAGCCATTGCATCAGGGACCCACCCAAGAACCTCCAGGAATTATATCAACTACTTTGAAAAATATGCCAAATCCGAAGAGCTCCACCAGCGCAAGGTTGAGTCTCAGAGGAAACCCAAAGATGCTCCACAGTCCAGCCAGCACGTGGACGAGGACTCCGCAGCCAGACTCCGGCCGGGACGGTCGTAATCAGCAGCAGGTGCACAACATTGCCAACCAGCACCCCGCTGGTGATGCCCCTCGCCGCCAGGAATATCCCCCCATGGCCGCGGAAGTGGAACTCGCGGTAGGGGCCGGGGACGCGCGCAGCCACCGCTGCCGATTCTACTGTCTCTTCCACGGCGAAGACTGCGCCCACCAAACCAAAGACTGCCCAGAGACGAAGGCCACCAGAGACAGGATGGCACGGGCGCAACCGGCCGACAACCCAAGAGTCGTCGCGCACACTTATCAGCAACACCCTCCACCATACATCCACGCCCCCACGCCCGCATCCACCGCACCACGCTTACCAACACCATCAGAAGTACAAATCGTACCTCCCCCACCCCCACCCTCCACACCAGCAACAACAAAACATCCCCCACCCCCACGCCCCCAGCAAGAAAACTTCGCCGATCAGCCGTATCGCGGAGTCATTCATATGATCACTGGGGGGTCCAGTGTCGACTTCGACACCAAGCGACAGAAGCGGGACCACTACCGCAGTATCAACCACGTCGCCATCACCGGTCCAGTCGTGCAGACGAAGTGGTCCCATGTACCGCTAACTTTCGACGCCCGAGACGTCGACCTGCGCAGCGCCCCCCATGTCGACGCCATGGTCATCAACTGCAGCGTGGCAGGCTGGGACCTGCACAAAGTCCTCGTTGATAATGGCAGTCAGGCAGACATCATTTTCCTCCATGCCTTCGATCGCATGGGCATAAGCCACAGCTTGCTCAAGCCTTCGGACAATCCGTTGTACGGCTTCAGCAGGCAAGGGCACTTTTCCTATCGGCAAAATAGAGTTGCCTCTCTCCTTCGGTGTAGCGCCCAATGCCCGAAGTGAGCAAATAACCTTTGACATCGTCGACATGGTGTATCCGTACAACTGCCATCATGGGCCGGGGCTCCATCAACAAGTTTGAAGCAGCCATTCACGGATTGTACCTGTGCATGAAGATACCAGGTCCGTTAGGCGCCATCTCGGTCTACGGCAATCAGCAGACTGCGCGCAATATAGAGCGGGACTTCGTCCCCGGGCAAAGAAATGTCCACTGCCTTACGGCCCAGTGCGCAGGTCCTAGCGCCCGCCAGCCCAACTGAAAAACAACACAAGGCGCAGCTGCAAATCAACGACGGGACCAAGACTGTCCCCCTCGACCAGGCCACACCCAAGCAAACAAGTCACGATCAGTGAAGATCTCACTTCGCATGATGAGGAAAAAATCTTAGTGCTGCTTGTCCAAGAACAAGGACGTCTTCGCTTGGTCAGCCCTCGACCTGGTCAGGGGTCAGTCGATCCATAATTGAGCATAGCTTGGGAATCGACCCCTCGGTGAGACCGAAAAAAACAGCGGCTTCGCAAAATGTCCGACGAGAAGACAGAAGCTTCCAAGGCAGAGGTACACCGCCTCCTGGAAGCCAAATTTATCGAGCCAGTGGCTTGCCCCACGTGGCTCTCCAACGTGGTAATGGTGCAGAAAAAGAGCGGTAAGTGGCGAATGTGCATAGACTTCACCAGCCTCAACAAGGCCTGCCCAAAGGACAACTTCCCGTTGCCCCGGATCGACAAAATAGTCGATAGCGCGGCCGGGTGCGAGGTCATGTCACTCCTTGACTGCTTCTCCAGTTATCATCAAATATACATGAAGGAGGAGGATAAGGCCAGCACCAGCTTCATAACACCCTTCAGCACATATTGCTTTATCAGAATGCTGGAGGGACTCAAGAACGCCGGGTCCACCTTCTCCCGGCTCACTAAAACAGTGCTCGAAGGGCAAGTCGGCAGAAACGTATTCACATACGTGGATGACATTGTCGTCGCCAGCAGGAATAAAGAGGACCATCTCGCAGACCTCGCCGAGACATTCGCGAACATGCGGGACGCACGACTCCGCCTGAACCCCGATGAAGTGCGTCTTCGGTGTTCGACAGGGGAAAATATTGGGTTATCTGGTATCACACCGCGGCATCGAGGCCAACCCAACCAAAATCCAGGCCATTATCAACATGAAGCCCCCAGCAGTCAGCCAGAGAGGTACAGCGTCTGACGGGCAGAATGGCCGCCCTCAACAGGTTCATTTCCAAATCTGCCGAGCGAAGTCTTCCCTTCCTCAAAACACTCCACGGCGCAAAAGACTTCAGCTTGGGGACCAGAGCAGGCGGCGGCCTTCGCCTCACTAAAATAGTACCTGATGGAGTTGGCCATTCTTACGAGCCCCGACTCTTCGCTACCACTGTTGCGTTACGTTGCGGCTTCGCCACACGCGGTCAGTGCGGCACTGGTTCAGGAGAAGACAGTAGAGGGCGTGATCAGACAGTGCCCAGTATATTATGTCTCCGAAGTGCTCACAACCGTCAAAAATGTAACATGACGGAGCTCGAAAAGATTGCATATGCAGTTGTTATGTCTTCGCGCAAACTGCGCCACTACTTTGAAGCATTCAAGGTCCGCGTCACCTCGGATAGGGGACTCGGCGAATTATTTAGAAACTCGGAGGCATCGGTACGGATCGCCAAATGGGCGGCCGAACTCTCCGGCTACCACATCACTTTCGAGCCCAGGACAGCGATCAAGTCACAAGTTCTAGCAGACTTCAGTCGACGACTAGACCTGGGCCAATAACACAGCCGGACCCGTCCGCAGAGAAGGTTTGGACAATCCACTGCGACGGTGCTTGGTGCCATGCGGGGGGCAGGCGCTGCTGCAGTCATCACCTCACCCGCCGGGGTCAGGCACAGATACGCGGCACGCTTAAGCTTCGCTCTGGAATCTGACAGATGCACAAAATAACATAGCAGAATACGAAGCTGTCATCCTCGGCCTCCGCAAATTAAGAGCCCTCGGCGTCACCACCTGTATAGTCCGAACAGACTCCAAGGTAGTCGCCGGCCAAGTCGAGAAAGACTATGCAGCAAAGGACCCCGCACTTATGCAGTACCTCGTGGCCATCCGAAGTCTCGAGAAACAATTCAAGGGATTCACGTTGCAGCATGTGGACCGGGCCAAGAATGAAGAAGCTGACGCATTGGCCAAGGCAGCCGCCAGGGGTGAAGCCCTACCCTCCGACGTGTTCTATCACGTCATCGGCACGCCAGCCGTCCGCAGCCCTGAAGGGCTCCAAATAACCAACGACAGCGAGGGCCACTGCATGATCAATCTTATCATGACCGAAGACTGGCGGGCGCCAATAACCATGTACCTGCAGGGGTACTATCACCCAGTCGACAGCAACGAGGCCAAGCGCCTCCACCACCGAAGTCGGGACTTCGCATTGATCGAGGGCCAACTTTACAAAAAGGGGGGTCAGTCAGCCGATGCTTAAGTGCGTCAACCGAGACCGAAGGCGTTCAAATCCTGCGCGAAGTCCATAGGGGGACTTGCGGCTCCCACGCAGGCCCCAGGGCCCTAGCGGCAAAGGTGATACGCCAAGGTTTCTACTGGCCCGCAATCATCTGCGCCGCAAATCGGGTTGTCAGATCCTGTGAGGCCTGTCAGAAATTTTCCCCACGCTCGGGACGCCCCTCGCAGTTCACAAAGCTGATCGCCCACACGTGGCCCCTTCAGCGCTGGGGCCTAGACATTGTCAGGGCCCCTGCCCACGGCTCAGGGGAACCTCAAGTTCACCTTTGTAGCCGTTGAATACTTCACCAAATGGATTGAAGCGAGGGCAGTATCCACCATCACATCGAAGACGGCCCAGAAATTCTTCTGGCAAAATATTGTTTGCCGCTTCGGAGTACCATCCGAACTCACGGTCGACAACGGCAAGCAGTTCGACAACCAAGATTTCAAAGACTTCTGCTTCTCCATCGGCACCAAGCTTGCCTTCGCCTTCGTGTACCACCCCCTGTCCAACGGAGTCGTGGAGCGCGCCAACGGCAAAATTTTCACAGCTGTCAAGAAAATGCTCCTCGACGACAAAAAAGGCAAGTGGCCCGACCTGTTACCCAAAGTGGTCTGGGCACTGAATACAACTGAGTGCAGGGCGACTGGGTTTACCCCCTTCCGCCTATTATACGGATCGGAGGCCATGACTCCGCAAGAAATAAAGCATGGGTCGCCTCGGACAACCGCTGTCGGCCGTCCCAGACATAGATGAGCCGACTTCGAAGGATCTCATCGACGGAGACCGCGTCTTCGCCCTACAGGCTCTGGACAAATACCAAGCCCAGACAAAAGCATGGCGCGACCAGGCAGTCATCCCAAGGGAATTCAGCGAAGGGGACCTCGTCCTCGTCCGGACAGCTCGAACGGAGTCCAGAGGCAAGCTGGAGCCCATGTGGGAGGGCCCTTACATTGTCAAGTCGAAGACCTCCCCCAGCGCATACAGGCTTGCAACGCCAAACGGCGAAGACTTAGAGCATTCCTGGAACATTGATAATCTGCGCAAATTTTTGTTTGACTCATCAGGGCTAGCTCGCCCTTGTAATTTGCAAAAACAATTTTGTTCTGGCCCGCCCTCTTTTCCTCCCGGGGGGTGAGGTTTTTAACGAGGCGGAGTCATCTAATATACAAGAGAAAAATCCCCCGCAAAATCCACGTCGAAACAAGACCGCACAGACGGTCTTCGACATTCGACTAATACAAAGTCACCGCGAGGTCCAGCGGCAGCCGCTCTCGCGTGCGACAACTCCGCGCAGAAGTCGCCTAAGGGTGCAGCTGGACTAGCACAACAAGTGCGAAAAATCGAAGACTATCCGCACAGAAGTCGCCTAAGGGTGCAGCCAAACTAGCACAACAAGTGCGAAAAATCGAAGACTATCCGCGCAGAAGTCGCCTAAGGGTGCAGCCGGACTAGCACAACAAGTGCGAAAAATCGAAGTCTTCCACGAAGACTATCCGCGCAGAAGTCGCCTAAGGGTGCAGCCGGACTAGCACAACAAGTGCGAAAAATCGAAGACTATCCGCGCAGAAGTCGCCTAAGGGTGCAGCCGGACTAGCACAACAAGTGCGAAAAATCCAAGTCTTCCACGAATACTATCCGCGCAGAAGTCGCCTAAGGGTGCAGCCGGACTAGCACAACAAGTGCGAAAAATCAAGGTCTTCCGCGAGGGCTACCCGCGCAGAAGCCGCTCAAGGGTGCCGCCGGATTAGCACTACAAATACGAAAAATCGAGGTCTTCCACGAAGACTACCCGTGCAACAATCGCCTAAGGGTGCAGCCGGGCTAGCACAATAAGTGCGAAAAATCCTAGTTTTCTGCGAAGACTATCCCTGCAGAAGTCGCCTCAGGGTGCAGCAGGGACAGCGCAACAAGTGCGACGAATCGACTACAATGGTACAGCCGGACGAAGCCTAACGAGTGCAAAAAAGGCTACACCAAACTGTCCGCACAAGGACCGACTACATGCGCACCAGACCAACATAACAAATACACCAGACCAAGCACATAACGCCCTTGCGAACATAGCCGAGTGTGCGAAGGCACACAACCTCATCATACAAGCCATTACACATGTACAAGCGAGGGCATCACACTCTACATCGGCTCAACCTTCGGAATATTTCCCATCTCCCTATAGTTAAATAACATTATCCAAAGCTCTTCACCCACAAAAAGGCTTCGCAACTCCCCCTCACCTGCACTCACCGCGGCCGGCAAGGACAACAGTTCCTGCCTGCCAGCCCCACTCACACGAAGCCGACCGACGTCCGCCCCACTCACTCTATGCTTCGCAACCGCCCTTCGCCGCCTACACCTAGTACTCGGACCAGGCACAACTTCAGCATCCGCAGCTTGCGGCGAAGCCTCCGCCGCTGCCACATCCAAGGCCACAAAGTAGTCCAAGTCCTCATCCGATGACTCCTCAGTCCATTCAACCGAGCTCCCAGAGTCACCAAAATCAGAAAACTTAGATGCAGACCAGTCCGATTTATTCCATCATCCACAATCGAAGCCGCCAAACAATTAGTAGTAGCGGTTGCGTGCGCAGGCCCAAAATCTTGAACCTACGCAGCAACCAAGGTTCAGCAACAATATCCAAAATTTCCTAACTACCCACACCCACTAGGCCACCTGCGAAGACCCAGCCGTCGCGGGAGCCTCCGCCGTCGCCTCCGCCGCCACCGTCACAGGATCCTCAGCCCTCGGCGCAGCAGTTGGCGGCGGGCCTCCGCCGGCCGCAGCGGCTGCAGGAGCATCAGCAACGCCTTCGGCGGTCTCCGGGGGCGGGCCTCCGTCGGCCGTAGCGGCTGCGGGGGCATCAGGAGCGCCTTCGGCGGTTTCCGGGGGCAGCTCCAGGGCGACCTCGGACACAGCCACCACCGGGTTCGACTCCGGGTCAGGCAGCACGCTGTTCAAAGCCCCGAAATCATCCACCCTCGTCGCCACGCGCCGCCTGAGACACAGCACACAAATTCAGCAAACCCATACATAGCCCACACTCAACAAACACCAAACAAAAGCCAAACAATTACCTGACCCTCGCCGTCTCGGCCCGCTCCCTGACCACCTCTCGACCGTGGGGGCCCCACATCCGGTCGTAGAGGGCTCCGGCGGATTCCTTCACTATAGGGTCCTCAACCTTGTAGATATCACGCTCGAAATCCTCATCAGCTTGGTCGAAGACCTCATAGTGCCGGCACCCTTCGCGAGAGAGCGCGTTCATCGCCCCCTCGCAGGTGACCAGGGAGGAATAAGACATAAACCCCTCCACGATGGTGGGGAGCGCCTGCAGCTCCTCCTGCACCCACTCAAGGCAGCAAAGTCCGGGCTCTCGGTCCGGCACTTCAAATTCAGCGGTCCGCGCGCCCAGCTCATGGTATGAATCCATAAGCTGTTTGCGTGTCCGCTCAGCCTCCGTGCGCGTCGAGGCCTCGGCCCTCTCCACACGGCTCTGCAGAGCGCTGAGCCACTCCTCCAACTGCTCGGCGCGCTGCCTGGCAAGACTGCCCTCCACCCGCGCCAAATTGGCCTCCGCCTGCGCAGCCTGCGCCTTGGTGAGGGCCTCATTAGCCTCCTTCCTCTCCTCCGCCAGTTGGCGCCGGAGGTCAGCCTTCTCACCCTCCAGCACAGCCACCTTATCCGCCAGCTTGCGGCATTTGCTGTCGGTGGCCGACTTCTCCCGGACGGCGTCAGCATGTTGCGTCCGAAGTCTCTCGACTTCGGCAGACACAACTGCCGTCAGGGCTCCCGACGCCGTGCGGTCAGCGAAGTCAGTCGCCTACAAGACACACATAAGACCACAGCCCCAGCAAAGCTGGTAAAAAACCGAAGTCCAGCTCCACGTACCTGACTTAGTGCCTCCTTCAGCTCCTTCAGCCGGCGGGACACAGCACCCGCCTCGTCCCTGACTGCAGCGAGCGCCGGAATCTCGCCACCGGCACTAAACGCACTGCCCTTCGCCCCGGCAGGCGGAGCAACAACAAGTTGGCCTTCGTCCGACCCTGCAGACATATCAACTTATTAAAAAAATCAAGACAGTGACTTACCAACAAGATAATCTTCCACACTAATGTCGATGGCGAAGTCGGCGATGCGTTTGCCCGGCGGCGGCAACTCTCGAGCCACCTTCGCAGCCTCCGGCACCCTGCTGGGCACAGGGGCGGCCTTCACAGACTTGGAACCACCGGCGGCAGCCGCCTTCGCAGCCTCGGGCGCCCTGCTGGATGCCGGGACGGCCGACTTCGCCACTAGCGGCGGCTGGCCTCCGCCGGGGGCAGTAGCCTTCGCAGCCCCGCGCTGCCTCTTCGGCCTGGCTTCATGAAGCCTGACGACCGCCTGGCGCTTATGTGCAGCTCCCTAGCGATCCTTGTCCATCACTGCCGACACAACAGCAGCAATATTCCGCCCGTAAGGAAACACTTTCCAATCACGAACCATGCGAGATGTAAAAAAGTCTTCGCCGGCCGCGCGGGGGACAGGAACATTCTTAGGCCACCAACCCCCGGTAACCCTCAGCATCCGCGCCGAAGACTCCAGGAGCTCGGGCGAAGACATCCTTCCCCCCGGGGCCGCGCATGTCCTCATCAATTCTCTAGCAAAACCATCAGAAACCCCAAGTCCTCCCACAGCAGTACCTAGTTTCCTCTTCTTAGAGGACGGGGCGGCCGCCGGCGCGGGGTCGTCTCCAGACTCTACCACCGGTTTTCTTCCTGCGACGATCCACATCGTCTTCGCCTGGATAACCGCCATATGGCAGACGATTCAACTCAAAAACCCTATTCAAGCGGTCATTTGACCCGCGAATGTCCCAGCTACGCTGGCCCTCTGTCCTCGGCACGTACCGACCAACGATCCGCACCGCCCCATCTTCCACCTCACGCACAAAGGCGGCCGGATCGCGGCTATGCAGATCCAGCGCGAAGGCAGGACTTCGCACCAGCTTCCCACCATGGGAAGGCATCTGGCGAGGGCACACTTCGCCCAGCGCCCAGCCATGCGCCAAAGGCCATACCCCGTACGCCACAAACTCCTCAACCAAATCGCGCCCGCTGCTCAGGCCGGCGGCGCACCGAAGGGCCCCTTCGTCCGCATCCTCCTCCGCCACTTCAAAAGGCGGGTATGCTGAGTAAAAATGCGAGCACATCTCGGACACGGGGAGCCCCGGATGGTCTTCGACTGTACCCTCCGCGACGTAGAACCAAAAATCATGCCAATTGCCCCACTTGTTGCGGGCGCAAGGAACCAACTCAACTACCTCCATCGTGGTCTTGCCGGTCTTCGGCGTAAATGTACAGGACCCGAACTGAGCAACTTCATTTCCAATCATCCTCTTCTGCCAGTGCAGGCAATAGTACTTCGCGAAGACTTCGACTGATGGCTGTCCGCCGTACGAAGTCATCGCCCAGACATACTTCGACAGAGCCACCACGGCATTCGGAGTCAGCTGATGGATCTGAATGTTAAATCTGCGCAGGACTTGTAACACCCCAGGTGTTATCTTCCGTTAAACAGCGACTATGGACGTAAGTATGAGATATCAGTAAGAATAACAGTCTCTACATCCTAATCATATTCGCCTATCAGTATTCTCGGAACTGTCCAAAATATTTCACGAAATTCGGACTTTAGTGATCTTCAAAAAAATGCCGAGTCCGGTGCTGTTTAGACTGGTCGAGAACGTGAATGCAATTTCGGAAGTAGTTTGAGTTTATGATTTCGACTGTGTTCATGTCTAAAAAATATAAGGCATACATTAATTAGTCGAATTGCTCTCTAGTTGAATGTTCGGATAGCGGGTAAAATTCGTCTAAATTTAACGGAAACGAATGCAAATTAAAAATTTATCGATTAAGGCAAATTAGAAACGTCATCTAATTATTTCGCTCTGTTCGAGCGATCTCTACGAATTATGTAGCGATAATATTAGGGGAAGGCTGTTTAAATAAATCGAACTTGAACTAACCGAAACCGGAACAATTGTTAGCTGATTCGGTGTCCTATTTCAAAGTCCAAGAAAATAATGTGTAGCCAAAACTAGTTTAATTCGGTCTGTTGCTTCTCGCTCAGATCTATAACTTCAGACATAAATAACTGGTATGAATTTATCTGGTTCCAGCAGCCTTCACCAAATCAAATATTGTCTAAACACTATCTCATGTATCAGCGACCCGTATTGTGGCGATCTAATTCTATTATACCTTATTCAGACCGTAGTTTGGAGTTAGTATTTTTTTGGTACTCTTTTGTTTAAAAAGAAAAGAACAAATAAGGAGAAGTCTATTTTTGCTTCATCCACCGTGTAACTCTATCCTTATTCTCTTGATTACATTGTCTCTTTTGTTGCCCACTTTCTCTATGCATGCCAGAGACCAAATTCCTTTCTTCTACGCGCGCACAAGCCTGTCTTTTTTTATTCCCACGCCGCCCTCCTTTTCGGATATTTTCCCATGGATGCCGCTCATCATCAGCCTGCTCCATGCTTTGGTTCTAAAAAAATCTCATTAGCCGAGCGGTTCCTGGAGAATTTCGCCACCCTCTCGCGCTTATCTTCTTCCAAGCGCGTACACAGTCTCATTCCTCCGACTCCTTCCTTCAGCCATGACGCCAGCCCCCTCTCCCTTGTCTCCCTCTGCCGGCTCGCGGGTCTCCTCCCCGCGCGTACTCTCCAGTTCGAGCTCTATCTCCCATGGCCGTTGCGTGCTGGCCCGGCTCCCTTCCCAACCATGGACGCGCGCAGCTGTGAAGCCCCCTGGCGTGTTCCTTGTTTTCCCAGCCGCGCCCCTAGCTCGGACCTTCCTTCCACGGCGCGCTCCTCAAGCTCGTCCCGGCTGTGACCTCGCCGAGGCCTCCCTTCCCCGTGTGCAGCTTCCCTCTGCTTGGTTTCCGGCTCCGGCTCGCCGATCTCTTTCCCCAGCTCCTCTCTGCTCGCGCTGTCGCCCAGCCTGTTGGCGCGCGCATGCTCCTCTCGCCTGCGCGTTTCTCTGCTCGCCGGCGCGCCATTCCTGTTGTCCCGCTCGGTCCTGCCCTTCTCGCCGCGCTCGGATTCCGTCTCCCTGCGCGTGCGCTCAGATTCCGTCTCCCTCGCGCGTCCCTACGCCATACTTGTCCCCGACCCTCGCGCTGGCTCGCCTCGTCGCCGAATTTCAGAACCCGCGCCGTCACTCAGCTCGCCCAAATCCTAGCCATAATTCCCGTCACGCCCTGTGTCGGCATGCTGACTCGACGTTGTCGTCCTTCTTTATCCTCATCTTCGCCTCAACCTCGCGTGGTGCTCGGGCCGTGCACAGCTGCTGGTCGTCGATGTCCTTTCGAGTTATCGGTCGTCGCTCATGTTCACCTCCGTGTGATGGGTGGTGTGGGTGGTAATGTCTCGGTGCGCTGTTCATTGGTGGTTCGAGGATGTGCTTGAGTCAGAGATGTTCCAAGTGGACACTGGACGATCTTACACCGTGGACACGTCGAAGATCCATAGCATACCGTGGTGCCAAGGAGAGAAATTCCTAGGAACCGGGTAATGAAGCGAGATCCATGCAACAATCACCAGGAGCTCGACCTAATGTCTAAACTGAGAGCCGTTGTCGCCCTCGTGGTTATCAAATCGATTCGATCGTGGTGAGCCAATTTATTATTTCAGTTAATTGAATTGGATAGTTATATAGCCACAATGATTTTTTCTTGTCGTTAGCATCGGCACATTATGTGACGATTTCCAGATCGGTAGTCGTACCTATTGTCGATCCTTTAAGGCGTCTTTGGAAGGATCTCCCTTCCTTTATTTTCTTTTATAGGCGTCTTATTTCGCGTAGCAGTTAGTTATATATCTGGTCGTGAAGTAGTTGTGATATGTGGTAAAATATAGATTTTAGGTATTATGATATGAAGCATGTGTTGGAAGACTTGTATGCGTAGCGTGATTAGTTTATGATGCGAAAGATAGGTTAAGTATTTTCTCTAGCTAGCTAATATGTCTGACGATGTTGCCGTGCCGATTTAGTTTGCTTAAATAAATTAATGCTTGGCTAGTAGGCATTTTAATTAGCTGGCGGGTAATGCAAAGTCGTCCGGTCTGATAGTTTAGAAAGTTGACGTGTTTCTATTCTTGTTTTAAGATTTAAATGTCTTAGACTAATGAATTTAAAATTAGTAAGTTTTTGGTGTCGAACTTTAACTAAGGCAAGTAGAGCGTGAATACATATATTGTTGTTTTGCGATATATAAGCTACCTTTGAATAGGCTAGAGAAGCGTAATTATTGCGCTTAGTCATACGTCGATAACTAGTATTTTCGTATAAAATTGTACAACGCCTCGCCGCTAGGTGTTTAAATCCGCTATCGCGTAACGCTATTTAGGTTTGTAATATTTCCGTCGATATGCAATCATGTGCATAATGCATTCCACTCAGGTACGTTAATTAATCGCGTGTTGTGGAAGACGAGCCAAGTCGACCCCAAGCGCGGGCTAATCCACAGGATAACGCTGATGGATTAACCTGAAGATGGATAATCAGAAGAATGCGAAGACAAAGGATGGTCGTCAAGTGATCGACGCCTAACAAACACTAACCTAGTGTTACCCAGGCAAGCCCCGGTGCATGCAACCCCTTCCTTGTGATTTTAAATAATTTTTGCACACTTTAAGTCTAGTGAAATGTGCATTAGGTTTATAGGAGTTGCTTGGAAACCCTTTGATGCATTGCCTTCCTTGATATCCATACCTTTATAGATACTTCTGGTGAAGTATCAAAAATATGATTTACAAAAATGCTTAGCCCTGCTTAAATCTTGTGGATAGAGGTTGTCTTTTGCAATACTGCCTAGCTCAGGGGTTATCCTGAGGAAGGATGGCTTCTACCTGCAAGATTATATTTTCATTGGGAGCATGGTGGGATCTTACTGCAAAGTTCCCTGTGATGCTCTTTTCATCCTAAGGAACACAAACAATCCTAAGGATGGAAGTACTTAAATCGGAACTTGGGTTAGGAACAGGTGATGTTCTACCTAGGTTGATTAAGGATTGGATGCGTATGTAGGCCTGGTGATCGAGGACCCTTTAACTAGTCACATGCCTCGTCATGGGTAAGCCTTGCCTCGGGCAGACTAAGGCCATAATAAGATAACACGAAATGGGCGTGGAGCGGTGGCGAGAGTAGCGTGTACCCTCCGTAGCAAGAGGCTGGACGGTGGTGTATCTGTGCTCTCGGTTTGCATGAACCTGATCTGGTCTTAAGAACCCCGGTGGCGGGTTGACATATGCAAGGGTTAAGTGCTACATATGTCGTGTGATTGGAGATCCTCAGCTGAGTATAATCGATTCGGATCGCCGTACC
The DNA here is from genome assembly GCA_029449295.1 of Zea luxurians. Taxonomy (NCBI): domain Eukaryota; kingdom Viridiplantae; phylum Streptophyta; class Magnoliopsida; order Poales; family Poaceae; genus Zea; species Zea luxurians. The sequence goes on from JAOPSE010000805.1 coordinate 36,298, forward strand.
TTCGCGGTTATGAAGACTTGGTCACTGACCTACAAACTAAGTCTAGATGTGAACATTTTGAATAAAAATGATGTTGTATTGATGAGATGGTGAAATTAGACCAGCTGCAAACAGAGTCTATTGATATTTAATTTGGCATTAAAATATTGAAAGTAAGGACTCACTTTAGTAAGCTATATCTGCAAAAGTATCTAAGTTGATTCTTGCTAAAGCCTCTCCTTGATTCCCAAATCCAGCATACCCTTGAGAGTCTTTTCTTTAGTCGGGTAAGTCTTGCTGAGTAATTCCATACTCAGGGTTTTATTCCCTGTTGTTTTTCAGGTTCTAACCTTGTGCTGCTGTGATGGTGTTAAGTGCCGGTGGGTTCGGCCTTCTTATAAGTCTAAGTAATTCTTCTATACTTCTTATTGAGGATGGTCATTTGAGCTAGCATATATTTCAAACTTATACTTTTGTAATCACTCCGATAAAATAATGTAAAATTTTTGTAACTTGTAAAATTTGGTAGTAAGAATTCCGCTGCAAAAATGTTAGTGTGTGTGATTTGTGTTACTTAATCCCGCGGTTCTGGTTGAAAGTGGTTTATCCGATGTCCTTGGGGCAATCGGACAGATCCTGTTGAGTTATCTGGTGCACATGCATGGTTGTCTAAGGTCTTTGGGACAAGGACAGGTGCATGTGGGCCCAATAACTTGGAGATTCTGCCACATGCTGGTATCGGAGCTGGATTAAGTATATACGGTCACATACATATTTTCAAAACAAAAGTTTGGTTTTGAAAAAACCTATTTTCAACTAAACACATTGTTTGGCTTTGAAAAACAGTTTTGAAAAACTATAATGCTAGCGACATCCTCTGTTAAGCCCTATACTAAGGACTATTAGGTGGCTTATTTAAAAACCACTAACCCACAACCGAGGGTATTGCATACATGTGTATTGTTATTTTTGAGGCCATTCAGTTTTGAATGGATCGACGCTCAGGTAAGGTGAGTTGTGAGAGCATGACCGAACAACCGTCGGTCTAGGGGAGTGTTTAAAAGTGGCGTCCGATTATATACATGTTTTACATATGTATATATGAACACTGCGATGTGGAGTATTTACTTTTCTGGGAACTTAGTACCCCATGGATGTGTATGGGTATACAGACATGGGAATACTGAGAAGTGTAATGTACTTGTAACGACGCACCTACGCTCAGGTAAGAAGGTGAGTTACCATAATGAGTTGCCCTATGGTTAAAGTGTGGCAACGGCGCCTATGCGTGGCTCGACGCTTAATGAAGAGCTGGCCTCCATATAGAAATATATGGAGTATAAACTGTGATAAACTGTCATGTGTGACTTGCATCATTAGGAATTGGGCTGTGATGGATTTTTTCTGCAGGTACACTAACCTCGAAAACGTATGTGTAGTGACGACTAGCAAAATACCGTGAGAGTCATAAGTATGCCACCGATATAGAACTCTATCGCCACATTATGTTGGCAAAATCAGTGAGGACGAATAAGACGAGCATGCATCCTGATTGTTGCATCGTGTTTGTCACCTATACACCCAAAATGCTTCTCTCATCTTTATTCCAGTAACCATTGATTGTAGATAATATGGTGTAATGCTAAATTATGAACTTCGATGAAATAGGTGTCTTCCATTCTTTAGGTGACCTCTTAGGGTGCTTTATATGTGCTCTTGTGCTTAATGTGTCGATAGAAGGTTAGAGACTTGATTGCCTAAACCCAAAACTGGGCCATATTTTTTATTTAGTGAACCATGCCCAAATTTGAATTGTCCATTATTACTCCATGACAAAGCCCATACAAATAAATGCGTAGACAATTTCCTTATTGGACATAAAATGTACCTAAGCTTAAAACAAGGATCTCAAGTCATGTCTCCTTCTAGAACCATTCCTTTGTTCAGTTGATGCCTTGGTTTCCTCATATCTATCGAAGGCAAACCAACTTAATCTTGTGATTGTTTTCCCCCTGTATCTAATCAGATACTAATCCTTGACCTTGTAATATCCATGATGGGCATAGAAATATGATTGGGGCTGAATTAACAGTCTCCCATCGTGCTCCTTTCATCAAGTTTAGGTTATGGTCACGTCTTGTTCATTTCATCGGGCCATAATCTATTTGGTTCTCTACTTGTAACCATTCATACAAGTGGAGTATCTCTTTGTATATTATCACCCTTGCCCAGTCTAATTGTGTTGTGTGAGATTTCTTATTGGTTATGTCTAATAATGGTGTTGTGACTAAAACTGATGGTGCCGCGACAAAATCGAGGGCCTCCTGTGGATGCATACACATGGTTGCGCTACTTGGTACGCGCTGGTATCACAGTTAGTAGTCATAATCTATTATGAGACTATATCAATGTGTTTATCTTGGCACAATCTAGTTTTGCTACGTGAGATTCTTTATTGGTGCTAGTTCAGTAATGGTGTCATGGGTAATGACTTGTGGTGCCGCAGCGAAACTGAGAGCCCCTTGTGAATGTACACGCAAGGTTATGCTGCTTGGCGCATGCTAGTATCGAGGTCTCTAGTCATGATCCATTGTGGAACTACACCGATGTGTGATCTTCCGTGGACTCCTTCCTTGAAACAATTTCTATGTTGTTTGTCAAGTGATTAAGCCACATCTGTCATCTCCATTGGATCAAAAGGGCATGCTACTTTCATGTGTGGTCGCTTTTCTTTTGATCTTGGTGGTGAATACACATACACGTTCCCTTTGCATCCTTTATGTAAAGGTGAAGCCTTGGAGCTTTTTAGTGTTGAAAAAACAACTGATTAGCTCTCGAAATGGAGATTGATTTTCCCTGCTGCTGAGATTGCAGGAATTTGTTCATTCGCCCCCTTATTTAATCCAAGTATTTCCTAACCAAGTGGATGATTCATCTCGCATGAAGAAACAAAGGAACAACTTGACCAAATGGATTTCTACCCAAATGCATGATCAATTGTTTATAAGAGTGAACTCTCAACCCTTGGCTTACCGATGGTACTGAGAGGACCTACTCAAGGTCAAAAGTAGTTCAACAAGTTGGTTTTACTAACTTGTAACTGCCCAATGAACGAAGGTTGAGTTTAGAGATCGTTTTGTCGAGTTGTCTAAACTCACTTTGGTTCAACCCATCCTAAGGAAATTCTTACAAAGATCAAGTTAAAACCGACTGATAATCACCTAATCATCGCTCTAGTCGTGCCTTGATCTCCTTACGTGTGCTTTTCCAGCATGTGTGATCGAGTCGAGCCATGAATAGTGCTAAATAAAACGGACTGATTGCGAAGTCAACATCAACGGATCTTTTCGTTGATATTTTCTGAGTCTATCATTTTTCGTGGACTTGGATTCTCTAGCTAGCCACGGGTCAACTGTGATGTTATTTGACATTCACACCCGTCTCGTGTGCTATGAACATACTATAACCACTTGTCGGTAAACCTCCTTCTGTGTGTTTTACCCAAGATGGTGCATCTGATTCTGTTTGGATGAAGTTGCATATCTACTGCTCGCTCAACAGACTCAGATAGTACAGTGTCATCAGAAAAAGCAAACCGCATATATGGAACCTTATGTGTTCTTCTGGCAGACGTCGTCTCTATTGGTGGACATCTCTAAATTAGCTTAAGGCAAAACATGTTATGTCCATTAGGGAAACCGTATCCTGAGGCACTCGCTTTCGCTCCGGATTGTCTTAGGGTTATCGCTGATATGGACATGGATTATATGCTTCTCTACTCTTAGAAGTCTTTCGATCCGAATCTCGGGACGAGATTCTTTTAAGGGGGGAGGGCTGTAACACCCCAGGTGTTATCTTCCGTTAAACAGCGACTATGGACGTAAGTATGAGATATCAGTAAGAATAACAGTCTCTACATCCTAATCATATTCGCCTATCAGTATTTTCGGAACTGTCCAAAATATTTCACGAAATTCGGACTTTAGTGATCTTCAAAAAAAATGCCGAGTCCGGTGCTGTTTAGACTGGTCGAGAACATGAATGCAATTTCGGAAGTAGTTTGAGTTTATGATTTCGACTGCGTTGATGTCTTAAAAAATAAAAATAAAAAAATATAAGGCATACATTAATTAGTCGAATTGCTCTCTAGTCGAATGTTCGGATAGCGGGCAAAATTCGTCTAAATTTAACGGAAATGAATGCAAATTAAAATTTATCGATTAAGGCAAATTAGAAACGTCATCTAATTATTTCACTCTGTTCGAGCGATCTCTACGAATTATGTAGCGATAATATTAGGGGAAGGCTGTTTAAATAAATCGAACTTGAACTAACCGAAACCGGAACAATTGTTAGCTGATTCAGTGTCCTATTTCAAAGTCCAAGAAAATAATGTGTAGCCAAAATTAGTTTAATTCGGTCTGTTGCTTCTCGCTCAGATCTATAACTTTCAGACATAAATAACTGGTATGAATTTATCTGGTTCCAGCAGCCTTCACCAAATCAAATATTGTCTAAACACTATCTCATGTATCAGCGACCCGTATTGTGGCGATCTAATTCTATTATACCTTGTTCAGACCGTAGTTCGGAGTTAGTATTTTTTTTGTACTCTTTTGTTTAAAAAGAAAAGAACAAATAAGGAGAAGTCTATTTTTGCTTCATCCACCGTGTAACTCTATCCTTATTCTCTTGATTACATTATCTCTTTTGTTGCCCACTTTCTCTATGCATGCCAGAGACCAAATTCCTTTCTTCTACGCGCGCACAAGCCTGTCTTTTTTTATTCCCACGCCGCCCTCCTTTTTGGATATTTTCCCATGGATGCCGCTCATCATCAGCCTGCTCCATGCTTTGGTTCTAAAAAAATCTCATTAGCCGAGCGGTTCCTGGAGAATTTCGCCACCCTCTCGCGCTTATCTTCTTCCAAACGCGTACACAGTCTCATTCCTCCGACTCCTTCCTTCAGCCATGACGCCAGCCCCCTCTCCCTTGTCTCCCTCTGCCGGCTCGCGGGTCTCCTCCCCGCACGTACTCTCCAGTTCGAGCTCTATCTCCCATGGCCGTTGTGTGCTGGCCCGGCTCCCTTTCCAACCATGGACGCGCGCAGCTGTGAAGCCCCCTGGCGTGTTCCTTGTTTTCCCAGCCGCGCCCCTAGCTCGGACCTTCCTTCCACGGCGCGCTCCTCAAGCTCGTCCCGGCTGTGACCTCGCCGAGGCCTCCCTTCCCCGCGTGTAGCTTCTCTCTGTTTGGTTTCCGGCTCCGGCTCGCCGATCTCTTTCCCCAGCTCCTCTCTGCTCGCGCTGTCGCCCAGCCTGTTGGCGCGCGCATGCTCCTCTCGCCTGCGCATTTCTCTGCTCGCCGGCACGCCCTTCCTGTTGTCGCGCTCGGTCCTGCCCTTCTCGTCGCGCTCGGATTCCATCTCCCTGCGCGCGCGCTCAGATTCCGTCTCCCTCGCGCGTCCCTGCGCCATACTTGTCCCCGACCCTCGCGCTGGCTCGCCTCGTCGCCAAATTTCAGAAACCCGCGCCATCGCTCAGCTCGCCCAAATCCTAGCCATAATTCCCGTCACGCCCTGTGTCGGCATGCTGACTCGATGTTGTCGTCTTTCTTTATCCTCATCTTCGCCTCAACCTCGCGTGGTGCTCGGTCGTGCACAGCTGCTGGTCGTCGACGTCCCTTCGAGTTATCGGTCGTCGCTCATGTTCACCTCCGTGTGATGGGTGGTGTGGGTGGTAATGTCTCGGTGCGCTGTTCATTGGTGGTTCGAGGATGTGCTTGAGTCAGAGATGTTCCAAGTGGACACTGGACGATCTTACACCGTGGACACGTCGAAGATCCATAGCATACCGTGGTGCCAAGGAGAGAAATTCCTAGGAACCGGGTAATGAAGCGAGATCCATGCAACAAACACCAGGAGCTCGACCGAATGTCTAAACTGAGAGCCGTTGTCGCCCTCGTGGTTATCAAATCGATTCGATCGTGGTGAGCCAATTTATTATTTCAGTTAATTGAATTGGATAGTTATATAGCCACAATGATTTTTCTTGTCGTTAGCATAGGCACATTATGTGATGATTTCCAGATCGGTAGTCGTACCTGTTGTTGATCCTTTAAGGCGTCTTTGGAAGGATCTCTCTTCCTTTATTTTCTTTTTATAGGCGTCTTATTTCGCGTAGCAGTTAGTTATATATCTGGTCGTGAAGTAGTTGTGATATGTGGTAAAATATAGATTTTAGGTATTATGATATGAAGCATGTGTTGGAAGACTTGTATGCGTAGCGTGATTAGTTTATGATGCGAAAGATAGGTTAAGTATTTTCTCTAGCTAGCTAATATGTCTGACGATGTTGCCGTGCCGATTTAGTTTGCTTAAATAAATTAATGCTTGGCTAGTAGGCATTTTAATTAGCTGGCGGGTAATGCAAAGTCGTCCGGTCTGATAGTTTAGAAAGTTGACGTGTTTCTATTCTTGTTTTAAGATTTAAATGTCTTAGACTAATGAATTTAAAATTAGTAAGTTTTTGGTGTCGAACTTTAACTAAGGCAAGTAGAGCGTGAATACATATATTGTTGTTTTGCGATATATAAGCTACCTTTGAATAGGCTAGAGAAGCGTAATTATTGCGCTTAGTCATACGTCGATAACTAGTATTTTCGTATAAAATTATACAACGCCTCGCCGCTAGGTGTTTAAATCCGCTATCGCGTAACGCTATTTAGGTTTGTAATATTTCCGTCGATATGCAATCATGTGCATAATGCATTCCATTCAGGTACGTTAATTAATCGCGTGTTGTGGAAGACGAGCCAAGTCGACCCCAAGCGCGGGCTAATCCACAGGATAACGCTGATGGATTAACCTGAAGATGGATAATCAGAAGAATGCGAAGACAAAGGATGGTCGTCAAGTGATCGACGCCTAACAAACACTAACCTAGTGTTACCCAGGCAAGCCCCGGTGCATGCAACCCCTTCCTTGTGATTTTAAATAATTTTTGCACACTTTAAGTCTAGTGAAATGTGCATTAGGTTTATAGGAGTTGCTTGGAAACCCTTTGATGCATTGCCTTCCTTGATATCCATACCTTTATAGATACTTCTGGTGAAATATCAAAAATATGATTTACAAAAATGCTTAGCCCTGCTTAAATCTTGTGGATAGAGGTTGTCTTTTGCAATACTGCCTAGCTCAGGGGTTATCCTAAGGAAGGATGGCTTCTACCTGCAAGAATATATTTTCATTGGGAGCATGGTGGGATCTTACTGCAAAGTTCCCTGTGATGCTCTTTTCATCCTAAGGAACACAAACAATCCTAAGGATGGAAGTACTTAAATCGGAACTTGGGTTAGGAACAGGTGATGTTCTACCCAGGTTGATTAAGGATTGGATGCGTATGTAGGCCTGCTGATCGAGGACCCTTTAACTGGTCACATGCCTCGTCATGGGTAAGCCTTGCCTCGGGCAGACTAAGGCCATAATAAGATAACACGAAATGGGCGTGGAGCGGTGGCGAGAGTAGCGTGTACCCTCCGTAGCAAGAGGCTGGACGGTGGTGTATCTGTGCTCTCGGTTTGCGTGAACCTGATCTGGTCTTAAGAACCCCGGTGGCGGGTTCACATATGCAAGGGTTAAGTGCTACATATGTCGTGTGATTGGAGATCCTCAGCTGAGTATAATCGATTCGGATCGCCGTACCTTCGCGGTCATGAAGACTTGGTCACTGACCTACAACCTAAGTCTGGATGTGAACATTATGAATAAAAATGATGTTGTATTGATGAGATGGTGAAATTAGACCAGCTGCAAACAGAGTCTATTGATACTTAATTTGGCGTTAAAATATTGAAAGTAAGGACTCACTTTAGTAAGCTATTTCTGCAAAAGTATCTAAGTTGATTCTTGCTAAAGCCTCTCCTTGATTCCCAAATCCAGCATACCCTTGAGAGTCTTTTCTTTAGTCGGGTAAGTCTTGCTGAGTAATTCCATACTCAGGGTTTTATTCCCTGTTGTTTTTCAGGTTCTAACCTTGTGCTGCTGTGATGGTGTTAAGTGCCGGTGGGCTCGGCCTTCTTATAAGTCTAAGTAATTCTTCTATACTTCTTATTGAGGATGGTCATTTGAGCTAGCATATATTTCAAACTTATACTTTTGTAATCACTCCGATAAAATAATGTAAAATTTTTGTAACTTGTAAAATTTGGTAGTAAGAATTCCGCTGCAAAAATGTTAGTGTGTGTGATTTGTGTTACTTAATCCCGCGGTTCTGGTTGAAAGTGGTTTATCCGATGTCCTTGGGGCAATCGGACAGATCCTGTTGAGTTATCTGGTGCACATGCATGGTTGTCTGAGGTCTTTGGGACAAGGACAGGTGCATGTGGGCCCAATAACTTGGAGGTTCTGCCATAGGACTTCTCCAACAAATCGGTGCGTAGGCAGGCGGAGACCAGCGGCAAAGAACGCCTCGAACACAACCAACTCGCCTTCTGGCTCGGGACTTCCTCCGTCCCCGGGACACGAGCGACTCCGTCGCCAAAGTAACCAAGCCGCTGCATATCTTGCACGCGGACCGACGACATCCGCGACACACCAAAATCCACCGTATCACCGGCGTGCCACAGTACTCAGCGTTTCCTCAGACGACGCGTCGGCCGGCGGCGTAGCGGCAGCAGAAGAAGAAGAGGTCGGCATCGCTACGTACCGTCGGCGGCGGCGGGCGGTCTGCTTCACTCGAGCCAGATCTCCGGCGAACAAGAGCAAGGAGGGCAGACGAGCAGCAAAGACGGTGGAAAAAGTGGCTAGGGTTTTCACGGAGCGCGGAAAGATAAAGTTCAAAACGCACCGCCCCCCGCCCCCTTTTATACACAGGGCGCGGCGATTCGGGAAACCCGCAGTCCAACAGTACGGTGTCAATCAACGGTCATGTCAAAAACCCCCGCGGAACCACTTCGAGCGAGGGCAGCGTCTCCGCCATCTAGCGACGTCTTCGGCACCAGATGACTTAGTCGAACTGGTCCCTCGGAGGGCAAATGTTGGGGCGAAGGCAAAGACGCCACCCTTCGCTCGAGGCCTTCGCCGTAGTCGTTGGCCCAACGGAGACAAGACAACGGGCAGGGACACCCTTCACCCCATACGACATCGGACGAAGACCCGTGACGAGGTCATCCCACCGTGCGGCCTCGTTCAGCACGGAGGCCCACGTGTGATCCGGCCCATTGTAACGGGCCCTGCATGGCCGCTGCGTGTTACGGGCCTAATTTGCAAAGGCGTCCCTGTAATTACAGTCTGTAACCTTGCTTTATGGGAATATTCCGGGGATAACCTAGGTATCTGAGGGCACATGCGTCCTTAACACGGGACGCTGGGCACCCGGACACCTATAAATACCCCCGCACAGTGCCCTTGAGAGGCTAGATGAACAGAGCTTTTGCCATCACGTGCTGAAACCCTGTTTGCGCTACTACACCCCCCCGTTGTATCAACTTGCGCCTGTGAGCAAGTTCCAACAGTCCCTATTCATCGTTCTTCCAGATAATCTTTGTCCTGCCGTTATGCTGCTGAAATTCCGATCGTTCGTTCATTCGATCATTTGATCGTTCATCGTTCGTTCATAGTTCCCTATTCATCGTTCATCATTTGTTCATAGTCCCTATTCATCGTTCTTCCAGATAATCTTTGTCCTGCTGTTATGCTGCCGAAATTCCGATCGTTCGTTCGTCCAATCATTCGATCGTTCGTTCGTCCAAATAATCTTTTTCCTGCCGTTATGCTGCCAAAATTCCGATCGTTCGTTCGTCCGATCATTCGATCGTTCGTCCGTTCGTTCATAGTTCCTATTCATCGTTCATCGTTCGTTTATACGAACTATTCATCATCACTATTCACCATTACTATTCATCGTTACTATTCATCATCGTTACTATTCACCGACACTATTCATCATCGTTACTATTCATCGTTCATCCGACCACCCCCAAATTTCAACTACTCATCCGTCATGCTGTCCAGTCCACCTATGACTAGCCAGACCAATATTTCAGTCATACGAACTCTGGTGACTGTGATTTTCCTTCCAGTAGGGAACTTCCCATCTGGTCACCCATCCCAGGTTTCTCCAAGTTGAGCATGCTTCACTTTGAGATTCCTTCAAACCAGGCTTCCAAACACAAATTCCAATAATTTTTGTTTCTAAATTCTTATCAAACTATTTCCTATCCAACCATGTCATCCCTTAAGCATGGTCCATATTCCAGAAAACTCCCAAAATACTCTTGTCCCATATTCAGCCTATAAATCTCCTGTTCATACTAAGTCACGATTCATTCATCACTATTTTCACCAACAGTGAACTTCACTGTGCTACACCACATACACCCAGCTATAAATACACCCAGCTACCCTCTCCCTCTCCACACACACTCAACACCCTCAGCCAAGGCAAACACCCCACCCACTTAGTTACTCTGCTCTGCCGGCTACACGCATAGTGTCGCTTCGCCTCCAGTCCACCCTCCTGGTAAGCACCTCCGCTCCACCACCAGTAATGACACAGATTCTACTCAAGACTCTACCCATTCATATATCGCTATTCTGACCACTATACTAAATATTTGTTGGCATGCTTGCTTGTTTGTATGTTTGCTTATTCATGTTGCATAGTTATCGGAGCGTTCGTGCCGTCTCGTGGAGGCCAGATCTGCAAGTCTACGCCAGGCAGTGGAGCTAGAAGCCAGTTCCGCGAGCTCCCCTTCCCCCTTCGCCGCATGGCTGAAAGCTCTCTTGTGAGTTTTGGTGTTTGGATGACAACTCAATTAAAGGACTAACAAGTGTACTAAGTGTTGAACAGGTGCTTAAGGTAAAGCCTACAGGGTTCAACACAAGTGAACAAATGTGATGGTCCAAGAACTGGATTATGGATACATAATGGACATCACAAGTAAGTTGGACATTGCAAAAGTGATACTCGGGTGCGTACCTCAGAGACAACTGATCAAGCCAAGGACGGAGGCAAGAAAAGCTTCGAGGTACCAAGTGCATGGGAGAAGGTCAAGGAGACTGAGGAACCCAAAGCCAAGGGTGAAGAAGAAGGCTTGCAAAGTCAAGGGTGATCGAGTTGAGAACAGCTATGGCACATCAAGGATCACTACATAAGGACGTGACTTACAACCAATGAGGTAACAGCTACAGTTATGTGGTGTAAGTCATAAGGCTCAAGACCAAGCTCTAAGAAGGAGATCAAGGTCACTAGAAGGAGAACAAGTGTCAAAACCAGAACTGGAAGCAGCCCAAAAGAGCTAAGTTCACCTTGATCTTTAGTTTGGGTTGTTCCTATGTTTGGAGATGTTCTATGTGATCTTTGCAGGATGTTGGAGCCAAGAAATGTCAATCTAGATCAAGTCAAGCAGACTTGATGATTTATGAGTCCAACATCGAAACTCAAGCATGTGAAATGCTATAGATGTAATAATTAAGAGAAGGTATGTTTCTAGACTTAGTACATTGGTTTTAGTGTACTAATATACTTGTCTAAGTGTTAGAAACAGAAAGAAGAAGAAAAGGAAAGAGGTGCAAAAGGCTTGGCTGTGTACAGCCAAGACTCTGCTCAGTCTGGGTGCACCGGACTATCCGGTGGCTCACCGGACAGTGTCCGGTGGTGCACCGGACAGTGTTCGGTGCGCCACGCTGGCTCGAGCGAACTGGCCGCGGTGCTGTCCGGTGAGCCAACGGTCGGCCACGTACGGCTATAATTCACCGGCGACGTACGGCTATAATTCACCGGACTGTCCGGTGTGCACCGGACTGTCCGGTGAGCCAACGGTCGGCCACACGATCTGCGCGGGACACGTGGCCGAGCCAACGGCTAGATGGAGGCACCGGACATGTCCGGTGCGCCAACGGCTCCAAGACTGCCAACGGTCGGCTTCGCCATAGAAGGAAAGAAATCGGGCACCGGACTGTCCGGTGCGCCACCCGACAAAAGGCAAGATTTGCCTTCCTGGATTGCTTCCAACGGCTCCTAGGCCCCTTGTGCCTATAAAAGGGACCCCTAGGCGCCTCCAAAAAAAAGCGCAGCCAACAAGTATAGACTTCACTCGAATCAATTCTCGCTCTCCCTCTTGTGTGTAACTCTATAGTTTGTGTAGAAGGCACAGCTATAAGCCTTTAGAGAGAGGAGTAGTGCTGCTAAGAGCTAGAGCAAGGTCTTGAGCGTATCGTTACTCTGCCGGGGTGCTGCCAAGAAGTTTGTAAGCAGCCGCGGTTCTGTTGTAACCCCACTCAATAGTGAAAGGCTCTATCTGTCATACTGATAGATCTGAGCAAACGGAGGAAGGAGTTGAAATAGACTCCAAGCCCAGGTGTGGCTAACTTCAACGAGGACTAGGCAAGCATTTTAGGCTTGGCCGAACCTCGGGATAAATCCTTGCGTCTGTGTGCTCTGTTCTGTATTGTATCCTGACTCTCTGCCTTACTCGTCTTTATATCTGCACTTCAATACTTATCTGTGGTATAAGCTTTATTTGAAGTGCAGGACATTTTGAGATAGGATCTTCTATTCCGCTGCAACCTACTCGAAGAGTCTTCTCACTCCACTGCGTACTAAGTCTTCGAGTAGAGTAAGAATTTAAGTTTTAAAGTAATAAGTTTTATTCGCCTATTCACCCCCCCCCCCTCTAGGCGACATCCAGATCCTGTTCCCGGGTCAAAGGGAACTTTCAATTGGTATCAGAGCTAGGCCTCTCCAGTGTGGGCTTAGCCGTCCGGAGATAACGATGTCGTCACAAGAGGTAACTGTAGAACTTCTTTTAGGCGATGGCTCTAATTACAAATCTTGGTCTGTCTCTATTTATAATGCTTTCATGAGTGTTGATCCTGATTTGAGACAGATCTTTAGTAGAAGTATTTTTTCATCTGATATTAGTAAAAATCCTTCCAATGAAGAACTAAGATGTCTAACTCTAAATCACCATGCATGCAACATCTTAGTTGATTCTCTATCTAGAGGTGCCTATTTTGCCATCATGAGTAGTGATAGTGATCTATTTGTTGATGCTCATGACTTATGGAATAGGATTAAAGAAAAATATTTTGTGGCAAACTGTGATGCTCCTACTCCCTATATTACTTGTGATACTAACCATTCAAAGGGAGAAGAACAAGAACGATGGCACCCAAACGATGAATCCACCTCGTCGACAGGTTTGTTCTCCACTAGTGATAAATGTTTTATTGCTAACAATGACGGTGGAGACGAAAGCCATGATAAGGAGGAATATGAGGATGAATCTTCATCATCACAAGGTACATTTTCCTATATTGCTTCCACTGACATTAATGACAGGGAAAATGAGACCGATGATGTGGAAGAAGAGGAGATTCGTAGTTTCTACGTCCATCTCAACAAAGAGGACAAGGCACTCTTGGTTAAGCTGTTGAGAAGGAACAAGGAACAAGGCGAGACACTTCTCAGGCTAGAGGAGTCCCTCATCAAAACCAACAATAGCCTGGAGAAGATGACCAAAGAACATGAGAAGCTAAAGCGCTCTCATGATGATTTGGTCCAAAGGTATGAATATGTTTTAATTGAGCAAAGAAATAGTCATGATGCATTATCTAATATTGCTCAACTTAAAACGGAAAATTCTATGCTTAAGAGTCAAGTAGAAACAATGGACTTAAAAAAACGTGCTCTAGGTAAAAAGTATGATATGTTGTCATATTCTCATAATAAATTAGTTGATGACCATATCATGCTTAATGTTGCTCATGAGGTTATAATTGCAAACTTAAATTCATGTGAACCTCATTCTCGCACGTGTGCGCATTTGAATCGTATATCACCAAGTGCTAACCCCTGTTGCTCAAAAGAAGCCAATCATTGATTGAGCAACAAGTTTTAGGGTCACAAAAGAAATTCTGCGGGAACAAGAAGCAAAGACAACTAAGGAGAAGACACATTGCTCAACTCTCTCAAGATATCCACAGGCGCGTGGTGAAGAAGCTTGAGAAAGGAAAAACTGCAGCAAGTGTTAAGCTCAATAAGAAGAATGTTCCCAAAGCTATAAATGAAGAAATCAACATGAAAAAGGAAAAAGGTAAAAATACAATTAGTCATGTTGTTTGCACTGATCATCTCTCCATGTCATTCAAGCACAAAAAGGGAAGAGGGAAAAGGAGGTGCTTCAAATGCAAGGAGATAGGCCACCTCATCTCGTCTTGTCCGTACAAAGACAAGGATGAAGGGACAAGAAGTTGTTTTGGATGCAACAATAAGGACCACACGATCACTTCATGTCCGGTCATGAAGAATCAAGGATGTGCATCCTCCAAAGTGACCCTCACCAAGGAAAATGACACACAGCAAGCGTCATGTCAAGTTGAGCGACGCTTCTGCTACAAGTGTGGTGAGCAGGGTCATCTATCCAAGGTATGTTACAAAGGTAAGATTCCTAAACAAGTGAATTTGTGTCAATCTTATTCGCGTAGGAGACCCAAATCATACACTTGTGCTAGATCTATAACGAGATCACCTAGAACTAGCAAAAGGCAATTTGGGTACCAAAGGCACATTTACATGATCATTATGTACCCATCCTGAGATGGGTACCAAACTGTGCTAACTAGACCATGCAGGTGCCTTGAGATGGACTGGAGACCATGGGAGAGCTTAAGACGGTTATCTAAAACTCTATGCTTAAGCTGTTAATTGTTTTGGTGTTTATTGACCCAAGGTTGAATTATTGTGAAACACTAATCCCATGTTCATCTCAAGTGAAATAAGATGTATAGGTCCTGGATCATTATTGGTGAATCAAGTAAAGGACTTTGATGAGAATTTACAACTTGCTCTCCAAAGGATGGTACCCGTGTGTTTTAAGTACATAATTACAATTTAGTATTGCTCTTAAGTTGGCTTGGTGTGCTACCTGTCTTTGGAGTAGTTATGCTTTATGATTGCCTGTGTTAAATGAATCATAATGATGTTTGCTTAATCATGACTGGTGCTATATAGGATATATCTTTTGAATCATTCATGGGTAGCTCTTTCATTTGTTATATCCACAACGATTAACTCTCTTGGTGTATATGGATAAACTGGTAACTTTTTGTAAGTCATGCTATGTGCAATTATGACATTTTGTTTAGTCCATGTTCACATGATTACCCTAGTTTGGTACTGTGTGAATTTTAAATCCATGACGTGCCCTTTTTGAGCTATGAGGTGCATGAGCAAAAGGAGCCCTGAATTGGTGATAACAAGTGCTCTCATAAAGGCAAAGGTATGGAAAATGGAACTGTGCAACTTTATTGAATATCCTGAAGTTCCATTGATAGTGATCATAGTTGTGTTCTTGCATTTCATTGGTAGTATCGTGGCTTAGGAGACTTATGCCTTAAAATGTTGTTTCTTTTGGTGTACCTAAAGAACCTTTTTAACTATGATGTGCTTAGACATGGTCATGTTGTTTTTCAATTAGTATATGTGATGCAATGATAGTTAAGTATGAAGCATGTCTAAGTTGCGTGTAAATGTTATACCTCCTGTGAGTATTCAATTGGCTTAGGTGCCACTGAGGCATGCATTGTTGTATTTAGTCAACCTTTCATTTAGCCTTCAATTGTTGTTAAGTGGCTTTTCATTTGATATTCAAAGTGGCATCTTTGTGTGATGAAAGTGGTAGAGTATGCCTTGACCAAGGTATGTTGTGATCCCCTCTAGTTCTAAGGAAGCTAGAATGTGCAAAGTGCAAGTCATTCAAATACTTGATGCACAACTTGAGGGGGAGCACACATAACTTGTGTCTTTTGAGACTAACTGTTTCTTGAGCAATCTTGTATAGTCTCTAGGTGGAAAAGAGAAGATAAGCAAGAAATGGAGCAATCAGGACTTGGGTACCTCTGTAAGTCAAGAAATTGGTATCTCAAGTCATGAGTAAGTGCATATTTTTAGATTGCTCATGCTCTATAATATCTGGTGATAATAGATGCTTATTCTTAAATATCATGGAGCTATGATAATAAATGAACTTTTGCAATTGGTATCGTTCAATTAGTAGCCGTGATAGTTTGCTTCATTTGACATCTTTTGATAATCATTAGAATAGAAGTTTCTTCTTGTGCCCAATACTGTAACTTGTTCTAAGTTTGGTGTCTTAGCAACAAGAAAAAGTTAGGATAAAGAATCAGGCACAAGTGTGGAGAAGCTCTCGAGAGATTAAATACTTTCAAGATGGGAAGTACACTACAACATGGTAAAGGTACAAAAGGAAGTATTAATCTTTTTGCATATATGTGATAGTGCATATGTTCAATAAGTAAGGGGGAGTTTTGATAGTCGTTTTTCCTCCTTAAACACCCTGCTGTCCCTTGACATCATCCTATGTTTTTGCTTGAGTATGGTTTTTGGTGTTTGATGTCAAAGGGGGAGAAGTCGTGCATTAAAGCTTATCTCAACCTGAGAGGAAAGCTTATCCTAAGGGGTGATGTGTTAGTTTGTGATGTGTTAGTTTGTGGTGTGTTAGTTTGAGCTTTGCCAAGTGTGATACTCATATGCTTCTTGTAGTATTATATGTGTTGCATCATATGGACTAGACTAGTGTTTCCGCTGCGATGAATTATTTGGCTTCTACAGTGTAATAGATAGTCATGTGGTTAATGGTGCTTTAAGACTAAAGGTGCTTTAAGATTGCTTTAAATTGGTATCTTAGTTTAAATTGGTATCTTAATGGTGAATAGTGGTAGGTTGATATTCCTGTGATATATCCACTAAATTGAATGATGTTTAACTCTGATTACATGCATTTGTGTGGTATAGCATCATGGTTTGATTCTTGACACAATGCATACTAAAAAGTGCTAAGGTGTAGAAATGTTTCGATTTGCCTAAGTATGTGCAAATTGGCGTCTGAGGCCAAAATTATGTTTTTGAAGTAAGCACTTATTTAGGGGGAGCATTCTATAATCTTAGAATTCAAATTTGTGCTTCAAATCTTATTCTTATGTAAGCTTTAATTGTGTTGCCATCAATCACCAAAAAGGGGGAGATTGAAAGCTCTCTTGTGAGTTTTGGTGTTTGGATGACAACTCAATTAAAGGACTAACAAGTGTACTAAGTGTTGAACAGGTCCTTAAGGTAAAGCCTACAGGGTTCAACACAAGTGAACAAATGTGATGGTCCAAGAACTGGATTATGGATACATAATGGACATCACAAGTAAGTTGGACATTGCAAAAGTGATACTCGGGTGCGTAGCTCGGAGACAACTGATCAAGCCAAGGACGGAGGCAAGAAAAGCTTCGAGGTACCAAGTGCACGGGAGAAGGTCAAGGAGACTGAGGAACCCAAAGCCAAGGGTGAAGAAGAAGGCTAGCAAAGTCACGCTACGGCACATCAAGGATCACTACATAAGGACGTGACTTACAACCAATGAGGTAACAGCTACAGTTATGTGGTGTAAGTCATAAGGCTCAAGACCAAGCTCTAAGAAGGAGATCAAGGTCACTAGAAGCAGAACAAGTGTCAAAACCAGAACTGGAAGCAGCCCAAAAGAGCTAAGTTCACCTTGATCTTTAGTTTGGGTTGTTCCTATGTTTGGAGATGTTCTATGTGATCTTTGCAGGATGTTGGAGCCAAGAAATGTCAATCTAGATCAAGTCAAGCAGACTTGATGATTTATGAGTCCAACATCGAAACTCAAGCATGTGAAATGCTATAGATGTAATAATTAAGAGAAGGTATGTTTCTAGACTTAGTACATTGGTTTTAGTGTACTAATATACTTGTCTAAGTGTTAGAAACAGAAAGAAGAAGAAAAGGAAAGAGGTGCAAAAGGCTTGGCTATGTACAGCCAAGACTCTGCTCAGTCTAGGTGCACCCGGACTGTCCGGTGGCTCACCGGACAGTGTCCGGTGGTGCACCGGACAGTGTCCGGTGCGCCAGGCTGGCTCGAGCGAACTGGCCGCTCTCGGGAATTCACCGGCGACGTACGGCTATAATTCACCGGACTGTCCGGTGAGCCAATGGTCGGTCGGGCCAACGGTCGGCCGCGCGATCTGCGCGGGACACGTGGCCGAGCCAATGGCTAGATGGAGGCACTGGACTGTCCGGTGTGCACCGGACATGTCCGGTGCGCCAACGGCTCGAAGACTGCCAACGGTCGGCTTCGCCATAGAAGGAAAGAAATCGGGCACCGGACAGTGTCCGGTGTGCACCGGACTGTTCGGTGCGCCACCCGACAGAAGGCAAGATTTGCCTTCCTGGATTGCTTCCAACGGCTCCTAGGCCCCTTGTGCCTATAAAAGGGACCCCTAGGCGCCTCCAAAAAAAGCGCAGCCAACAAGTATAGACTTCACTCGAATCAATTCTCGCTCTCCCTCTTGTGTGTAACTCTATAGTTTGTGTAGAAGGCACAGCTATAAGCCTTTAGAGAGAGGAGTAGTGCTGCTAAGAGCTAGAGCAAGGTCTTGAGCGTATCGTTACTCTGTCGGGGTGCTGCCAAGAAGTTTGTAAGCAGCTGCGGTTCTGTTGTAACCCCACTCAATAGTGAAAGGCTCTATCTGTCATACTGACAGATCTGAGCAAACGGAGGAAGGAGTTGAAATAGACTCCAAGCCCAGGTGTGGCTAACTCCAACGACGACTAGGCAAGCATTTTAGGCTTGGCCGAACCTCGGGATAAATCCTTGCGTCTGTGTGCTCTGTTCTGTATTGTATCCTGACTCTCTGCCTTACTCGTCTTTATATCTGCACTTCAATACTTATCTGTGGTATAAGCTTTATTTGAAGCGCAGGACATTTTGAGACAGGATCTTCTATTCCGCTGCAACCTACTCGAAGAGTCTTCTCACTCCACTGCGTACTAAGTCTTCGAGTAGAGTAAGAATTTAAGTTTTAAAGTAATAAGTTTTATTCGCCTATTCACCCCCCCCCTAGGCGACATCCAGATCCTGTTCCCGGGTCAAAGGGAACTTTCAATGGCAAGCTCACTGGATCCCTTTGATGCATAAATTACCTATGATTTTTCAACCACAACCCTCAGCCTGTTATTTTATGCATGATATGATTTTGAGACAAGTTATTATGGCCACCCAGCCGCTTCCGCAATCAATCCTTGATATATTTGTTACAAATGATTTGAGAAAAGGTGTGAGTTTTCAAAAGAAAATGCTTTTCAAAATGTGTATGATGAAGGGTTTTCACCCTTATCACCTTTGAGTAGGGATGATCAGGGGCTCCCTGGTTTAGGGAGGGCCTAAGGTGATGGCTCAGCTGGTTTAGGTGTGAGCAGAAGGATTGTCCCCTCATATAAGGACCGGTTTGTCATCCTTCACTACCTGTACTCATGATAAGTACAACCACTCGAGACTGTGTGGGCAGTCACTCTATCTGAACTCGTACAGTCCAACCCTAGGGTTATGAAGGCTGGGGAGCACCGGGAGGATAAGGAGGGGGAATGTTTTGTCCTGTTTGGACATGGCGGTGGCCTGACTACTTCTGGTATAACCGTTAAGGTTAGGACGTGCGAGGAAAGAAAGAGATCCGGCATTCGGGTCTCGCGACGGTGAGATCGCAGAAACCGGACTAGTGGGTAAAGTGTACACCTCTACGCAGAGTTTGAAAACCTATTCGAATAGTCTGTGTCCACAGGAATGGACGAGTCTGGTGTGGTATGGCAATTAGTGTTTTGTTTTCAGGAAAAAAGGGGTGTGTTTGAGAAAAATGGTTTTTAAAAGGCCCGACGGTTGAGCCGTGAGCTATGGTGGACGAGAAGTGCAGTAGCTGTTTTTGAAAATGAAAACCAGTGGGAAACTGCTGAGATACCTGGATCGTTTAGTCTAGGGGATTTTGCTCTATATTGAAAAACTTCCTGCTCCTTTGGGAGAGGATGCGCTTTGCAAAATACAAAATGTTTTACAAAATAACCCTGCATCAAATATTTCTATTTCTGCAAAATATCCTGAGCTCCACATATTCCATGCATTATATCTGATTTCCCATTCCGCGGGTGAAGGTGGGCTGCTGAGTACGTTTGTACTCACCCTTGCTTATTTGTCGTTTTTCAGAAAAAGGAGATCGGGTAAGAGTTACGACTGTTCCCAACCTTGCCTGTGGCTGTTGGACCGCTGATTTGCTTCGCTGTGTATATCGGGCTGCTTTACCCCCACTCTGATGATATGTCCCGAATTGTGGACCAACTCTTAAAGTTGTTCGCCACCTTTATAGGTTTGTCTCATTTAAAGTAGATCTGGAATCATCTGTTGTATAAATGTGTTTACTAGCCTCCTGGGACTAGTAATTGTATCACATTTGAGTCCCAGAGGATTGGGGCGCTTCAATAGACTAGGAAAAACGGCGAGAAACCCGTGGCCCGGCTCGGCGTCGTCCTCAAACTCCAAACCACCGAGGGTAGCTCTTTTATCCACCTCTTGCCAAACTTGTTGAGGTCGTTGTAGATTCTTGGTTTTAGCCTCTGCAAAATCATGCCATTGGCGCGCTCCACTTGCCCATTTGTCATTGGGTGAGCTACGGCGGCCCAGTCCACACGGATGTGGTGGTCTCCGCAGAAGTCTAGGAACTTTTTCATAGCGAACTGCGTGTCGTTGTCAGTGATGACAGAGTTTGGGATCCCAAAGCGGTGGATGATATTCGTAAAGAACGCCATCGCCTGCTCGGACCTGATGCTGGTTAAGGGTCGGACTTCGATCCACTTGGAGAATTTGTCGATGGCGACCAGCAGGTGCATGAAGCCCCCGGGTGCCCTCTGCAAGGGATCGAAGAGGTCCAGACCCCACACAGCGAACAGCCAAGTGATAGGTATTGTTTGTAGAGCCTGAGCAGGCAGGTGTGTTTGTCTCGCGTAGAATTGACACCCTCGGCAGGAGCGTACAATCCTAGTGGCGTCGGCCACTGCGGTCGGCCAGTAGAAACCTTGTCGGAAAGCGTTTCCTACGAGGGTCCGAGGAGCTGCATGGTGACCGCAAGCCCCCGAGTGTATTTCTTGTAACAGCTCTTGTCCTTGGGCGACGGATATGCATCGTTGGAGAATACCTGAGGGGCTGCGGTGGTACAACTCCTTTTCATCACCTAGTAAAACGAACGACTTGGCGTGCCGAGCCAGTCGCCGAGCTTCAGCCGTGTCGAGGGGCAGCTCTCCCCGAAGGAGATATTCTAGGTATGGGGTCTGCCAGTTTAGGTTTGGTGTGACCCCATTCTACTCTATCTCGACGCGTAGGGCCTCACCCTCGGCGGCCGAGGGTACCTCGGGCTGGGCCGAGGTCTCCTCGAGTTCGGGTGCGTCGTTGAGTTTGATGGATGGTTGATATATGTCCCTGGAGAAGACATTCGGGGGAACCGTTGTTCGTCCCGAGGCTATCTTAGCCAGCTCATCTGCAGTCTCATTGTACCGTCGAGCAACATGGTTGAGTTCCAGCCCATAGAACTTATCTTCCGAGCGCCGAACTTCGTCACAGTAGGCCTCCATTTTTTGGTCGCGGCAGTGAGAGTTCTTCATGACTTGGTCAATAACAAGCTACGAGTCACCATGAGCGTCGAGGCGCCGAACCCCTAGCTCAATGGCGATGCATAACCCATTCACCAAGGCCTCGTATTCGGCTACATTGTTTGACGCCGGAAAATAGAGGCGTATTACACAACGCACATGTTCTCCGAGGGGTGAGATGAAGAGCAAGCCCGCGCCTGCTCCGGTTTTCATCAACGACCCATCGAAGTACATGGTCCAAAGTTCGGCCTAGATTAGAGCCGTTGGCAACTGGGTGTCGGTCCATTCAGCCAGGAAGTCGGCCAAGACTTGGGATTTTATGGCCTTCCGAGGGGCAAATGAAAGTGTTTCCCCCATGAGTTCCACTGCCCATTTTGCTATCCTACCTGAGGCCTCTCGACACCACAGTCACCGGATGAGACTCGAAGTAGTGTTGTAGCTTTCGCCGTGTTAGAATCACTGCATACAGTAGCTTCTGGATTTGTGGGTAGCGGATTTTGGTCTCGGATAGCACTTCGCTGATGAAGTAGACTGGCCTCTGGATGAGCAGTGCATGCCCTTCTTCTCGTCTCTCGACTACGACCATAGCGCTGACCACTTGAGTGGTTGCGGCGACGTAAATCAAGAGGGCTTCTCCTGCAGCAGGGGACACCAAGATGGGCGCACTAGTAAGGAGTGCCTTTAAGTTTCCGAGGGCTTCTTCGGCCTCGGGAGTCCAAGTGAAGCGCTCGGCTTCCTTAAGAGGCGGTACAAGGGCAATCTTTTCTTGCCAAGGCGCGAGATGAAGCGGCTCAGAGCCGTAAGGCATCCCATGACCCTTTGTACTCCTTTTAAATCTTTGATGGGTCCCATGTTGGTGATGGCCGCGATTTTTTCTGGGTTGGCCTTGATGCCTCGTTCGGAGACGATGAACCCTAGGAGCATGCCTCGGGGAACTCCGAAGACACACTTCTCAGGATTGAGTTTTACGCTCTTTGCTTTTAGGCACCTGAATGTCACCTCAAGGTCAGAGAGGAGGTCGGAGGCTTTCCTTGTTTTGACAACGATGTCGTTGATGTAAGCCTCGACCGTTCTGCCGATGTGCTCTCCGAACACATGGTTCATGCACCTTTGGTACGTTGCGCCTGCATTCCTCAAACCAAATGGCATAGCAGTATAACAATACATGCCAAAAGGTGTGATAAAAGAAGTCGCGAGCTGTTCGGATTCTTTCATCTTGATTTGGTGATAGCCTGAATAGGCATTGAGGAAAGACAGGGTTTCGCACCCAGCAATGGAGTCCACAATTTGATCGATGCGAGGCAGAGGGTAGGAAACCTTGGGACATGCTTTATTTAACCCAGTGTAGTCTACACACATCCTCCACCTCCCACCTTTTTTCTTTACAAGTACAGGGTTAGCTAACCATTCTGGATGGAATACCTCTTTGATGAACCCTGCAACCATTAGCTTGTGGACCTCCTCGCCTATGGCTCTACGCTCTTCATCAAAATGGCACAGGTGCTGTTTCACGGGTCGGGCTCCGGCTCGAATGTCCAGTGAGTGCTCGGCGACATCCCTCGGTATGCCTGGCATGTCCTAGGGACTCCACGCAAAAATTTCGGTGTTTGCGCGGAGAAAGTCGACGAGCACTGCTTCCTATTTGGGGTTGAGCTCGGAGCCGATCCTGACTTTCTTGCTGGCGTCGTTGCTAGGGTTGAGAGAGACAGACTTAACCACCTCGGGTGGTTCGAAGTTGCCGGTGTGCCGCTTCACGTCGGGCGCCTCTTTGGAGAGGCAATCCAGGTCGGCGACGAGGGCTTCAGATTCGGTGATGGCTTCGGCGTACTCCACGCATTCCACGTCGCACTCGTAAGCATGGCGGTATGTGGATCCGACGGTGATGGTTCCCTTGGGGCCTAGCATCTTGAGCTTGAGGTACGTGTAGTTGGGGACGACCATGAACTTGGCGTAGCACGGTCTTCCCAACACCGCGTGATAGGTCCCTCGAAACCCAACTACCTCGAAAGTGAGGGTTTCCTTTCGGAAGTTGGAGGGAGTTCCGAAGCAGACGGGCAAGTTAACTTGCCCAAGGGGCAGGACACGCATGCCGGGGACAATCCTGTGAAAGGGTGCCGCACCGGCCCGGATCGTGGACCGATCAACCCCCAAGAGCTCTAGGGTCTCGGCGTAGATGATGTTGAGGCTGCTGCCTCCGTCCATGAGGACCTTGGAGAGCCTTGCGTTGCCGATGACAGGGTCGACGACAAGCGGGTACCTTCCTGGGCTTGGTACGTAGTCGGGGTGGTCGTCTTGGTCGAAGGTGATGGGCTTGTTGGACCAGTCTAGGTAGACTGGCATCGCTACCTTCACCGAGCAGACCTCCCGGCGTTCTTGCTTGCGGTGTCGAGCCGAGGCATTCGCCACTTGCCCACCGTAGATCATGAAGCAGATATGGACCTCCGGGAACTCTTCTTCCCTATCGCCTCCTTTCTTGTTGTTGCCTTGGTCCTTGCCACCCTCCGTCGAGGGTCCAGCCTTATTGAAGTAACGCCGGAGCATGTCGCACTCTTCAAGGGTGTGCTTGACGGGACCCCTGTGATAGGGGCACGACTCCTTGAGCATCTTGTCAAACACGTTGGCCCCTCCGGGAGGCTTCCAAGGATTCCTGTGCTCGGCAGCAGCGATGAGATCCGCGTCAACGGCGTTGCATTTTGCTTGCGCCCTCTTCCTGGCCTTCTTCTTCGTGCCGCGCTGGACGAACGCCTCGGGGTCGTCTTCCTTCTGCCTTCCCTGAGGCTGCTTGTCCTTCCGAAAGATGGCTTCGACCGCCTCCTGACCAGAGGCGAACTTGGTGGCTATGTCCATCAATTCGCTTGCCTTGGTGGGTGTCTTGCGCCCCAGTTTGCTTACCAGGTCCCGCCAAGTGGTGCCAGTGAGGAATGCCCCGATGACGTCCGAGTCGATGATGTTAGGCAACTCGGTGCACTGCTTTGAAAACCGCCGGATGTACTCCCGCAGGGATTCCCCTGGTTGCTGGCGGCAACTCCGGAGATCCCATGAGTTCCCAGGGCGCACGTACGTACCTTGGAAATTTCCAGCGAAGGCCTTGACTAGGTCGTCCTAGTCGAAGATCTGCGCAGGGGGCAGATGCTCCAGCTAGGCCCGGGCAGCGTCGGAGAGGAAAAGGGGGAGGTTGTGGATGATGAGGTTGTAGTCGTCCTTCCCTCCCAACTAGCACGCCAACTGGTAATCCGCGAGCCACAACTCTGGCCTCGTCTCCCCTGAGTACTTAGTAATGGTAGTCGGGGCCCAGAACCGGGCTGGGAACGGCGCGCATCGTATGGCCCGGCTGAAGACCCGTGGACCTAGTGGTTCAGGGGAGGGGCTCCGATCCTCCTCACTGTCGTAGCGTCCCCCATGGCTGGGGTGGTAGCCTCGGCGCACCTTTTCCTCGAGGCGGGCTCGACGGTCGCGGTGGTGTTGGTCGTCGCTGAGGCGATCCCGAGCTGCAGGTGTCTCGCCTCCTCTGAGCTCGGTGTGGACCGAGGCCTCGCGCATGTGTCAGGAGGACGCTGCGTGATGCTCCGAGGGGCATCCTCACCTTCGGGAGGCGGAGCTCTCGGCCCATCGGGCTGCGGCATTTTCCAGGAGGTTCTTGAGTTTGCCCTGGATACGTCGCCTCTCGGTGGTAGATGGCTCCGTCATCGTTCGAAGTAACATCGCCATTGCAGCTAGGTTCTCGCTGGCCCCGTTGAAGGCCGGGGGCAGCATTGCCCTGGCATCGTCAATAATACGGCGCTGGACGTCCCGGGCCCGATGACGCGCTCCTTCGGCGAGCGCTCGGCCTGCCTAGTCTTGCTCGAGGTTTTGTCGGAGCTGCATAAGTCGCCCCGTTTCTTCGTCGAGCTTGGCCTGCATCTCGCGGGGTTGCTCGAGCTGTGAGCCCTAACCCCCCCCCCCCCCCCCCCGTAGGGGCCTGGGCCACAACTAGCTCCCGCGGGATGTCAACGTGAGATGCAGGTGCAAGGGCGCCGTCATTTCCTGGTATACCGAGGTGGTTGTCTCCGTCGTGATCTTCCTGATCGATGTGGAAGCACTCGCGAGTTGGGTCGTAACCCTCGTCGTCAAGGTTGTGGCCATCATCAGAGCAGCCGGAGAGGCAGTGGTCACATGCGGATATGAAGTCTCGCATGGTACTGGGATCATGGAGTCCGGAGAAAACCCCACTGAAGTCGGGGTCATCCTCTTCCTCGGAACCCGCGGGTCCGGAGGTTGAGACGGCCGTCAGTCGGTCCCAAGTTGACCACATATGGTACCCCGGTAGGTCAGGATATGCCCTTACGAAAGCGCTTACCGAAGTGGGGTCGCTTGGTGGGTCGAAGCTGAATCTAAAGGGAAAAGGATGGAAAACTGACGGTACCTCCTGGTTGGTGGGCGGCGGCGAAGTTGCATCGGAGATGGAATGTGTCGTTGTCTCAGGCGCGAGACTAATGCCCGACAAGTCCCTCACAAGGGTGCCGGCGTCATTAGTCCGCATGGGGTTGGCACCTTGCTGGGAAGCGACACCCATCGTTGTCCCAGGTGTGGGGATAACACCCGACATGTCCCCCGCAGGGGTGTCGGCGTCGTCGACTTGCTCTGGTCCGACAGCCGACGAGGTGCTGCCTCCTGCCTGGCCATGGTCGCTCCGTCTCCTCCTCCTCCGGTGAGGAGGGTGGCAGGGTTGACCCGAGTGTTCTTCCGCCACGAGGAGATGTCATCACCGAGTTCGCCTCCACCGGGCGAGCCGACGACTGCCGTTGTTGTCGTGCTGCGGGGGGAGGAGTACCATGTCGTAGCTGTCGTCGGGGGACATGAACTCGAGGCTCCCAAAGCGGAGCACCGTCCTGGGCTGAAGAGGCTCCTGGAGATTGTCCATCTGGAACTTCAACGGGAAAGTATTGTCAACACACAGCGGCCCCTACCCGGCGCGCTAATTGTCGACGTTTCGGACCCGGGGGACCCTCAACCGGACCGACTAGTGAGTTTTGGGCCGCGTGCCCCTGTCCAGATGGGTTGAAGCAAGATGGAACACAAGAGGAGGGATGAGGCTTATATTATCTTGCACCGGGGTGCTTGCAGTAGGGGTTACAAGCTTCGCGAGAGAGGGAACGGGCCCTAGGTCTCCTGAGAAGTCTAGCGTTGCGGAGTGGAGCTCGATGCTTGAGTGAGTCCGTCTCCGTCGTCCTTGCTGCCCGTGCCCCCTTTTCCTCCTTTGAGAAGGCCCTGGGCTTCCCCTTTTATAGATACAAGGGGATGGTCCAGCTGTACATATGGGGGTGTTGCTATGTGCTAACGTGGCCGGCGGAGAAGTGCTTGAGCCCTGTAGAAGCGTAGCTGACGGTGCGGTCCTGGGTCCTGCTGACGTTTCTATGCCTTCGTAGAGAGCTTGAGGACTATTGACGTCATGGACGCATGCGGGGAACTATCATTACCTGTTGCCGGAGTAATCTAGATGTGACTCTGGTCTTGTTCCTTCGTAGCCTGAGGCGGCTAGCTAGAGGTAGGGTAATGATGTATCCCCTGTAGCGTAATTAGTCCGAGGCCAAGGTCGGGCGAGGCAGTGACTTCTCCTGAGGCCGAGGCCGAGGTTGGGTGAGGTTGTGACTCCTCCCGAGGCCGAGGCTGAGGTCGGGCGAGACGGAGACCTCCTCCCGAGGTCGAGGCTGAGGCCGAGACCTAGGGTCGGGCGAGGCGGAGACCTTCTCCCGTGGCCGAGGCTGAGGCCGAGGCCTGGGGTCGGGCGAGGCGGAGCTCCCTGTTGCGCCCGAGGCTGAACTCGGGAGAGGCGGTGACTTACTGTTGTTAGTCTTACCCTGGTGGTTGGCACAGTAGTCGGAACGGGGTAAATAATGTTGTTTTCTTGTCAGAACGACCAGTAAAGGGACGAAGTGACTGCGGTCACTTCGACCTTGCCAACTGAGGCGCGCGTGTCAGGATAAGGTGTTAGGTGATCCCTGCATTAAATGTGCATGCGATACGGTCGGCGGTAAGGCGATTTGGCCGAGGTTGCTATACGACAAAGTTTGCCCGAGCTTAGCCTCGGACGAGCCGGGGGTGCGCCCGCTGCCTGAGGGGGCCCTCGGGCGAGGCATGAATCCATCCGGGACCACTGTTCTTGCCTGAGGCCGGGCTCGGGCGAGACGAGATCACGTCCCTTGGTAGATGAGGCTTTAACTTCGCGTTGTGCTTACCAGCCTTCACGGTCTGTTTTGAAGATGTTTTTCAGCCATGCTTATGAGTATTGGGGGTACCCCTAATTGCGGTACCCGACAACTGGTAATCTATGAAATGATCATTGCCGTGCACTTGAGAGAGTTTTGCACTACTTGAGTGGTGCAATGGTTTTGGGCTTCAGGTATCCTAGGGTACTCGAGGGATATATTGATTCAAATTGGATTTTTGATGCTAATGAGATAATGGAAAGGAGTGGGTATGTGTCATTATTCATGAGGGAGTAGCTAGTTCATAGAGGTCATACAAACATACCCTATTGATGAGGTCAATCATTGAGGCAAATCTTACCACATTAGATACAACCACTACGGAAGTTGAATGGCTAAGAGAGCTCATGATGGATTTATCGAATGTGGAAAACCTCATTCTAACAATCTTTATGGACTACTATAGCCAAATGAGAAAGCACATAATTTAAAGGGCAATCTAAAATCCTCAAGGCATGTGAAGGGACGGTTAAGTCTGCCACAAAACCGAGAAACTTTAGAATAATAGCTATTCATTAATTAAACTAGGCTAAAAATCAATCGGATCAATTTACAAAAGGTTTATCCTCAAATGTAATAGATTTTGTATTGAAGGAGATGAGTTTGAGACCCACACAAGTTACACTCAGTAGAAACCCAAACCTATGTGATCAGATATCCTATGAATTAGAACTTTGGGTAAACAAGTCGCATATGTTACTAAGACATTATAATTGTTACCCTCTCTAGTGCAACTAGATCTGGGCATTCAGTTAACCGATTTTTTTTAGTTCGTTTTTTTTCAAAGCTCGGTTTTTAAATAATGGAAACCGAAATTCTGTATAAAAAAGGAAAAAGCGACCCTTCAGTTAACCGAGAAGTTCGGTTCGGTTTTCAGTTTAACCAAAAACCTGATATTTAACAATAAAATACACTTAGACAAATACATACATGCCACTTTCTCAGGTTTTCTGTTTGCCGCTCAGACTTAGACAACAAATTTGGTTCGCTCGCACTAGGCACCTGGACCCTTCAGTTTCGCTCGCACTGGGCACTTTCGGTTTTCTGTTTGCCGCTCAGACTTAGACAACAAATTTGGAATTGGGCGTTCTGTGGGCTATGGCGGTGTGGCCTGTCACCTGTGGGAGCCGGCCAACTCCTCAAGCAGTAGCAGACCCAGACTAGTAGCCAGCACTCAACAGAGCATATGGACTTCTCACTTTCCTTGGTGCTCATCTAGCCAACTCAGGGCCAGAGGCACAGGCGCACAGCCGACCAATAGCCAACTCAGGCCTTATTCGTTTGTGTCGGATTGCACCTGGAATCGTTTCAACAAATTAAAGTTTATATAATTTAGAGAAGAAATCTAGTTAGGAATCGTTCCGACCCACTAAGGGCTTGTTCGGTTATTCCTGTCCCATATGGATTAGATGGGATTAGAAAAAATATGAAGGATTTTGACTTGTTCGGGATTTAAACCCATCCAATCCCACCCAATCCATATGGATTGAGAGGAAAGCGAACAAGCCCTAATCCGGTACAAACAAACAAGGTCTCATGGCATATAGCAGCAGCCGGCCAACTGAATTCAGGGCCACAGGCGTCAGACACTTAGGCAATGAGGCAACACAGCTCTAACCTCCAAGATCAGTAGCGGAGGGCAAAAAAAATTGTGGTATGGCTCAAAAAATAAATCTATAGGAATTAGGAATTGTTCCGACCCATTAATCCGGTACAAACAAACAAGGTCTCATGGCATATAGCAGCAGCCCGCCAACTGAATTCAGGGCCACAGGCGTCAGACACTTAGGCAATGAGGCAACATAGCTCTAACCTCCAAGATCAGTAGCGGAGGGCAAAAAAAAATTGTGGTATGGCTCAAAAAATAAATCTATAGGAATTAGGAATCGTTCCGACCCATTAATCCGGTACAAACGAACAAGGTCTCATGGCATATAGCAGCAGCCGGCCAATTGAATTCAGGGCCACAGGCGTCAGACACTTAGGCAATGAGGCAACACAGCTCTAACCTCCAAGATCAGTAGCGGAGGGCAAAAAAAATTGTGGTATGGCTCAAAAAACAAATCTATAGGAATTGTGAATTGAACTCAAGACCTGCTGCTAAAATAAAGACAACTCATCCACCACACTATGTCTTGTTTTATTATTATAGTAAAAGATATAAGACTTTTTAAAAGTAAGGTATAGCTAATGCCACACTAAACCATAATGGCTCCTTCACCACTGTCTAAGATCCAACACAAACAGTCCAACTTGTTGTCCACATGCTCGTCCGCTCGTGCTAGTACTGAGTTTCTTTTCTGGTCTGCTGAGTGCTGACCCCACCATGTGAGGCCGTGACCCATTCGAGTGGAGCCCTGGACGGCTGGACTAGAGGGCCCGTTACCGTGAGGAAATGGTGACTTGGGATGGGCCGATGATGGATTGATGGGCTATGAAAGGAAACTCAGTTTTTCGGTTTAAACCGGCTTAAAAACCGAAGACCAAATTAAATTTTGGTTTTTAAACATTGATAACCGAAGAATACTACGGTTTTATTGGTTTCGATTTTTTCAGTTTCGGTGTTTAGTTTTCGGTTTTTATGCCCAGGCCTAGATTCAACACTCATGAGTATGTAAGGTAGGTAATGTGTTTGGAGACATGACAAGGAGATATGACATAACCCTATAGAATATTCTTGGACAAACACACCTATATGAGTTGACCATTGGTCATAATCTATGAGACGTAGGAACTCTCTTAGGAACTCATGAACGAGACACAGGAGTATGACTTATAAGCTCCATATGAGGAGATAGCCTAATAGGTGTCAAATATCAGTTGGATTCTTGAATAAAGCTAGTTCACACAAAAATATCAATTCAAGGCTTAGTCCATTGAGCAGTTGTGAGCTGGTGTAGTTTCTTAGTCTAGATGGATGTTCAACTTTGTAGTCTCCATCATAAAACTAGTATATCAAATAGTATTTGAGGATATTTCTAGAGCTGATTAAGTTTTGCCTTTGATTTTTGTGGGAATTCTTAGAATTATATGGCATTTGTCGCATGTTCCTCCTAATAATTTATAGAATAAATCTTAAAAGCCTACTGATGCATGAGCCAATGGTAAGAAGTTTAGTTACACATTAGAAGTTGATGTGTTATCTCAGAGTCCACTCCCATATATAACAGAGAATGTGTTGTTTCCAAAAGGAATGAGAAGTAAATAATCTACTTCCATAGGTTTAGGTGAGAGAGAGTCCACGGTGCTGCATGATCTCTAGCGCCTCCATCCCCGACGTCAGTATGACGACGGTGGTGGCAAAAGTAGTGTATCAAAATCTTGCTTCAGTGAAGCACCCATATGGGTTGGATCAAATCATGACTTTGGACAGCGCCAGTGTGACTGTTGACCTGATTTGCAACATTCTATGGACTTTATTGTCTGCACGACCTCTTCGTCAATTACTCTAGAACAAGTTCCGCTACAAGTCACAATGAGATTATTCGTGGGTTTAGATCTAATATGTTACATGAGCGATTGAACATGATACCTTTTTTCACACTAAGGTCTATCCCTAATTCATTTGGAAGTTACTTAAGAAATTAATCTAGCGCATTTTTTCTAGCATGTACAATTCTATGGGATGAGGAATTCTAGAAACACGTTATGGCTTGTTCAGTCTGAATCGAAAGAGATTGAGGGAAATTAAATTCCCTTCTATTCAATTTTGTCTAGGGAGGGATTTAATACCGTCTATCCCCTTTGATCCGGACGTAACCGAACAAGCCCTTACTGTGACCTTCGATGCTCATTTACTTTGTTAAAATATAACTGATTAGGGTCTACGGTATTTTTATTATTTATCTATTGCATGTTAGTTTAATAATTTGATTTTACTGAAGAGTGTGTATCGATTTTGCTTCAAAAGACATTAAAGGCCTATTTAAGAACTCTGTTATTTTGAAACCACAATTTATAAAAACATAGTTTACTGTATCTGCATGCCATAATATAGCTATGGTATATTTTAATCAGGCCAATCTAACACATGTTTGGAGACAATATTTTAATTGAAGTGGGGGAGTGAAGACTGAGCGAAAAACTGGTCTAGATCAAAGTTTTTTAGACCCCAAAAATACACCATGGTATTGGTGAAACCATAATTTATAATACGAGTTTTAGTTGTGATTCCAAACATCCTTTAGTTTTAAATATCATGTATGCTCAAATATCACGATATTGTCTCGAGACTAATAAAATAATATGTTCCCAAATAGGCTCTAACGTTTTATTTGCCACAGTTTTACATCAGCCTTATTAGCTGTTTATTTTAAATAAGTCTTTCAGAAATAGCTTCACCTATAAATCTCATTAAATCTTGCTCCCGTGTAAGAATGAGATATGATAATGCTAAAAATATTAACTTTTCATAGGTTCACCTCATATTTATGTCTCTTGCCGTGCGTAAAGACGGGATTTGCCCTGCACATGGACGTTGCGCGCGAGCATGGGCACTGCCAGACCGCCGTGTGCGAGCACGCGCGCCGCCGGATCTCCACGTGCGAGCAGGAGCGTTGTCGGAGTGTTGAACCACAGCATTCCAAGCACGGGCATGGCCGTGGCCAGCGAGCGCCATTGCAGAGCCACCGGGGCCTGCCAGCTGCCTCGGCTGCTGCCGGTCGAGCGCGGGAAAAAAAGGATGGCCATATATAGCCCCGTTTGTTTCGGCTTTTCGCAGCTTCTGGCTACCAAAAGCTGCTGCGCACTGCCAAACACTCAGCTTTTCAGCCAGATTCTATAAAATTCGTTTGGGTAAAAACCATTCAAAATCAACATAAACATATAATCGGTTGAGTCGTCGCAATAGTAGTAATCCATCACTTTATAGATCCTGAGCCACATAGACAACTTTATCTTCCTCCGCACGTAATCCTAATGATACTTAGGGTGTGTTTGGTTTGACTTTTGGCTTTTGGCTTTTGCCCCCTAAAAGCCAAAAGCCAACCAAAGGGCTGGATCCAGGAAGCAGCTTTTTCTAAAAGCTGACTTTCTCACAGTGCAAATCTGAAAGCACCCCTGAACCTGCTTTTAGTGGCTTTTCGGATGGAACTGTGAAAACATATATCGAAGAACTTTTAACGACTTTTAGTGGATTCCACCAAACGGTTTTTAGCTTTTTAACGGCTCACAGCCTACAGCAGCTTTTTCCACAGCTCACAGCCCACAGCAACTTTTTTCACAGCCACAGCCCAACCAAACAGACCCTTAGATTTTCTACACAGCCAGATTCTCCCCACAGCTAGATTCTTAGAAAAACTGGTCAAAAAAAAGCTAAACCAAATACGCCCATATAGGCCTCGGCATGAGCGGGCGCGACCTTAGACCGAGGCTATATCTAGCGGCTTAATTATTTATTAGTTGGATACCGGTGCATTGTTATGGAGATCATATAAATCTTTAGGGCTTGTTCGGTTTTACCCCAATTCATATGGATTTAGGGAGATTGGGGGGTTTTAATCCCTAGTAAGTCAAAATCATCTCCAATCTGTATCAACTCCTCCAATCCATATAGATTGAAAATAACCGAACAAGCCCTTAGGAGGTGCGGGGGCGGGGGTGGCAGTGGTCGCGGCGCCGAAGCCGCGAGGAACGGGAGTCAGTAAACAACTAAAAACCAGCAGGAATGTACGGTGCAAGAGCAACAATGTCTGTATTAGTATGATTCTCAATATGACATAAGCCAAGAAGTAGTCAAGGAAAGGCCAATACCAATAAACCTTACTCCGTGAGAATATCTTTTGAAGAATACCTATGAGGTTGTAGGTTCTAAGTTCTAACTGGATCTACAAAGAACATTGAAGCCTCTGTAACATCCAAAACAGATATAACTTACCAATAGAAGCAAGATCCCAAATAAATTTTGGCATTTGATAAGCTCATTTCAATGCACTTCCGGTGAGGTTGCAAAAATTAACAGAATAAAAAACAAGCCCTGGCCTTAGTTTCAGAAAACCAATAACATTCCCAACCATCTGAGCTCATCTTCCGCACACAAAACACACTGATCCAAATGCCAATTCATAAAGCTATCATTCTATCAATACAAGCTTAATTTAGAATATGATTATCTAAACCTGATTGAACTCAAACTCCACGAAGACGAATTTACAGATGCAGAGCTTACCAGCGGCTTTCATTTACAGGTGCTTGATGATGAGAGCACCAATCTATGTCTGATGGACAGATCAATTAGCATTTGTCAGGATCAAATAATAATATATCTATATACTTCACAGTTTATCTCAAATCAGTATGAACTATAAGCATAACAGATTCGAACCAGTGTACCTATGCAGGCTCGACAAAAACACAAAATGAACTTGAAGATTCATTTTCTGAAACGCCTGCATCAACCAAACTTGAAATCCAATATACAAAGAAACCAAGCAAACATGTAAATTTCTGTTCACGTTGAAGCGTGCAAGCTTACACCATAAGGACCTGAATCTTGAGCTATAGACCACACAAAATCAGTACCATAGCTCATACAACTAAATTATCTAGAAATGAGTCTAAAAGAATATGCCCAATGCTTCAACTAAGGACAACTAATCACCAAGAACAAATTTTTGTTCCTGTAATAGAGCAAACATGACAAGACGGATATTTTATCATTTAAAAATAATAAAAGGACAAATTATTGAGCATGGTGTGGTGGTAAACAAACCTTTGTATTGTTGTATGCAGAGAGGTGCTCAAATATCAAGTACATCGAGAAATAGATGAGACGATGGAACAATGCGATTCACACACTTCGGTGAAATGTCCTTTGCTGGAGAAGCAACCAGTGTGCCCTGGTACTTTCTGTCATTGCCTGATTTGGTTGAAGGTTGCAAGTGTTTGTTTGCATTCGCCATTGCTAAGAAGCAAAAGCAGAAGACATGCCCTGCTGTTCACATGTACCACGGGCTTCGGCAAGAAACAAACCAGGTGCCTTTAGCCATTGCTGAAAGATTGCGATGGGAAAATTAGTGTCAGCATAAGAATGCGTAGCAATAAGCAGAGGCGATGAATATCAGTAACTGAAGTGGTAACCCAGGAAGAACATACTGAATACACCTAACTATGATGACCAAAAGAAACAAGTAATAGACGGGGTCAAGGTCAATCAAATTTAGGCATAACTAAGCAATTTCAATGACCTAGTATAGGCATAGCGGTTAACACGACACACATTGCTCCATTATTCCCTCAGGCACACGACACACATTGCTCCATTACTCCCTCAGTCAGTTGAGCCCCAATTTATTTGGAAAATAACAGCTATTATAGACCCACTGAAAGTCGCCTAGAGGGGGATGAATAGGCGGAATCTGAAAATTATAAACTTAAGCACAACTACAAGCCGGGGTTAGCGTTAGAAATATAATCGAGTCCGAAAGAGAGGGAGAAAACAAATCACAAGCAAATGAAGAGTGAGACGCGGTGATTTGTTTTACCGAGGTTCGGTTCTTGCAAACCTACTCACCGTTGAGGTGGTCACAAAGACCGGATCTCTTTCAACCCTTTCCCTCTCTCAAACGGTCACCTAGACCGAGTGAGCTTCCTTCCTTGATTTCCTAGGTCACTTAGACCCCGCAAGGACCACCACATAATTGGTGTCTCTTGCTTCGCTTACAAGGTTTTGAGAGTAAGAATGAGAGAAAGAAGAAAGCCAACCAAGCAACAAGAGCAACAAAAGAACACAAGTCGATCTCCTCACAAGTCCTAAGAACTAGAGTTGAATTGGGGACTTTGATTCGATCAGAGGCTTTGATTTATGTCTTGGAGTGTTGTGTATTGCTCTTGTATTGAATGAGGTGTAGTGAATGCTTGGATGCCTTGAAGTGTGGTGGTTGGGGGGTATTTATAGCCCCAACCACCAATATGGTCGTTGGTGAAGGCTTCTGTCGTATGGCGCACCGGACAGTCCGGTGCGCCACCGGATACTGTCCGGTGCGCCAGCCATGTCACCAGGCCGTTGGGTTCCGACCGTTGGAGCTTCTGACAACTAGGCCACCGGACAGTTCGGTGGTGCACCGGACAGGCCCTGTTCACTGTCCGGTGCGCCTTCTGGCGCCTGCTCTGACTTCTGCGCGCGCAGGCGCGCACTGTTTGCTTTCACTGTTCACTTGCAGACGACCGTTGGCGCGAAGTAGCCATTGCTCCGCTGGCACACCGGACAGTCCGGTGTTACACCGGACAGTCTAGTGAATTATAGCGGAGCGGCCTCCCTAGATTCCCGAGGCTGGCAAGTTTCATTTGATTCTCCTTGGTGCACCGGACACTGTCCGGTGGTGCACCGGGCAGTCCAGTGCACCAGACCAGGGCTGCCTCCGGTTTATTTTTCTCCTTTGTTTTGAACCCTTTCTTTTATCTTTGTATTGGTTTGTTGTGAACCTTTGGCACCTGTAGTACATATATTCTAGAGCAAACTAGTTAGTCCAATAATTTGTGTTGGGCAATTCAACCACCAAAATTCAATTGGAAAAGGTTTGACCCTATTTCCCTTTCAATCTCCCGCTTTTTGGTGATTGATGCCAACATAAACCAAAGCAAATATAAAAGTACAGAATTGAACTAGTTTGCATAAGGAAGTGCAAAGGTTGCTTGGAATTGAAACCAATAATTATTTCTACTAGATATGCGTGGATGGTTTTCTTCTTAGTTAAAATTTTGGACCACGCTTGCACCACGAGTTTTGTTTTTGCAAATCCTTTGTAAAATTCTTTTTAAAATATTTTGCAAATAGTCAAAGGTATATGAATAAAATTGAAAGAAGCATTTTCAAGATTTGAAATTTTCTCCCCCTGTTTCAAATGTTTTTCCTTTGACTTAAACAAAACTCCCCCTAAATAAAATTCTCCTCTTAGTGTTCAAGAGGGTTTTTGAAATTTTTGAAGATACTACTTTCTCCCCCTTTTGAACACAATAAGATATCAATTTGAAAAACTTCATTTTTAAAATTTGGTGGTGGTGCGGTCCTTTTGCTTTGGGCTCATACTTTCTCCCCCTTTGGCATGAATCGCCAAAAACGAATACTTGTGAGTGAAATATAAGCCCTTTTACTTTCTCCCTAATGGCAAACAAATAGACATGAGTGAAGATTATACCAAAGTGGAGAGTGATGCGGAGTACCGGCAAATATCAATGGAGTTGAGTGGAAGCGCCTTCTTTGCCGAATACTCCATTTCCCTTTCAATTCTATGACTAAGCATGAGATTATTCTTGAAAAACACATTAGTCATAGACATAAAAGAGATATGATCAAAGGTATAAATGAGCTATGTGTGCAAAGAATCAATCAAAATTCCTAGAATCAAGAATATTTAGCTCATTTCTAAGTTTGGTAAAGGTTTGTTCATCTAAAGGCTTGGTAAAGATATCGGGCAATTGATCTTTGGTGTTAATATAGGCTATCTCGATATCCCCCTTTTGTTGGTGATCTCTCAAAAAGTGATACCGAATGGCTATGTGCTTAGTGCAGCTGTGTTCAACGGGATTATCTGCCATACGGATTGCACTCTCATTGTCACATAGGAGAGGAACTTTGCTAAATTTGTAGCTATAGTCCCTAAGGGTTTGCCTCATCCAAAGCAATTGCGCGCAACAATGGCCTGCGGCAATGTACTCGGCTTCGGCGGTAGAAAGAGCTACTAAGTTTTGTTTCTTTGAAGCCCAAGGCACCAGGGATCTCCCCAGAAACTGACAGGTCCCTGATGTGCTCTTCCTACCAATCTTACACCCTGCCCAATCAGCATCGGAATAGCCTAATAAATTAAAAGAGGATCCCTTGGGGTACCAATGACCAAACTTAGGTGTTTGAACTAAATATCTTAAGATTCTCTTCACGGCCCTAAGGTGAACTTCCTTAGGATCGGCTTGAAAACCTTGCACACATGCATACGGAAAGCATAATATCCGGTCGAGATGCACATAAATAGAGTAAGGATCCTATCATCGATCGGTATACCTTTTGATCTACGGATTTACCTCCCGTATCGAGGTCGAGATGCCCATTGGTTCCCATGGGTGTCTTGATGGGCTTGGCATCCTTCATTCCAAACTTGGTGAGTATGTCTTGAATGTACTTTGTTTGGCTAATGAAGGTGCCCTCTTGGAGTTGCTTCACTTGAAATCCTAGAAAATACTTCTACTCCCACATCATAGACATCTCGAATTTTTGTATCATGATCCTACTAAACTCTTCACGAATAGATTTGTTAGTAGACCCAAATATGATATCATCAACATAAATTTGGCACACAAACAAATCATTTTCAATTGATTTCGTAAAGAGAGTAGGATCGGCCTTGCCGACTTTGAAGCCATTAGTGATAAGAAAATCTCGAAGGCATTCATACCATGCTCTTGGGGCTTGCTTGAGCCCATAAAGCGCCTTTGAGAGTTTATATACATGGTTATGATACTCACTATCTTCAAATCCAGGAGGTTGCTCAACATAGACCTCTTCCTTGATAGGTCCATTGAGGAAGGCACTCTTTACGTCCATTTGATAAAGCTTAAAGCCATGGTAAGTAGCATAGGCAAGTAATATACGAATTGACTCAAGCCTAGCTACGGGTGCAAGGTTTCACCAAAATCCAAACCTTCGACTTGTGAATACCCTTTGGCCACAAGTCATGCCTTATTCCTTATCACCACACCATGCTCATCTTGTTTGTTGCGGAAGACCCACTTGGTTCCTACAACATTTTGGTTAGGACGTGGAACTAAATGCCATACCTCATTCCTTGTGAAGTTGTTGAGCTCCTCTTGCATCGCCAACACCCAATCCAAATCTTGAAGTGCTTCCTCTACCCTGTGTGGCTCAATAGAGGAAACAAAAGAGTAATGTTCACAAAAATGAGCAACACGAGATTGAGTGGTTACCCCCTTATGAATGTCTCCTAGGATGGTATTCACGGGGTGATCTCGTTGTATTGCTTGGTGGACTCTTGGGTGTGGCGGTCTTGGATCTTGCTCATCTTCCTTGTCTTGATCATTGGCATCTCCCCCTTGATCATTGCCCTCCTCTTGAGGTGGCTCATCTTCTTGATCTTCTCCTTCATCATCTTGAGCCTCATCCTCATCTTGAGTTGGTGGAGATGCTTGCATGGAGGAAGATGGTTGATCTTGTGCTTGTGGAGGCTCTTCGGATTCCTTAGGACACACATCCCTAATGGACATGTTCCTTAGCGCGATGCAGGGAGCCTCTTCATCATCTAGTTCATCAAGATCAACTTGCTCTACTTGAGAGCCGTTAGTCTCATCAAACACAATGTCACAAGAGACTTCAACTAGTCCAGTGGACTTGTTAAAGACTCTATATGCCCTTGTGTTTGAGTCATAACCAAGTAAAAAGCCTTCTACAGCCTTAGGAGCAAATTTAGATTTTCTACCTTTTTTAACAAGAATAAAGCATTTGCTACCAAAGACTCTAAAATATGAAAGATTGGGATTTTTACCAGTGAGGAGTTCATATGATGTCTTCTTGAGGATTCGGTGTAGATATAACCGGTTGATGGCGTAGCAGGCGGTGTTGACCGCCTCGGCCCAAAACCGATCTGAAGTCTTGTACTCATCAAGCATGGTCCTTACCATGTCCAAGAGAGTTCTATTCTTCCTCTCCACTACACCATTTTGTTGTGGCATGTAGGGAGAAGAGAACTCATGCTTGATGCCCTCTTCCTCAAGAAAGCCTTCAATTTGTGAGTTCTTGAACCCGTTCCATTGTCACTTCTTATTTTCTTGATCCTCAAGCCGAACTCATTTTGAGCCCGTCTCAAGAATCCCTTCAAAGTCTCTTGGGTTTGAGATTTTTCCTGTAAAAAGAATACCCAAGTGAAGCGAGAATAATCATCCACAATAACTAGACAGTACTTACTCCCGTCGATGCTTATGTAAGCTATCGGGCCGAATAAATCCATGTGGAGTAGTTCCAGTGGCCTGTCAGTCGTCATGATGTTCTTGTGTGGATGATGAACACCAACTTGCTTCCCTGCCTGGCATGCGCTAGAAATCCTGTCTTTCTCAAAATGAACATTGGTTAGTCCCAAAATGTGCTCTCCCTTTAGAAGCTTGTGAAGATTCTTCATTCCAACGTGGGCTAGTCGGCGATGCCAGAGCCAACCCATGTTAGTCTTAGCAATTAAGCAAGTATCGAGTTTAGCTCTATTGAAATCAACTAAGTATAGCTGACCCTCTAATACTCCCTTAAAAGCTACTGAATCATCACTTCTTCTAAAGACAGTAACACCTGTATTTGTAAAAAGACAGTTGTAACCCATTTTGCACAATTGAGAAACAGAAAGCAAGTTGTAGTCTAAAGAATTTACAAGAAAAACATTGGAAATAGAATGGTCAGGTGATATAGCAATTTTACCCAATCCTTTGACCAAACCTTGATTTCCATCCCCGAATGTGATCGCTCTTTGGGGATCTTGGTTTTTCTCATAGGAGGAGAACATCTTTTTCTCCCCAGTCATGTGGTTTGTGCACCCGCTGTCGATGATCCAACTTGAGCCCCCGGATGCATAAACCTACAACACAAATTTAGGCCTTGTTCTTAGGTACCCAAACGGTCTTGGGTCCTTTTACATTAGAAACAAGCACCTTGGGTACCCAAACACAAGTCTTAGAGCCCTTGTGTTTGCCCCCAACATATTTGGCAACTACCTTGTCTGATTTGTTAGTAAGCACATATGAAGCATCAAAGTCTTAAATGAGATGTTATGATC
This sequence comes from Zea luxurians, assembly GCA_029449295.1. Lineage (NCBI taxonomy): Eukaryota > Viridiplantae > Streptophyta > Magnoliopsida > Poales > Poaceae > Zea > Zea luxurians. Next base: position 76,780 of record JAOPSE010000805.1, read on the forward strand.
ATTTGATGCAATAGGAGATTTCTTCTTAGGCATTTTAACATGTGTAGAACGCCTAGAGCTAGAAGCCTCATTCTTATAAATAAAAGCATGGTGAGAATGAGTCTTCTTGGCATGAATTCTCCTAATCTTATCCTCAGGATAACCAGCAGGATACAAAATATAACCCTCGTTATCTTGAGGCATGGGAGCCTTGTCCTTAACAAAATTTGATAATCTTTTAGGAGGAGCATTAAGCTTGACATTGTCTCCCTGTTGGAAGCCAATGCCATCCTTAATGCCAGGGCGTCTCCCACTATAAAGCATGCTTCTAGCAAATTTAAATTTTTCATTTTCCAAGTCATGCTCATTGATTTTAGCAGTTAATGTAGCTATGTGATCATTTTGTTGTTTAATTAGAGCAAGGTGATCATGAATAGCATCTACATTAACATCTCTACATCTAGTGCAAATAGAAACATGATCATCGCTAGATGTAGAGGGTTTGCAATCATTTAATTCAACAATCTTAGCATGTAAAATGGCATTCTCATCTCTAAGATTGGAAATGGAAACATAGCAAACATCTAATTCCTTAGCCTTAGCAATTAATTTTTCATTCTCAAACTTAAGGCTAGCAAGAGAGGCATTCAATTTTTCAATCTTAGCAATTAGGCTAACATTATCATTTCTAAGATTGGTAATTGAATCATCACAAATATTTGACTTCTCAACCTTAGCAATCAAATTTGCATTCTCAATTCTAAGGTTGGAGATAGAGTCATGGCAAGTACTTAGCTCACTAGTTAATTTTTTATTTTTCTCTACCTCCTGAGCATAAGCATTTTTAGTCTTAACATGCTTTTTGTTTTCCTTAATAAGGAAGTCCTCTTGGCTATCCAAGAGTTCATCCTTCTCATGAATAGCACTAATCAATTCATTTAATTTCTCTTTTTGTTGCATGTTAAGATTGGCAAAAAGAGTAAGAAAGTTGTCCTCATCATCACTAGAATTATCCTCATCACTAGAAGTTGCATATTTAGTGGAGGACCTTGATTTTACCTTCTTCTTCTGGCCGTTCTTTGCCATGAGGCACTTGTGGCCGACGTTGGGGAAGAGAAGACCTTTGTTGACGGCGATGTTGGCGGCGTCCTCGTCGTCAGAGGAGTCGGTGGAGCTCTCGTCGGAGTCCCATTCCCGGCAAACATGGGCATCACCGCCCTTCTTCTTGTAATATCTCTTCTTCTCCTTCTTCTTCCCCCTCTTGTCGTTATCACTGTCACTATCACTAGACAACGGGCATTTAGCGATAAAATGACCGGGCTTACCACACCTGTAGCTGAGAGTACCTAGAGGGGGGGGTGAATAGGTGATCCTGTAACTTGAAACTTAAGCCATAAAAACTTGGTTAAGCGTTAGCACAATAATCGCTAAGTGGCTAGAGAGGAGTCTCAACAAAACACAATAACCACAAGAGATCAATCACAGAGATGGCACAGTGGTTTATCCCGTGGTTCGGCCAAGACCAACACTTGCCTACTCCACGTTGTGGCGTCCCAACGGACGAGGGTTGCAATCAACCCCTCTCAAGCAGTCCAAAGACCCACTTGAATACCACGGTGTTTTGCTTTACTTTTCTTTATCCCGCTTGCGAGGAATCTCCACAACTTGGAGCCTCTCGCCCTTACACTTGAAGTTCACAAAGAAGCACGGAGTAAGAGAGGGATGAGCAACGCACAAAAGACACAAAATCAGAATGTCAACACGCACACAAGTTGCAACAAGAGCTCGCAACACAACCCGACGAGTTCACAACTCAACTAGAGCTCTAGATGCTATCACGAAGAAACAAATGCGTGGAATCGAAGTCTTGGTGCTTAGGAATGCTTTGAGTATTCTTGGTGTCTTCCTCCATGCGCCTAGGGGTCCCTTTTATAGCCCCAAGGCAGCTAGGAGCCGTTGAGAGCATTCCAGGAAGGCTGATCTTGCCTTCTGTCGCCTGGCGCACCGGACAGTCCGGTGCACCACCGGACACTGTCTAGTGCGGATATCCTTCCTTATTTGGCGAAGCCGACCGTTGGGGTTTGAGAGCCGTTGGCGCACCGGACACTGTCCGGTGCACACCGGACAGTCCGGTGCTTCCTTCTAGCCGTTGGCTCGGCCACGTGTCCCACGCAGATTGCGCGGCCGACCGTTGGCCCGGTCGACCGTTGGCTCACCGGACAGTCCGGTGCACCACCGGACAGTCCGGTGAATTTTAGCCGTACGCCGTTAATCATCTCCCGAGAGCGACGAGATCGCCTGTGAACGGCTCACCGGACAGTCCGGTGCACCACCGGACAGTCCGGTGAATTATAGCCGTACACCACCGTCGAACTCCCGAGAGCAGCAAGTTCGCCAGAGCCAGTCTGGCGCAACGGACACTGTCCGGTGCACCACCGGACAGTCCGGTGCTCCACCGGACACTGTCCGGTGCACCACCGGACAGTCCGGTGCACCCAGACTGAGCAGACTTTGGCTGAACAAAGCCATCTCTTCTCTAACTTGATTTTTCCTGTTTCCAGCACTTAGACACAATACATTAGTCCATAAAACAATGTACTAAGTCTAGAAACATACCTTTTGACATGATTTGCACTTTGTCCACCACTTTGCATAGATTAACACAAAAGCACTTGTGCTGGCACTCAATCACCAAAATACTTAGAAATGGCCCAAGGGCACATTTCCCTTTCAGTCTCCCCCTTTTTGGTGATTTATGCCAACACAACAAAAAGCAACTAGAACAAGTGCTATATCAATGCAAATGAAAACTCAAAATTGTTTTGATTCAATTTTGGCATATATGGATCACTCTTTGCCACCACTTGGTTTGTTTTTGCTAATCAAACTCAATTTCCTATCTCTAAGTCAAATTCACTTGTAGAGACATAAAGAGAGGTATTCCAAAAAAAATTGATCAATGATTTCAAAAACTCCCCCTTTTTCCCATAATCAACACTTCTCCCCACAAGAGGCCAACGTTTGACAAAAGAGACAATTAAAGAGTTTTGACAAACCAAAAGCTCTATTCTACTATTTTCAAAGTTTCTCAAGTGGTAGCTGATCCATTTATTGCTTTTGGCCTTATTTTCTCCCCCTTTGGCATCAAGCACCAAAACGGGATCAATCTTGGCCCTTTAACCCCATTGCCTCACCAAAATCTTCACATAAGAATACAAAGGCAATAGGAGTACATGATATGAACTTGGAATAAGTTACCCTCTCATCGGAGTGCAGTGGAAGTCTTTCATGGTCCAAGTCCACCTTTTCCCTTTCAAACCTCCTTTGAGACTAAATTAAGCAAACTCAAGCACACGGTTAGTCTCAAAGGGTCAAGTTGTAGCACAACTCCCCCTAAATATGTAGCACAACTTGAGCACCACAGTAAGCAACAAAATGCATAAGGAACATGATCAAAGGCATAAATACATGTATGTTATAAATCAATCCAATTTCCGCGAATCTAGGATATTTAGCTCACTACGCAGCCTGCAAAAGGTCTTCTCATCTAAAGGCTTGGTAAAGATATCGGCTAGCTGGTTCTCGGTGCTAACATGAAACACTTCGATATCTCCCTTTTGCTGGTGGTCTCTCAAAAAGTGATGCCGGATGTCAATGTGCTTTGTGCGGCTGTGCTCAACAGGATTTTCCGCTATTTGGATAGCACTCTCATTATCACATAGGAGTGGGACTTTGCTCAGATTGTAGCCGAAGTCCCGGAGGGTTTGCCTCATCCAAAGTAGTTGCACGCAACACTGTCCTACGGCAACATACTCGGCCTCAGCGGTGGATAGGGCAACGGAAGTTTGTTTCTTAGAGTTCCATGACACCAGGGACCTTCCTAAGAATTGGCACGTCCCCGATGTACTCTTTCTATCGACCTTACATCCAGCATAGTCAGAATCTGAATATCCAATCAAGTCAAAGGTAGACCCCTTTGGATACCAGATCCTAAAGCAAGGCATAGCGACTAAATATCTAAGAATTCGCTTCACGGCCACCAAGTGACATTCCCTTGGATCGGATTGAAATCTAGCACACATGCATACGCTAAGCATAATATCCGGTCTACTAGCACATAAATAAAGCAAAGAACCTATCATTGACCAGTATGCCTTTTGATCAACGAACTTACCTCCTTTGTTGAGGTCGGTGTGTCCGTCGGTTCCCATCGGTGTCTTTGCGAGCTTGGCGTCCTTCATCCCAAACCGCTTTAGCAAGTCTTACGTGTACTTCATTTGGGAGATGAAGGAGATGAAGGTGCCGTCCTTGAGTTGCTTCACTTGGAACCCAAGGAAGTAGTTCAACTCGCCCATCAACGACATCTCGAATTTTTGCGTCATCACCCTGCTAAACTCTTCACAAGACTTTTGATTAGTAGAACCAAATATTATGTCATCGACATAAATTTGGCACACAAAAAGATCACCATCGCAAGTCTTAGTGAAAAGAGTTGGATCGGCTTTCCCAACCTTGAAAGCATTAGCAATTAAAAAGTCTCTAAGGCATTCATACCATGCTCTTGGGGCTTGCTTAAGTCCATAGAGCGCCTTAGAGAGCTTACACACGTGGTCGGGGTACCGTTCATCCTCGAAGCCAGGGGGTTGCTCCACGTACACCTCCTCCTTGATTGGCCCATTGAGGAAAGCGCTCTTCACATCCATTTGGAACAACCTGAAAGAATGGTGAGCGGCATATGCTAGCAAAATACGAATTGATTCTAGCCTAGCCACAGGAGCAAAAGTCTCCTCAAAGTCCAAACCTGCGACTTGGGCATAACCTTTTGCCACAAGTCGAGCCTTGTTCCTCGTCACCACCCCGTGCTCGTCCTGTTTGTTGCGGAACACCCACTTGGTTCCCACAACGTTTTGCTTGGGACGAGGCACCAGTGTCCAGACTTCATTACGCTTGAAGTTGTTGAGTTCCTCCTGCATGGCCAGCACCCAGTCCGGATCTAGCAAGGCCTCTTCTACCCTGAAAGGCTCAATAGAAGAGACAAAAGAGTAATGCTCACAGAAATTAACTAATCTTGAACGAGTAGTTACTCCCTTGCTAATGTCACCCAAAATTTGGTCGACGGGATGATTCCTTTGAATCGTCGCTCGAACTTGGGTAGGAGGTGCCGGTTGTGCTTCTTCCTCCCTCACATGATCATCTTGTGCTCCCCCTTGATCACACGCCTCCTCCTGATGAACCTGTTCATCGTCTTGAGTTGGGGGATGCACCATTGTTGAGGAAGAAGGTTGATCTTGCTCCTTTTGTTCCAGTGGCCTCACATCTTCAATCGCCATGGTGCGTATTGCGGCCGTTGGAACGTCTTCTTCATCTACACCATCAAGATCAACAACTTGCTCTCTTGGAGAGCCATTAGTCTCATCAAATACAACGTCGCTAGAGACTTCAACCAAACCTGATGATTTGTTGAAGACCCTATGTGCCTTTGTATTTGAATCATAACCTAATAAAAATCCTTCTACAGCTTTGGGAGCAAATTTAGAGGTTCTACCTTTCTTCACAAGAATGTAACACTTGCTCCCAAATACACGAAAATAAGACACATTGGGTTTGTTACCAGTTAGCAGCTCATATGAAGTCTTCTTGAGGAGGCGGTGAAGATAGACCCTGTTGATGGCGTGGCAAGCCGTGTTCACGGCTTCCGACCAAAACCGCTCGGGGGTCTTGAACTCTCCAAGCATAGTCCTCGCCATATCGATGAGCGTCCTGTTCTTCCTCTCTACCACACCATTTTGTTGTGGTGTATAGGGAGCGGAGAACTCGTGCTTGATCCCCTCCTCCTCAAGTAACTCCTCCACTTGAAGGTTCTTGAACTCGGACCTGTTGTCGCTCCTTATCTTCTTCACCTTGAGCTCAAACTCATTTTGAGCTCTCCTGATGAAGCGCTTGAGGGTCCCTTGGGTTTCAGATTTGTCCTGCAAAAAGAATACCCAAGTGAAGCGGGAAAAATCATCAACTATAACAAGACCATACTTACTTCCTCCTATGCTTAGATAGGCGACGGGTCCGAAGAGGTCCATATGAAGCATCTCCAAGGGTCTTGATGTGGTCATCACATTTTTGGTGTGATGAGAGCTTCCCACCTGTTTCCCTGCTTGACAAGCTGCACAAGGTCTATCTTTTTCGAAATGCACATTAGTTAGACCTATCACGTGTTCTCCCTTTAGAAGCTTGTGGAGGTTCTTCATCCCCACATGTGCTAAGCGGCGATGCCACAGCCAGCCCATGCAAGTCTTAGCAATTAAGCATGCATCTAGACCGGCCTCTTCTTTTGCAAAATCAACCAAATAAAGTTTGTCGTCTAGTACACCCTTAAAAGCTAGTGAACCATCACACCTTCTAAATACAGACACATCTACATTTGTGAATAGACAATTATATCCCATATTGCATAATTGACTAACAGATAACAAATTATATCCAAGAGACTCAACTAAAAACACATTAGATATAGAGTGCTCAGATGAAATAGCAATTTTACCTAACCCTTTTACCTTGCCTTGGTTCCCATCACCGAATATTATTGAATCTTGGGAATCCTTGTTTTTGACGTAGGAGGTGAACATCTTCTTCTCCCCCGTCATATGGTTTGTGCATCCGCTGTCGATAATCCAGCTTGAACCCCTGGATGCATAAACCTGCAAGGCAAATTTAGGCTTGGGTCTTAGGTACCCAACTCTTGTTGGGTCCTACAAGGTTAGTCACAATTGTCTTAGGGACCCAAATGCAAGTCTTGTCTCCCTTACATTTGGCCCCTAACTTCCTAGCGATTACCTTCTTATCCTTTCTACAAATAGCAAAGGAAGCATTGCAAGCATAATAAATTGTAGAAGGTTCATTTATTACTTTCCTAGGAGCATGAATAATATTCTTTCTAGGCACATGATGAATAACATTTCTCCTAGACATATTTATGCCATGCATATAGGAAGAACTAGAAGCAAACATGGCATGAGAATCAAAAGCATCATAAGCATTACAACTCCTATAAGCATTTCTAGATTGTCTCCTATCATGGTACATAAAAGCATGGTTCTTTTTAGCACTACTAGCCATAGGGGCCTTCCCTTTCTCCTTGGCGGAGATGGGAGCCTTATGGCTTGTCAAGTTCTTGGCTTCCCTCTTGAAGCCAAGTCCATCCTTAATTGAGGGGTGTCTACCAATCGTGTAGGCATCCCTTGCAAATTTTAACTTATCAAATTCACTTTTGCTAGTCTTAAGTTGGGCATTAAGACTAGCTACTTCATCATTTAATTTAGAAATGCAATCTAGGTGTTCACTACAAGCATCAACAATAAAATCTTTACACCTAGTGCAAATCACAACATGTTCTACACAAGAGTTAGATTTACTTGCTACTTCTAATTTAGCATTTAAATTATCATTAACACCTTTTAAAGTAGAAATGGTTTCATGACAAGTAGATAGTTCATAAGAAAGCATTTCATTCCTTTTAACTTTTAGAGCAAGTGAATTTTGTGCACTAACAAATTTATCATGCTCTTCATATAAAAGGTCCTCTTGTTTCTCTAAAAGTCTATCCTTTTCATTCAAGGCATCAATCAATTCATTAATCTTATCTATTTTAGTTTTATCCAATCCCTTGAAAAAACTAGAGTAATCTATTTCTTCATCACTAGACTCATCATCACTAGAAGAATCATAAGTAGTACTGTCTCGGGTACATACCTTCTTCTCCTTCGCCATGAGGCATGTGTGACGCTCGTTGGGGAAGAGGGATGACTTGTTGAAGGCGGTGGTGGTGAGTCCTTCATTGTCGGAGTCGGAGGAGGAGCAATCCGAATCCCACTCCTTTCTGATATGTGCCTCGCCCTTGGCCTTCTTGTAATTCTTCTTCTTTTCCCTTTTGTTCCCTTTTTCCTGGTCACTTTCATTATCGGGACAGTTAGCAATAAAATGACCAATCTTACCACATTTGAAGCATGAGCGCTTCCCCTTTGTCTTGGTCTTGCTTGGCTGTCCCTTGCGACCTTTTAGCGCCGTCTTGAAGCGCTTGATGATGAGGGCCATCTCTTCATCATTGAGCCCGACCGCCTCGACTTACGCCACCTTGCTAGGTAGCGCCTCCTTGCTTCTCGTTGCCTTGAGAGCAATGGGTTGAGGCTCATGGATTGGACCGTTCAACGCGTCGTCCATGTATCTTGCCTCCTTGATCATCATTCGCCCGCTTACGAACTTCCCAAGGACTTCTTCGGGCGACATCTTGGTGTACCTAGGATTTTCACGAATATTGTTCAGCAAATGTGGATCAAGTACAGTAAAGGACCTTAGCATTAGGCGGACGACATCGTGGTCCGTCCATCGCGTGCTTCCGTAGCTCCTTATTTTGTTGATAAGGGTCTTGAGCCGGTTGTATGTTTGGGTTGGCTCCTCTCCCCTTATCATTGTGAATCTTCCAAGCTCGCCCTCCACCAACTCCATTTTGGTGAGCAAGGTGACATCGTTCCCCTCATGAGAGATCTTGAGGGTGTCACAGATCTGCTTGGCATTGTCCAAGCCGCTCACCTTATGGTACTCATCCCTGCACAAAGAGGCTAACAACATAGTAGTAGCTTGTGCATTTTTATGAATCTGTTCATTAATAAATAAAGGACTATCCGAGCTACCAAATTTCATTCCATTCTCAACAATCTCCCATATGCTTGGATGGAGAGAGAACAAGTGACTACGCATTTTGTGACTCCAAAATCCATAGTCCTCCCCTTCAAAGTGTGGAGGTTTGCCAAGAGGGATGGAAAGCAAATGAGCATTTGAACTCTGAGGAATACGAGAGTAATCAAAAGAAAAGTTCGAATTAACCGTCTTTTGTTTCTCGTAGTCGTAGTCATCCTTTTGGGAAGAAGTGGACTCATCGCTGTCGTCGTAGTAGACGATCTCCTTGATGTGTCTCGTCTTCTTCTTTCCATCTTTGCATTTGTGGCCCGAGCCCGAGTCGGTAGGCTTGTCATTCTTCGACTCGTTGACGAAGGACTCCTTCTCCTTATCGTTGATCACGATTCCCTTCCCCTTAGGATCCATCTCTTCGGGCGATTAGTCCCTTCATGAAGAGAACGGCTCTGATACCAATTGAGAGCACCTAGAGGGGGGGTGAATAGGTGATCATGTAACTTGAAACTTAAGCCACAAAAACTTGGTTAAGCGTTAGCACAATAATCGCTAAGTGGCTAGAGAGGAGTCTCAACAAAACACAATAACCACAAGAGATCAATCACAGAGATGGCACAGTGGTTTATCCCGTGGTTCAGCCAAGACCAACGCTTGCCTACTCCATGTTGTGGCGTCCCAACGGACGAGGGTTGCAATCAACCCCTCTCAAGCAGTCCAAAGACCCACTTGAATACCACGGTGTTTTGCTTTACTTTTCTTTATCCTGCTTGCGAGGAATCTCCACAACTTGGAGCCTCTCGCCCTTACACTTGAAGTTCACAAAGAAGCACGGAGTAAGAGAGGGATGAGCAACGCACACAAGACACAAAATCAGAATGTCAACACGCACACAAGTCGCAACAAGAGCTCGCAACACAACCCTACGAGTTCACAACTCAACTAGAGCTCTAGATGCTATCACGAAGAAACAAATGCGTGGAATCGAAGTCTTGGTGCTTAGGAATGCTTTGAGTATTCTTGGTGTCTTCCTCCATGCACCTAGGGGTCCCTTTTATAGCCCCAAGGCAGCTAGGAGCCGTTGAGAGCATTCTAGGAAGGCTGATCTTGCCTTCTGTCGCCTGGCACACCGGACAGTCCGGTGCACCACCGGACATTGTCCGGTGTGGATATCCTTCCTTATTTGGCGAAGCCGACCGTTGGGGTTTGAGAGCCGTTGGCGCACCGGACACTGTCCGGTGCACACCGGACAGTCCGGTGCTTCCTTCTAGCCGTTGGCTCGGCCACGTGTCCCGCGCAGATCGCGCGGCCGACCACTTGCACCACCAGACAGTCCGGTGAATTTTAGCCGTACGCCGTTAATCATCTCCCGAGAGCGACGAGTTCGCATGTGAACGGCTCACTGGATAGTCCGGTGCACCACCGGACAGTCCGGTGAATTATAGCCGTACACCGCCGTCGAACTCCCGAGAGCAGCAAGTTCGCCAGAGCCAGTCTGGCGCACCGGACACTGTCCGGTGCACCCAGACTGAGCAGACTTTGGCTGAACAAAGCCATCTCTTCTCTAACTTGATTTTTCCTGTTTCCAGCACTTAGACACAATACATTAGTCCATAAAACAATGTACTAAGTCTAGAAACATACCTTTTGACATGATTTGCACTTTGTCCACCACTTTGCATAGATTAACACAAAAGCACTTGTGTTGGCACTCAATCACCAAAATACTTAGAAATGGCCCAAGGGCACATTTCCCTTTCAGTAGCACACTTTCTTGGAGCGGGGCTTGTAGTCTTTCCCCCTCCTTTGCTTGAGGATTTGGTGGAAGCTCTTGATGATGAGCGCCATCTCCTCATTGTCGAGCTTGGAGGCATCGATGGGGACCCTACTTGGTGTAGAGTCTTCTTTCTTCTCCTCCGTCGCCTTAAATGCAACATGTTGTGCCTCGGGTGTGGAGGAGGCGCCTTGCTCGATGATTTTCTTGGAGCCTTTGATCATTAGTTCAAAGCTCACAAATTTTCTTATCACTTCCTCGGGAGACATTAGTTTATATCTTGGATCACCACGAATTAATTGAACTTGAGTGGGGTTAAGAAATATGAGTGATCTAAGAATAACCTTGACCATTTCATGGTCATCCCACTTGGTGCTCCCGAGGTTGCGCACTTGGTTCACTAAGGTTTTGAGGCGGTTGTACATTGCTTGTGGGTCTTCTCCTTGGTTGAGCATGAAACGACCGGGCTCCCCCTCGATCGTTTCCCTCTTGGTGATCTTGGTCACCTCATCTCCCTCGTGCGTGGTCTTAAGCAAGTCCCAAATTTCTTTGGCGCTCTTCAACCCTTGCACCTTATTATACTCCTCTCGACTTAGAGAGGCGAGGAGTATAGTGGTGGCTTGGGAGTTGAAGTGCCGGATTTGGGCAACTTTGTCCGAATCATAGTCTTCATCCCTTACGGATGGTACCTGTACTCCCAACTCAACAACATCCCAAATACTAGTGTGGAGTGAGGTTAGGTGATGCCTCATTTTATCACTCCACATGTTATAATCTTCACCGTTAAAAACCGGTGGTTTGCCTAATGGGACGGAAAGTAAAGGAGTACGCTTAGAAATGCGAGGATAGCGTAGGGGGATCTTACTAAACTTCTTGCGCTCATGGCGCTTAGAAGTTACGGACGGCGCGTCGGAGCCGGAGGTGGATGGCAACGAAGAGTCGGTCTCGTAGTAGACCACCTTCTTTATCTTCTTTTTCTTCTCGCCACTCCGATGCGACTTGTGAGGAGGTGATTCCTCCTTCTTCTTGTTGCGGGACTCTCTCGATGGAGCCTTCCCGTGGCTTGTGGCAGGCTTCTTGCCGGTCACCATCTCCTTCTTGGCATGTTCTCCCGACATCACTTCGAGCGGTTAAGCTCTAATGAAGAACCTGGCTCTGATACCAATTGAAAGTTGCCTAGAGGGGGGGTGAATAGGTGGAATCTAAAAATTATAAACTTAAGCACAACTACAAGCCGGGGTTAGCGTTAGAAATATAATCAAGTCCGAAAGAGAGGGAGAAAACAAATCACAAGCAAATGAAGAGTGAGACACGGTGATTTGTTTTACCGAGGTTCGGTTCTTGCAAACCTACTCCCCGTTGAGGTGGTCACAAAGACCGGGTCACTTTCAACCCTTTCCCTCTCTCAAACGGTCACCTAGACCGAGTGAGCTTCCTTCCTTGATTTCCCGGGTCACTTAGACCCCGCAAGGACCACCACACAATTGGTGTCTCTTGCTTCACTTACAAGGTTTTGAGAGTAAGAATGAGAGAAAGAAGAAAGCCAACCAAGCAACAAGAGCAACAAAAGAACACAAGTCGATCTCCTCACAAGTCCTAAGAACTAGAGTTGAATTGGGGACTTTGATTCGATCAGAGGCTTTGATTTATGTCTTGGAGTGTTGTGTATTGCTCTTGTATTGAATGAGGTGTAATGATTGCTTGGATGCCTTGAAGTGTGGTGGTTGGGGGGTATTTATAGCCCCAACCACCAATATGGCCGTTGGTGAAGGCTTCTGTCGTATGGCGCACTGGACACTGTCCGGTGCGCCAGCCACGTCACCAGGCCGTTGGGTTCCGACCGTTGGAGCTTCTGACAACTAGGCCACCGGACAGTCCGGTGGTGCACCGGACAGGTCCTGTTCACTGTCCGGTGCGCCTTCTAGCGCCTGCTCTGACTTCTGCGGGTGCAGGCGCGCACTGTTTGCTTTCATTGTTCACTTGCAGATGACCGTTGGCGCGAAGTAGCCGTTGCTCTGCTGGCACACTGGACAGTCCGGTGAATTATAGCGGAGCGGCCTCCCCAGATTCCCGAGGCTGGCAAGTTTGATTTGATTCTCCCTGGTGCACCGGACACTGTCCAGTGGCGCACCGGACAGTCCGGTGCGCTAGACCAGGGCTGCCTCTGGTTTATTTTGCTCCTTTGTTTTGAACCCTTTCTTTTATCTTTGTATTGGTTTGTTGTGAACCTTTGGCACCTGTAGAACATATATTCTAGAGCAAACTAGTTAGTCCAATAATTTGTATTGGGTAATTCAACCACCAAAATTCAATTGGAAAAGGTTTGACCCTATTCCCCTTTCACCCACCAGTCACCATCCATCAAACAAATGCTTAGCTAACCGCATGGATGGATGGACTGGAGTAATCGTCCCAAGAATACTGATCTAGATTCGATTGCTGGTTAGTCAAAAGCTCATTCATAGAACAATCTACCATCCAGGCGATCCATCCGTGCTTCCTATCCCACAAAACGTCAAACCCTCTAGTCGGGGGATACAGGATACGCAATCACCTCAGCCTAGGTTAGATCATGCCCTCGTGGGAGTGAATCATCAGAGGAAGAGGGCGGACTGGACAGGGTGCGGAATGAAGCTTCCTACCTTCCTGCTCGGCGTGACTAGAGATGGCCATGGGTAAATACCCATTGGGTATTACTACCCCATACCCATACCCACGACACAAAAAATAGTCTCATCGGGTCACCCATATACACTGGCGGGTATGGATTTACCCCCATACCCATACCCATGTGGGTATGGGTCACCCGTACCCACAAAAGCTAAACATTTATCAAAATATTATATGATACGAATGTCAAGTATACCCATCTAAATACCATTACAAAATTTCTAGCATCATTTAACCATCCATTCAACACACCAAAGATAATTGGATAAAGTAGTAACACTAGGATAATACTACATAGCATATTACATGTTCTATTACATGGTCATTAAATTTTCGTTAAGTCTTCTATGACATTATGCCCTAAAAGGTTGTTAAATAGTAAAAAAGATGGATGACTAAGTCAAAGTTCATGCTTGGGCTAAGTTTATATTGGGTATTTTATACCTGCGGGTTAACGGGTATGGGTGAAGGTGGAACGTTCTAATACCCGTTTACCCATTGGGTGAAGATTTTTGCCTAATAACAGACCCACGGGTAGAATATTTAGCCCACATACATACCCTAATAGAGTAAATACCCATCGGGTATCAGGTCGCGGGTACCCATTGCCATCTTTAGGCGCGACGACTCCTTTTACTGCTCAGGGGCGATGCTCGATGGTCGGAGGCAGGTGTTCCCCGGCAAGGGGGCGGGTCCGCCTGTCCGATCGTCGGAGGTGGGTGTTTCGTGATGGCAGGTGTTCGATAGTGTCGGTGGTCGTACTCAGCGGCAAGCCGTCGGTGGAGGGCTGGAGACAGATGTGCGGCAGGCGAATCCCCCACATGACTGGCCGTGACAGCACCATGGGGCGAGCAGGCGGATCTGCGTGCGGGAGATGTCAGGTGGGTGGGGTGGAGGAAGGGAGCGGAGCTGAGCGAAGCCGAACGGAGTAGAGCTGAGCGAAGGAGAACAGAGCGAGACACATGCAACTGGGGATGTGGAGTGTGGCGTGCGTGGATGGCTCGTTACGCACCGAAGCGAGAATGGCGGCGGGGAGGGATAGGGCTGAGCATGAAGGGCAGACCTTGCGTCGGCGCGCCATTACAGGGGAGGGTCACACCCGGCTTTAAGGAACAAAGCCAGGTGCATCTCATACATGCGCCAAGAACACAACATATATAATAACAGAGTGTATAGAGATAAATGTCATAAAACATCAGAGTACTTATTACATAGCGGAAGACTTATTACAAAATAAAAGAATAAACATAAAACGAACTAAGGATCGTCGGCGCCAATGTCAACTGAGAAACGCCACCTAGATCAGATCATACTCCTCGCCTTGTGGCTCCTCCTGAACCACCTGCTCTTCTCCTGTGGGGGGGTGTGAGATAGCAAGGGTGAGCTCACACATGATCATAGCTCAACAAGTTGTGGGGAACCAGTGGACATAAACTCACAAAGGTGTGAGTTCATGTGATGTGTAAGGCTAATCAATGACAGGGGTTAAAGCTGAGCATTGCTTTTAAGTAGTTGGTCAAACTTTTATTAGCAGTTACTAAGTGTAAGTAAATACCAAACCATAAGTAAAGTAATAGAACAAAATTAATAATAATCCCATGCAATGCAAATGACCAAATTGAATTTAAGTTCCATAGTTTAAACATCAGAGAGTCCTGAGCTGCTCATGACCGCGAGCACAGCTAGTATACTAGTTTTACACTCTGCAGAGGTTGTACCCTTTACCCACAAGTCATGCTACCCATCTGCCAAGGGGTCGCGAATCCCATACACCTCTACCTAGGAAGCGCGGCAGGGCAACACTACGAGGCCTTTACAAAGTTCCACTAGCTTCCGAAAACCCGCTACAGTTTATAGGAAGCTCCAATGCAGGGTTCTTGTCTGACCGCCATCGCAGCAAAATCAACCAAGGACCTCCCTACACTGACCACTCCCCTACTGCCCTTGCCCCTTTCGGGTAAGGTAGTCTTCCACTAGCTTTCCTAATTAGTCAGCCAAGGGCGTCCCATTAAACCCTTGTGGTGGCACGTGTTACTCAAGTTAAGCTCTATGTTCCAATTAATATTAATGATCTCAACATGAACATAAATAGAATAACAAAAAGAATTGGAACATAGAGGTAATAAATGATTATCCCAAAACCATATAAAGCAATAGCAAACTACCCAAGTGATTCAGGGGTAAACAAGGTAATGAGATAAACAATCTAGGGTGACCTATTGGGTCCCATCAAAATTAACCTATGCATGGATAAGTGATATTAAAGAACATTATTAGGTAAAAAGTGGTCAAGAGCACAACTTGCCTTCAATGAGCTCCTGCTCAGCTACTTCAATCTGCTGCTCACCAGGGTCCTCGGTCACGGGCTCTTCTACTCGTCACAATACAAACAAGCACAGTGCATATAGAGAAATTAACATTACACCAAACATATAAATAAAATACACAGTAATAATCTACACATTAAAATAAAACTCTAGGAACAGGGATCATAATTTTTTGGAGTTATAGAATTTAAGTTATGGATTTTCAAAGGTTTTATGTGCTTTAAATAAGATTAAGTGTGAGATTAATTTTCTTACTGTTGTCATGATAAAACAGAGACACTAAGTGCTAGAGAATAAAATTACAAAATTTTAGGAACTGGAATGGATTAATTTGGAGTTAGTATGAATTTTCTATGAATTTATAAAGTTCTAGCAATTATTTTCCTATTAAAAATCTATTTTCTATTTTATTTATTCAATTTAAACGATCTCTGGACTGGGCCCCATTTCCTTGAAAGCACAGGGGGCTCGAGGTAATAATCCGCAGACACAGTGCATAGTCGTGCAGGACAGCGGGTTGGTTTCTCAGAAGCCTAGGGTTTCTTTAGCAAAAAGTACCCGCGAAGGGGTATTCTCTGTTTCTGGCCGCTCGATCTCCTATCGACCGCTAGGATTAGGTGTATCCCAGGCCGAATCGGTACGTAACTAGGGCCACTGGATCTAACACCGACGCCTACGATTTAATGATGCCAGGTTGAATCAGAGCCGTAGGATCACAGATCTACGGTTAGGATTTTCTTCTGACGATGGGCTGTTCGTGAATCAGATCACGGCCACACCCTACAAATCGGACGGTCGGCGAGGCTTCTTCCACATCAGGTCGAGCAGAGCGCCGGTGTGCATATCGCACGGCGGACGTCTCGCCGGGGCAATCCCAATCCTGCGCACCACACCCTCATACTCAAATTAAACGGCGCTACATGAAATTGGGATCATGGTTTAGCAGTGTAGATGGTTCTCACCGGAATTCTTGGAGTGGTTCCTCCCGGCCACGACACCAGGCGGTCGGCGACGCAGCACACACACCGCTGAGCAATCCCCGCAGTAACGCGCCACACCGAGCTTGGGAGAGCCACGCACAGGGTTTGGTGACGGTCGGTCGATGTTTCAAGCGGTCCTTCGACCCGAGGTGGCTGACCGGCGAGGCAAACTCCACTGCGCTTAGGCGACTGGATTTCGTGGGCGCAGGCGGTGAGCTGAGGGTCTAGGGATAGGAGGAGGAGGAACGCGCCCATGCCTTTATATCCTGGGCACGGTCGTGGTTGTTGCACGCCCGAGAAGTCCGTGCAGGCTTGAGATCCGCCCGGCGCAGCGACATTTGCGCAGCCGGTTGACGCGCGAGTGGAGGGATGGAGCTGAGCAGCGGGCCCCCCCGATTCAGTGTGAGGCATGAGAGTGGGACTGCCCGGTGGGGCCATGTTGTCGGCGCACGCGCGAGGTGCAGAAGTGGCCGCGCAGGAGAGGGGATCTACTGGGCCGAATTGAGGTAGTGTGGCCCAGGTGTAGGTTTTATCTTTTTCTATTTAAATTTATTTTCAGTTTTTCCTTTCCTTTTGAATTCAGGATTAAAATTTAACTATGTGGTAAATCTCCTTCAAATTAAGAGTATAATTCTGCATACACTATTATCATCTCCATTTATAATATTTATTTGGTATATATACCTTTTCTCTTCTTTCTCCCACCTAAATTCTAGATTCTATTTTATATTCTAAATTCCACTTTGGGATTTGAATGTATTTCTTGTCTTATTAATTCCATGAGTGTATGCACAAACAAATACCACAGCATGATGCACAATTTGTTTTAGGTGTCATTAATTAATTAATGATTTTTGAGGTGTTTATGCACATGTTAATAATGAATGGAGGCAACACATATATGTGAATCAATTTTATCTTCTTTCACACCTTTTTGGGTATTACAGCGAGCGCCGCGACATTATAGGGGAGGGCGCGCCGTGATGCGAGATTGCCGTGGTGGGGGAAGGGCGAGGGCGGGCGCTTGCCGAGTGCGTGTCGCTGCGATGCGAGATTGGGCGGGCGGAGGCGTGGTCAAGCCGTGGTGGACGCCCTCCTATATCTATATTTAAACTTTATTTCGTAAATAATACAGTACAATATACAGTGTAAAACAATGTAAAACATATTTTATTAGACCATATAAATGATCTCTTGGACACTGAGGCGTCGTTGGGTCGAGAAGATCAGAGAGGAGGAAAGAAGTAAAGAAGAAAGGAAAGATGAAATGACAAAGGTATGTTTGACATTTCATCATTTGTATCTACTATTTTGCCAAGAAGATAAAAAAACATTTCAGCTTTATAGGTGTTCGAATATAGTATATGTGAATTGCTTATCTTCTCCTATCAAATTAAGATTTTATGTTGAATTGGTTGGTGCATGCAAAGGTTACAAGTTCAAATCCCATCTAGCGTAATTAAATAAAATAATTGTTGCTCGCTTTTATTCCACGTCTAGTACCTAAAAGAGGATCGACGTGAGGGAGAGTATTGGAATATAATATATGTAAATTGTTCATCTCATTCTATCAGATTAAGTTTTTTGAGTTGAACTAGTTAGTGCATGTAAATTGCTTATCTACTTTTTCTGTCAATTTAAGCTTTTTGGGTTGAATTAGTTGGTGCATGCAACTTAACAATAGATACATTAAGCTAAAAAAAGTCTCACTAGCGAAACTGGGTTGTGAAAGTCTTAACGATCAACTGATGTCGCTAGAAATTTAGCAGCATCTTTGCATTATGTTCCCGCAGGCACTGCTAGTGCAAATCAAACTATAAGTTGGAGTATATATATTATCAGACTGAAAAGAGTTAAGGCCCTGTTTGTTTTAGATTATAATCTCTCTAGATTATATAATTCAGCGCAAATAATCCAGCAGGTAAACAAACATCTAGATTATGGGTTCAGATTATATAATCTAAAGCCCAGATTATGATAATCTCATAATCTCCTCAAGAATAGCTTATTTGAGATTATTTTAGCAAAAGACCCACTACCCATGGTTATGTAAATACAAATTACAATATATGCTATCCTTTTTTCTCACCTCAAATAAACAAACAAGGGTACTGTTGTCTTTATGAATAATCTATATTTGTATTATCTAGACTAACAAACAACTACATGTAGATTATAATATGTCTAGATTATAATCTAGATTATATAATTTAGATTATAATCCAGATTATATAATCTATAAACTGAAACAAACATGCCCTAAGTGTACACTACATATGTATATGGAATCTATATCTATGTGTAATGTGTGTCCATTGCAGCAGTACCATGTACTTCAGCGGTTCAGCCAGCTATGCTTGTTTGTATTTGTCCACTAATATAAATCCATCAATCTCCTAATAACCGTAACATATCATTGTTAGTCGACACGTAATGTCCCTACGGCCGGCCACGTGTCGGGCCGGCCAGGCGCGGCAACGACGACGGCCTTGTCCGTGCGCTGTTGCTGCAGCTGCTTGTACCCGCGGCTGCTGGGAGACACGCGCTTGGACTCGCCCCACTTGTGGAAGTCGTCGCGTTCCGAGCCGTCGGCGTCGCACTCGGGGAAGACGGTGCCGTTGTAGCGGTACATGTCGTGGCACACCGTGTAGAGGAGGTACCGGCGGCGGAAGCGGTGCATGGCGGCGCGCTTGGCGGGGGTCATGACCGCGCAGTCCGCCGTCATCGTGGCCACCTGGCACTCGGCGGCCGCGAGGTCGTCGCCGCCGCCGGCGACGGGGCAGCCGCTCAGGACGAGCGACGAGAAGTCGGCGGCGAAGGGCGCGAAGGCGTAGTCGACCTTGTACCGCCCGCCCTCGGTGGCCCAGGCGGAGCCGTCCCAGATGGTGGCGTACACGGACATGGGCTTGGACGGGAAGTCGCCGCCCATGGCCGGCACGCGGACCACCTCGCGGATGGGCGTCCCATCCACGTAGAAGAGGATGGCCGTGGGGGTCCAGGCCACGGCGTAGGCGTGCGGCCGGAGGGTGGGGTCGAAGGGGAGGAGGTACCGCTCCTCGCGCCCGCGGGAGGTGCTGCCGTTGCCGTAGATGTTGGTCTGGACGCGCCACTCGTGGCCCCGCCGGTTGCCCAGCAGCTCGAAGTCCACCTCGTCGTGGTTGCCAGGGAACATGTCCGCGTTCGACAGCTGATCAATGCACACAGCGCATACGCAACTTAATTTTTTAATAAAAAATGTACGTATATGTTAGATGCATATAATAAAAACTGTATATAAGTAGTGTTAGATGTACGTATATGTTAGGCCCTCAAACGGAGAGCTCAAGTTTAGCATATAAATAGTGTTTAGATGTAAGTGCTAAAGTTTAGTACATGAATATAGAAAGACATATATATCTCTAATTAATGTGGGATGAAAAGAAAGAGCGTATGGTGAGAAGGATATGAGATATCTTTTTCTCATCCTAGATCACTTTTAGCTCACTTTAGCATATTTGAAGACCGAAACTGCTAATGAGTGCTAAAGTTTATCGATTTACTTTTAGCACATTTTACCACTCCTGCTTGGATTTCTAACTGCTAAAATTTTGCTAAAAATATAGTGCTAAAGCACCATTGATCCAAACAAACCCTAATTTAAGAGGAAATGATTACTAAATACTATTCTTTTCATTCTAAATTTAGATTGTTGTAGACTTCTAGAGCTAATTGTTAGTCGACTAATAAATTGTGAGATGGTTTTAGCTGGGTTAGAGCAGTTAACAACTAATAGCTATTTAAGAGATATAACTAATAATTAATTGTTCTATTAGCTGACTCGTTCTAAACCTCTTAGCTAGATGCTAATTATTAGTTTTAAAGGTTTGGAACATGGCCTAAGTACGACAACATATCATGGTTCGTTTGCAAACATAGTATTTTTCTAGTTCCAAGACAATGCTATGGTATTTGATGATAACATGGTATTTTAGATAAAAAGGTGTTTGGAAGACTATTTAGAAACTCTGTAATTTAAACCATGGTTTCATCAGTACCACAGTCTTTTTGGGTCTAAAAAACCTTTGGCCTAGATCAAAGCTTTTCGCTGGCGCATGGCTACAGTCTTACCCTTTCTCCTCCCCTCTTATGATGCAACTAAAATATTGTCTTCAAATAGGTGTTGGATTAGACTGTTGTAAAATATATCATAGTTGTCATGATATTCATAAACTGTGGTATTAAAACTATGGTTTTAAAAGATAGTGTTCCTAAACAGGCTCTCAGGTGTAACCGAACCCATTGGCGTAATTGTGCAACCAAGACAAGTGGAGATGGGAGGACCTTTTTAAAATATCTAAAGATAGATGGGTGGGTTGTTTTGAAAAAGAATATTTTTAATATGTCTAGTTAATATGTTATTGTAGCTTTTTAATATGTTTAGTTATTGCAGTTTGTTAATATGTTTAGTTGAAGACTACCTCTTTAATATATTTCTAAGATTTAAGGTATATATAAAAGCTAGGTATAAAAAAATAAAAAATGACATAAAATTTAAAATGGAGGAAGATTGAGACCAACTAAGAAAGTTTGTTATGATATTTTCTACACCTTCTCTATCCTATCTTCTATCTTACTTTTTTTTCCAAACTCCACTCTGCAAATAATGTATTCTATAGCGTAAACAGTATTTTGCATGGCCATTGATCAATGCATGCCAAAGAATGGCCAAGCGGTTTAATGTTTCTTGTTAAAAAAATGAAGAACAACTAGAAACTTGCCAAGCGTAACAAAGTGTATCAGCAAGGACGTGACACGTGTCCATGTAGCTTTAAGAATGATGATGATGATGCCGCCATGCGCGGCTAGAAGAAAGGGGAGATGCGAGAAATTTTGTAGGCGCCGGCTATATATTCCGTCTTTGTTGTCTGAAGATAATGTACATGTACATGCGTGAGTGCGTGACAGGTACATGCCTCCTACCATCTCCACCACACGCTACTGATGTTGTGTGCTAGCAAACGTAATGGCCGCGATCATCTTTAATGGATGGTTTTTGCTTTCGGTCAGCAACGTAACCACTACTCTTAACAAATTAACCATCGGCCACTGATCATGAGCCATAAAGCACTGAGGCAACGATGCACTTGTAGTCATCGAGCTACGAAAGCTAAGATGGAAATACGAACAATAACAAATATAACCCGTTACATCCATCTTGTCGGGTGGGAAAGCTAGGCCATGATATACAGGACTTTCTTTTCATGAGACTGATTTGTTGACCAGAGAATTAGGGAGGATCCATGGAAAAAAATCTCTTTAAATTCTTCTCTTAATCCTCTTCAATTCCCTGGTCATCAATTGACCCTAAACCAGGTTCGATTTTAAGTTATTTCTCCATTCTCTACCCTTTCCCTCATAGTAAAAGAATAAAAAATATCAAGTCAAGCCTGCATCATGAAAAAATGGCTTCTCTAGCTATGGCTACTAATACCATAGCGCAGAACTAGGGGAATGTATAGGAAACTTCTAAGCTATTGTTTGGTTCATATTTCCTTAAGGAAATGAAAACGAGATCTCTTACCGGTGGTAATGGTTATAATTGTACTATATAGTAGTACCTAGTACTATTGGAAAGAGCTCAATCAAACAAAAGTATTGATATTTATTACCCCATATAACCCATTTGTGTTATATTTCGGCGAATCAAATACCACCACCTAAAAGGTAGGCATGGATAACCCTTTTGGGTTGGCACAGAAAACCGAAGGAAAAAAAACCCAATATCTAGATAGTTTTTTTGCAACCACTCTTTTCTTTCCACGGCGTACTAGCTAGGGTACTTTCTGGTAACCAACTTGTGTAGTAGGCACGCCACACGCTTCGTGTAAGCAAGTGGCCCGGTGCACACATCTATATCAACACATTACTGTGTGTATATGTACACATGCATCTATTCATTATTATTGATTGGGGAATTCAGAAATGTGTGGTATGGAAGAAGCCTTTAATTAATTTTTTAAAATTAAAAATGGGCTTCATATATAGCTTTTACATGGAGTATGTAGGCCCTCGTCAAATTCCACATAAAAACTTTAGACTATGTATATGTACGGAGGGAGAAATCAATTAACATCGATCGAGGAGCAAGTCATCCTGAGAACTTTTGCTCCATGCCGCAGTTAGTCTTACTATTTGACATCATCAACTGCGGACATAATTAAGCACCTCGACAGGGATATATCGATCGATAATGGAATTATTCGAGGTACGGTGGAGATAAGAACGAAGCTGTACGTCTTACGTAGAAGGCGACGACGACACCGGCGGTGTGATGGTCGGGCAGCTTGATGGACGCGCTGAAGAATCCATGGTGGTAAGCCGATCGGGACACGAACCCGGAGCCTGGCGGTGGGCATCGTGATTGGTGAATCAACAAGAAGCTACTGGAAGAAACTCGAATGGAGAAGAAGAGGAAGAAGAAACAAATTTGAAGAGCGGAGACGCAGTAGCTAGAGCTAGCTAGCTAGGTAGGTAGCTGCAGAGGATTTTTCCTTCTGTACGTCTTACCGGTGTGGCGGTCAAGTTTGAGGCGGACGGAGCGGCCGCCGGGCGACGGTACTAGGTTGCCGCCGCCGAACAGCGGCATGTAGCCGGCTTCGAACGTCACCGGCGACGACGCGGCCGCGAGAGCCGCCGCCCAGCTGAGCATCAGGACGGCCACAGCAGCACTCGATGATGCCATGGCTGCTAGCGACCGTATCCCGCCCGACTAGCGCACACGTCCTATATATATATGCCCAGCAAGGAGCCAAGCCCCTGACAGCAGGTTGCATACATTTGCTAGCTATAGGGCTAGGGAAGCAAGCAAGAGTTACCACGCCCTCGCGCTCTGACTTGTTGCTTCGTCCTTGTGTCGTACCAGTACCGAGAGTAGAGACAAAGCGACGATGCAGCTTCATTTTCAAGTTTCGCCCCCATTGATTTGTTCGTACTGGGGATAGCTGGAATGAAGCCTTTGATTTTTGAAATTGTTGAGCATCAGATTTGGTACCTCGACGCCCGAACGGTCGGACCGTGTGGTCCAAACAATCCGTGCGCCGAATGGTCATCTATGAAAACTGTTACAAACTGCCTACGAACGGGTTCAAACTCTTCTCTCTCTCTCTCTATATATATATATATATATATATATATATATATATATATATATATAATATATATATATATATATATATATATATGAAGGGGTACGATCGATTAAAATATACAAAAATCGATCTATCAACCCAATTTTAACTTATGCGTTAGAAGTAGGTGTAATTTATTCTTAGTATTAGTATTCTTCGACCTAAATCTTCAACTCTTTTGGGCTCTACATCGTCTAAAGACGTCTTAAGTGGCCTGCTGATCGCAAGACAACCCTAAGATCTTTCCTCCTCGACGGGGTCCCCCTCAGGAGACGAGATCTAGATATTAAATTCACGGAGCCCTTTGCGCCCTCGCGGATAGTCTGTCGCCTCTACGTGGACGGTCCGTGTGTCCACAGAGAAGAGCAGAGCTCTCTGCGTAGAATCACAGATGGTCCACGCTCCCGCAGAGAGGTCCACAAGGTCTCGTTCCCCGCGAGCAGGATCTAGGGATCGTTGGTGTTTGGTATAAAAAGGTGTCAACACACTTTTTGGCGCTCAGCTAGAGTTGACTACGTTTTAGATCTATTAAATTGGCCTCAATGGCCAGTTTTAAGGATCGTACCAATGTCACCCTAGGTAACATTGTTAGGCCGACTATGGAGTCTAGCCGTCACGGAACAATAGCGATTCGAGCATCTCATGAAGTAATGGAACGACGATGCGCCCAAGTGCGCGAAGAAGCGAAGTAGATAGTCTTGTCACACTTCACGGCGAAACGACACCAGAAGATAGTCAGGCAAGGAAAGATCAAGTTCGACTCCTTTGTACCATCGTTCCACGATAGCAATGTAGGTAATTCTGGTGATCAATCTATTAAGCATTATGTGGAATTACAGTGAGATCAGTCTAAACAACTTATAGGAGGAATAGAGGAAACACTCAATAAAACTCACACGTGCATTCGAAAATTCTAATATTCCAAGTTTTTCGTCTCGTGATGTCGCTATAGAGGAAACCTCGCTAGATGCATTGGTAACAAATGGGCATATATAGTCCCAACCATTACATGATATGCCAGTGAACTCATACCTAGGTCAGCCGTTGCCTCGACAACACCTAGTGGACACAATAACGCCTCTAGGCATGAATGAACCGCCCAAGTGCAATCTCAGATTGTATGACTCTATATCGGACTGTCCGGTAGCCCACTGTGGCCCGTCCGGTGCCCTGCTGGACCATTAAGTGTCCAAGACGTAGAATATAAATGACCAAATGGGTCATGCCTAGTGGGCCGACACAAGGCATGACCCATTTAATAGTGACGTGGGTCGGGCCGGCACGAAGGCGTGCCATGCTTGGGCCGCCATCTCGACCCGGTCCAGCCCGATTATTTTATTAATTTGAAATAACTAGTTTACATATATATACAATACCTATTCACTATTTGGCATGAATCAAACTTGGCTCAGTTGGTAAGATAGGCAAGTTGAGCGACATCTACCTCCTATAGTGGAGCATGCGAGATCGAATCCTGTTTTTGACACAGAGCCCGACACGATTAGCAGCCGGCGTGTCATGACTGGGCCACGACTATGGCCTATAATGTAGAATGACATCATCTTGACAACAAGCAACCACACTCAACCACAGCAGCACTACCCTCCCCACCTTCGGCCCGTCAAAGCCAAAGCATTCCAGCACCTAGGACAGAGTACCACTGGATGTACAAGGAAGTAGAAGTGTTCCCACCACCACGCACCATAGATTACCCTCATACAAACAGCCGGCATAACAACGTCCGACCATCCGAGCTTCACATTTCGGGGTCCAGTCCTATACCACCGGCTACTATTGATAAACTTCGAGAAGTAATAACTGAATTATTTCGAGATAAGCTAGGGATTAGCATGTCGAGCTCAAGATCTTCATATCAGAAACCTTATGATAACCGATTTGACAATATCTTATACTGATACCAGATTTCTGCAAAATTTTCGATGAATACAGTAATTGGCCGACAGGGAAGAATTCCACGTTCAACTATTTTCTTTGTCCCTTGCTGGTACCACTTTCGCATGGTACGTTGGCGTACCACCTAACACTATTAGCTCCTGGGGTGATTTAGAACATAAATTCCATGAGCTTTTTTCCTTGGGAGTATGAGATAGAGTTAGTTGACCTAGCGGCACTCCGACAGGGATGTAATGAATCTATTAATGATTATATCTAGAGATGCTGAGATACTAGAAATCGATGCTTTCAAACTCATGTTGCAGATAAACCGTTAGTGGGTCTAGCTTTTAATGGGTTACATTCATATTTAAAGAAAAAAATATATGGCACTCGGTTCTTCTCGCTAACCCAACGGCATCAACAGACTTTGGCTTGTCAAAGCCGAAACAAGGAGTCATCAAAATCAACTCGTCTTAATATGCATATTATTGATCGTAATGATAGTAGTTCCAATGTTGAGTCTAAGGATATGTATGTTGCATACATTATATGGCCAGCTAAGGCTAAACCTACATCATGATCATCTTTGCAGTCGGTTTAGAAAAATCGGCAACAGGACCATTGAAGTCTATAAAGAGGTAGGAGGTGCCATTTGAAGTGGAGATGATGGCACTCCAACTCTTGTCTGTTGTATATAATGAAGTACATCTATAATTTTTAGATTTTTTCGTGACTTTGGTAGTTGGATTCATGGTGATTGTATGGAAAGCTTGGTTGCACAACCATTTCTCCATATATATTCTCTTTGAATTTGGTTAAAAACAATATGAATTAAGTGCCCTAGCTAGTCGAGACTCAATTTTAAGGCCCTCTAGTGGGCATTATTAATTACTATAAACACTTATTTTTTTCTATGCAACATGTTGAATTCTCCATGAAAGAACTAAGTGAAAGCATCTTAGCCCCACGTTGGTTTTAGTGATTAATGACAACATACGATTATATGTGACTAATGTGTGTTTTGCAGAGCAAATGGTAAGTTAGGTCACATTACAGGAAGATGTGCTACAACGGTGAAAACAATCCCTGACATGAGGACTTGAAGAGACAACTGACAAGACAAATCAAAAGATGAAGGTCTTCATATTTCGAGTGTCGAAGGAGTTGCGGACACTCGGTATAGAATTAGATCTTCTATTTTTATTTTAGCCATACTATAAGGAGGGGTTATGGATGAGTAGTTTGACCAAGAGATTTCTAGTGTAGTGTTGGTGCATATTCACACTCACATCTAGTGCTAGGTGTCACTCTATAACACACTCACAAGTTAGAACGAAAATGGTTTACAAAAACCAAAGGAAAAAGAAGTTAAGGTTTCTATCTTAGAGGCACCGGACTGTCTGGTGCACCCCCTTATAGTGGGCCCAGCCAGCCCTAGGGGCAGCGCCTCTACCCCCGAGAAAACCCAACGGTTCGGTGCGCCATCACTGTTCGGTGCACCATTAGCCCAATGGCTAGCTATCAAAACTAGCCGTTGGAGTCGACCGTTGGCGCACCGGTGGCGTACCGGACTGTCCGGTGTGCCCATGCACAGAGCAGCCAGGTAACGGCTAGTTTGGTGGGTGGGGCTATTTATACGCCCTCCACCTACTTCATTGTGTGTCTTGCTGCCCACATTAAAGCCCACACATTGGTAGAGCATCGCAAGCACCACAAAGCCTAGTGGGTGATTAGAAAATCTTAATCCCGTGTTAGGACCTCATTAGTGCAAGTGAGAGCCACCTAGAGCACACAGCACATGCATTAGGCTTCTTTTGGTCAAGTGAAAGTCTATGGCTTGTTACTCTTGGTGATCGGCATCACCTAGACGGCTTGGTGGTGTTTGGAGCATGGTGATCACCCTGAAGGATTTGTTGGTGACCTGGCTCAAGATTGTAAGCGGTCGTGAGGGATCCACCGCGCCGGAGTGGCAAAGGATCACTCCTTGCGAGGACTAAGGGGGAGCGATACTCTTGCGTGGGTGCTCCAACGAGGACTAGGGAAGAGTGCCAACTCTTCGATACCTCGGCAAAAAATTGGAGGAGTCTTCTTAACCTTGCTTTACATTTCACATTTAATTTGAGTATTTCACTTTGTTTAATTGCTTAGCAAATACTTGAAGTAATGACTTAGGATTGTTGTTTTTCTAGTAGTATTTTCTTATTGCTAGTAGTTGGGTGAAGTTGGGATCATGCTTAGGGTTTAATTATTGTTGAATTTTTTAGAAAAGCCCAATTCACCCCCCTCTTAGGCACCTTGATCCTTTCAATTGTTATCAAAGCCTTGTTGCTCTTAGATTAGCTTAACTGCTACAGTAGCGATGTCCGACGGGGATGGACCTCCTCCCGTTTTTGATGGTGATGATTTTCCTTATTAGAAAATTCGTATGGAAGCTTACTTAGAGGCTATAGACATTAGTGTCTATAAAGCCGCCACTCAAGGGTTCCCCGAACCAAGAGATCCCACAAATCTTGTAGGTGATGAGTTTAATTATGAGAAGTGGAATGCTAAGGCCAAAAACACTCTCTTTAGAGGCCTTTGCAAACATGTTTTTAATAGGGTAAGAAATCATAGAAATGCTCATGATTTGTGGATGGATATTTGTGCTCTACATGAAGGAACTAAAAGTAAGCGTGAGGAGAGATCCTTTCACTCCTCCCCCTCATGGGCATCGTGATCCTTTCACTAAGGATACAATCATAAATGATTAAGTTATCAATATAGATATTATTGTTCTATTAGAATATTATAATTATATAAAAACAACTTAACCTTTTTGTTGTAAATATTAATATAATTTAACATACCGTTATTTTTCTAGTTTGCCACTTCGTAAATAATTTTTGATTGACAAACAAATGGAATCAATATGCTTCTACTTCATACATGCAATGCATATGTGGATAATTTAGAAGCATGCATGAAAGTAACTAAGATAGTCTATGTTTGTCAGCACTTAGGGAAAGTCATACTTTGGATGCTAATACAGTGCCTTTCAAGAATCTCAATAACAAAATACATAGGTTCCCACTATTGTCAGACTCGTGCTCCAGAGCCATGCTCCAAGTACCCAAGTTGGCTTTGGCTAAGGTAGAGGCCCACTATGTCGGGAGGGCTTAATCAGAAAGTCCCTTGAAGCAATAAGAATGTTTCAGCCACTGTCGTGCTTAAGAACAACCTAAAACATAGGACACTGGAGATCCAAGCTTAGAGGCACTTCCATACTTACTATCTTGGTAGCTCGAGGCTCTCTATGGGCCTCCAGCCTCACCCTAGTTGTCGGGTCGTGGAGCCCTGAGTGTTCATAAAGACAAAATGGATACTAAACAACTAAGTACGGAAGCTCTTACATGGTCAAACAATATAGTTGGCTCCTACCACAAGAGGATGACCCTTGAAGGTACAATACTATGCTTAGAGTCTACTCCTGATGACAACATAGTATTGACACTTTGGATAAGGCTCTCATACATCACATTAAATGTGTTGTGCGATGTTATGGCTTGAAACATGCACTGTTGCCACGACATTGGAAACATGTGCACTTGAGATCACTATTTAATCAGTGTCATCAATCCTATAGCCATGTCTGAGCATGCCAGCGTAATAGAAAATATTATAAAGTACAAATTGCTACACTAAGTTACCAACTACATCATACTAAATGGTGTGAACTCTGGTACCAACTACACCGGTAACAAACGAGTTTTGTGACAAGTGTGTCTGCCACTATTGTGATGGAACCTCCCAAGTTATTAGGCCCACCTACAGTTGTCCTTGTCCAACAAACCTTGGACAACCCTGTAGATGTACATAATCACTTGACAAGTTTGCTATCTGTATCTTTATTTCCTCACCCATGAGCGCTTCACCCATCACGCAGATATTACATCACATCGGAGGAAAGAATAGCGAAAGCAATTACAATAACTTAATTTACATTTATTCAAATATAGAGAAAGAGTATTATAGTTATTACAAAACCAGGGTATATGAGTGTATAAGATATTATTATTACAGACCTAGGAGGCAAAAACCCCTCCCGCACAAAAGTATATTGTTTTTCAAGTGGGAGGCCAACTTCCTCCCATGGCTTCATGGCTGTGATTCTTCCTTGGGCACCACCCTTGAACAAAAACAACAAAAGTCTACTGTTTCCCCACCTATAACAACATGGGTTCGAAAACCCTGAGTACGAAGTGTACTTTTGCAAGTCTTACCCGTCAAAAGAAAAGACTCTCAAGGATATGCTGGCTTGAGGGAGTCAAGGTAAGGCTATTCAAGAATCAAAGACTCTGTTTTGCAGAAATGCTTACTAATAGTGAATCCTTAAAAATCCAGTTTTATTAACAAGTTAAGTCATTACCTATCGCTAGAGTTCTTTCTACCCTAGTTCAAGCACTTACCTGCACTAGCTTTCTTTTATCAACCCTTTTAGTTCACTGGAATGCTACGTGTAAGTCAGTGACCAAGTCTTCATGTCCGAGAAGTAACGGCGATCCGAATCGATTAATACTCAGCTGAGGATCTCCAATCACACGACATATGTAGCACTTAACCCATGCATATGTCAACTCGCCACCGGGTTTCTTAAGACCAGACCGGGTTCACGCCAACCAAGAGCACAAATACACCATCGTCCAGCCTCTTGCCATGGAGGGTACATGCTACTCTCGCCATCTCTCCACTCCCATTGCGTGTTAGATTTCTAGTATTAGTCTGCCCGAGGCAAAGCTTACCCATGATGAGGCATGTGACCAGTTAAAGGGTCCTCAGTCAGCAGGCCCACATCGACACGGTCCTTAATCGACTCAGGCGGAGACACTACACCGAGACTCTCTTCTCGTGCAAGTCATCTGTCCGGTCTCAGCTTTATCATTTAAAAACCCAAAGTTTGGTACCTGATAGAGGTACATCTTTTTCCGATGTTGAATCCATCACGACCATGATGGATCAACCATCAAGTTTTATTTTTGAAAACATCCCATTCCATTTGAAGCATCATGTTTTGTTTAAAACAAAATCTTTTGTTTTCTAAAGCAAGGCTAAGCATAAGAAAACCTTTTAATAGAAACAGGTAATCAAGGGATGGTAAACAGTTCCAAGGAAGGAAATGCAACAATTGGTTTAGCACACAACTCCTATCACCTAATGCATCAATCAAGTGATAAAGAGTTTAAAATCACAAGGAAAGGGTAAATGCACCGGGGCTTGCCTTTTGTTGTAGGGGAGTCGGGCTCTGTTCCACAAATATCAAAATAAAAACAGTTCCTGGCAGGTGGATTTTCTGTTGATGGAGCAGTATCCTCTTCTTCAATAGTCACTTCTTCCTTGTTTTCTATATATAACCATATATAACCATGAATGCTCATGTGATGCTTATGAAAATGCAATGATAATAAATATACACCAAGTTGTATCTTGAATACAACTTTCCTTCACGGTGCACCAGGGAAACTAGGGTTTTTGGAGTCATTACTTCATTTTCATAAGGCAGATACTACTTAGAAGACTAGGGTTTTGGGTTTGGAAATCGAAGAATGTTCAAAACAAGTCAAACTTCACTTCATGGGTTCTAATTATCAAATTAAGTTTATCCAAAAAGTTTTATGATTTTTTTGGAGTCTTCAAATAATTTCTAAAATTCCAAAAGTCTAGGTTTTGGCCTTTTTAATACTACATAATTCTTGGTTTGGACTAAAAATCTTGGAACTATTTTTATTAATAACTAGAGGAATTTATGACTCCAATAAAATTGGTCTCATATTTTTATCATTTTTCTCGAATTGTCTATGCATTTCTAAACTTTCTGAGAAAAAGCAAAGGAAAAAGCTATCAATAGTATTAGGCTGAAACCGGCCCATCCAGCTCAGGCCACATAGAATTTTGGGCGCGCTCACGGCCACGTGGCAGTTTTTGCAGACAAGTCCTTACCGGTTCAAAAATCAGAAGGGAAGTCCTCGACCGATTTCTATGTGTCACTAACACCTTTCATTCAGTCCCCCTAAAGTTTTGTGTCTTTTAAACTTGGATCCCTAACTCTGGACGGCGGCGAGGACAAACCCTCCCCGTCGCGCCACAGCCGTGGAAGACCCGAGCACGCGTTGATACCCGCCCCACTAAATTCTACCCCAATCCGAGCCACCATGGGTGTTAATTTGGTTCGCACGCCCAGGGAACGTCCTAACCATGTGCACGGCGGGGTACGCGACGTCGAGCCTGTGTTCCCACAAAATCGTGCCTGTAATGGTCAAACGGTCGCTACAATGAGCTTTACGGGTATACAGGGTTGCTAAAACAGTGATTCAAAAGCGTAGAACCATACCAGGTTTGTCTGGCCACGGAGCGCGAAGAAGAACGTGCTCGGCGAGGTCCAATGAGGGGAAAACAGTGTCACGACAATCTCTGGTGGAAACAGGGGGTCACGTTGGGGCTATACGGCCGCAAGGGACTACCGATTCACCGTGTACAACTAATTTGGGGAGAGAGGAAGAGGATACTATGAATTTTGGCCTAAACTGAGCTCACTAAAGAATGGTGAGTACCTCGTCATGGTTCATGGTGCTATTTATAGGGACGGCGACCCGGCTAACGATCTGCGGTCACGGAGTACATCATTAGCGCATGGCCACCACGTAAGGAAGGAGCAAAGTGAGGGAGGGTGGTGGCGCGAGCGACACGGCGACAAAAATACTGCGCCACGGTGAGCACCGGTGAAATATCTGAAAGGGAAATGTGCCTTTGGGCCATTTCTATAATATTTTGGTGATTAAGTGTCCAACACATATTAAGTGAGTTGATTATGTGCCAAACAAGCAAGAAGTGCAAATCATGTAACAAGGTATGTTTCTAGACTTAGTATATTGTTTTGAGTACTAACATATATTGTCTGAGTGCTAGAAACAGAGAAAAGAAGAGAAGAAAAGAAATGCAAAAGACTTGGCTTGGTACAGCCAAAGTCCAGCTTGGCTTGACACATCGGACTGTCCGGTGCGCCAGGCCAGCCTCCGGTGAACAGGCCACTCTTGGGAAAAATCGGCGGCATACGACTATAATTCACCGGACTGTTCGGTGGTGCACCGGACTGTCCGGTGAGCCAATGGCCGCCAGCGCAACGGTCGGCCGCGCAATCCGTGGGCGACGCATGGCCCGCGCCAACGGTCGGCAGGGGGCACCGGACTGTCCGGTGTGCACCGGACAGTGTCTAGTGCACCAACTGCCATGAATCTGCAATGGTCATCTACGCCAGAATAGGAAGGAGATCGGCACCGGACCGTCTACAGTGACTGTCCGGTGGCGCACCGGACTGTCCGGTGCGCCACCCGACAGAAGGCAAGGATAGCCTTCCTTGTTGGCCTCCAACGGCTCCTAGCTGCCTTGGGGCTATAAAAGGGTCCCCTAGGTGTATGGAGGAGCCACCCAAGCTTACAAGAAACATTCTAAGATTCCAAGACTCCAACTTCGTGCATTTGATTCTTTGAGATAGTGACTTGAGCTCCATTTGAGTTGAGAACTCCGTGCGTTGTGTTTTGAGCTCGAGTTGTGACTTGTGTGTGTGATTGTGCTGTGATTTGAGTCTTGTGTGCATTGCTCTCCCCTCCCTTACTTCTGTGCTTCTTTTGTGATCATCATTGTAAGGGCGAGAGGCTCCAAGTTGTGGAGATTCCTCGCAAACGGGAGAAAAGACTAAGGAAGAAGGTGTGGTATTCAAGTTGATCATTGGATCACTTGAAAGGGGTTGAGTGCAACCCTCGTCCATTGGGACGCCACAACGTGGAAGTAGGCAAGTTTCACTTGGCCGAACCACGAGATAAAAATCGCGTGTCTCTTGTGATTGCTCTCTCTTTGTTTGTCTGTGTTTGCAAGAGCTCACCTCAAAGACTTGATTAACTCGTGCTAACATCTCCTTAATCAAGCTTGTTGGAATTTAGTGTTGAATTTTACAGGATCACCTATTCACCCCCCTCTAGGTGCTTTCAATTTGTATCAAAGCCGTTCTCTTCATGTAAGGGACTAATCGCCCGAAGAGATGGATCCTAAGGGAAAGGGGATGGTGGTCAACGACAAGGAAAAGGAGTCCTTCCTCAACGAGCCTAGAGACGACAAGCCAACCAACTCAAGCTCGAGTCATAAGAAAAGAGATGAAAGAAGAAGAGGCGCATCAAGAAGATCATCTACTATGACAGTGATGCCTTGTCTTCTTCACCACACGACGACGACGACTCCTCTTCAAAGAAGAAAACGGTTAATCAAAACTTTTCATTTGATTATTCCCGTACTCCATTCAATTCTAATGTTCATTCACTATCAATTCCACTTGGGAAACCTCCGCACTTTGATGGAGAAGACTACTCATTTTGGAGTCACAAAATGCATAGTCACCTATTTTCTCTCCATCCTAGTATTTGGGAGATTGTTGAAAATAGAATGCATTTTGATAATACTGACAACCCCATTTTCATAAATGAGCAAATTCATAAGAATGCACAAGCTACCACTATGTTGCTAGCATCTTTGTGCAGGGATGAGTACAACAAGGTGAGTGGCTTGGACAACGCCAAGCAAATTTGGGACACCCTCAAGATATCTCATGAGGGAAACGACGCCACCATGATCACCAAAATGGAGTTGGTGGAAGGCGAGCTGGGAAGGTTCGCGATGATCAGGGGAGAGGAGCCAACACAAACATACAACAGGCTCAAGACCCTAGTGAACAAGATTAGGAGCTATGGAAGTACAAGATGGACGGACCACGACGTCGTCCGACTAATGCTAAGGTCATTTACGATAATTGACCCCCATCTTGTCAACCTTATTCGTGAGAATCCTAGGTACACCAAGATGACGCCCGAGGAGATCCTTGGGAAGTTTGTGAGCGGGCACATGATGGTGAAAGAGGCTCGATATGTGGACGATGCTCTAAACAGTCCACTACCCGTCCATGAGCCTCAAACCGTTGCCCTCAAAGCAACCAGCAGCAGGGAGACGCTACCAAGCAAGGTGGCACAAGTGGAGGCCGCTGGCCTCAACGAAGATGAGATGGCGCTTATCATCAAGCGCTTCAAGATCGCTCTAAAAGGACGCAAGGAGCACCTCAACAAGAACAAAGCAAAGGGGAAGCGCTCCTGCTTCAAATGCGGTAAGACTGGTCATTTTATAGCACAATGCCCCGATAATGAAAATGACTAGGAACAAGAAAAGCATGGGAAGAGGGAGAAGAAGAAGGTTTATAAGAAGGCGAAGGGCGAGGCGCACCTTGGCAAAGAATGGGACTCAGACTGTTCTTCATCCGACTTCGACAATAAAGGACTAGTAGCCTCGACCTTCAACAAGTCTTCTCTCTTCCCCAACGAACGCCACACTTGCCTCATGGCCAAGAAAAAGAAGGTAAGTGTTCGAGAAACCCCTAAGTATACTGATTCTAATGATGATGAAGTAGATTATACTGATTTATTTAAGGGTTTAGATAGAACTAAAGTAGATAAAATCAATGAGTTAATTGATGATTTAAATGCTAAGCTAGAGGTAGCTAATAAATCTAGTTCATGTGTAGAACATGTTGTAATTTGCAATAGATGCAAGGATTTTGATATTAATGCTTGTAATGAACATCTTGCATCCATTACTAAATTAAATGATGAGGTGACAAGTCTTAATGCTCAACTTAAGACTTGCAAGGTTGATTTTGATAAGTTAAAATTTGCTAGGGATGCCTACACCATTGGTAGACACCCCTCAATTAAGGATGGACTTGGCTTTTGAAAGGAAGCCAAGAACTTAACAAGCCAAAAGGCTCCCATTCCCAACAAGGAGAAAGGGAAGGCCCCTATAGCTAGTAGTACTCAAAGGAATCATGCTTTCATTTATAATGATAGAAAATTTTCTAGGAATGCTCATTATAATAGGAGTTATGATCATGATGCCTTTAATTCACATGCTATGATTGCCTCTAGCTCTACTTTTGTGCATGGTAGAAGTAGACCTAGAAAAAGTAATGTTGCTCATCATTTGCCTAGGAAAATGTGCAATGAATCTACTATCATTTACCATGCTTGCAATACTTCATTTGCTCTTTTATGTAAGAAGGAAAAGTAGTTGCTAGAAAGTTGGGATCCAAATGCAAGGGAGATAAGACTTGTATTTAGGTTCCAAAGGCTATTGTGACTAACCTTGTAGGACCCAACAAGAGTTGGGTACCTAAAACCCAAGTGTAAATTGCCTTGCAGGTTTATGCATCTGGGGGCTCAAGCTGGATTATCGACAGCGGGTGCACAAACCACATGACGGGGGAGAAGAAGATGTTCACCTCCTACGTCAAGAACAAGGATTCCCAGGATACGATCATCTTTGGATATGGGAACCAGGGCAAGGTCAAAGGCTTGGGCAAGATAGCCGTCACGAACGAGCACTCCATTTCAAACGTATTTCTAGTAGAGTCACTTGGTTACAATCTCCTATCTGTAAGTCAATTGTTCCACATGGGTTACAATTGTTTGTTTACAAATGTTGATGTTTTTGTCTTTAGAAGTGATGGTTCATTAGCATTTAAGGGTGTACTAGACGGCAAACTCTACTTGGTTGATTTTTTGAAAGAGGAGGCCGATCTAGATGCATGCTTAATAGCTAAGACTAGCATGGGCTGGCTGTGGCATCGCCGTCTAGCACATGTTGGGATGAAGAACCTTCACAAACTTCTAAAGGGAGAACATGTGTTAGGACTAACAAATGTTTGTTTCGAGAAAGATAGACCTTGTGCAGCTTGTCAGGCGGGAAAACAAGTGGGGAGCACTCATCACAACAAGAATGTGATGACAACATCAAGACCACTGGAGCTACTACATATGGACCTCTTCGGACCCGTTGCCTACCTCAGCATCGGGGGAAGTAAGTATGGTCTTGTTATTGTTGATGATTTTTCCCGCTTCACTTGGGTGTTCTTTTTGCAGAATAAATCAAAAACCCAAGGGACCCTAAAACGCTTTCTAAGGAGGGCTCAAAATGAATTTGAGCTCAAGGTTGAAAAGATAAGAAGCGACAATGGATCCGAGTTCAAGAATCTGCAAGTTGAGGAGTATCTTGAAGAAGAAGGCGTCAAGCACGAGTTCTCCGCTCCCTACACACCATAGCAAAACGGTGTGGTAGAGAGGAAGAACAGGACGCTCATCGACATGGCTAGGACGATGCTTAGAGAGTTCAAGACGCCCGAGCGGTTTTGATCGGAAGCTGTGAATACAGCTTGCCACGCCATAAACCGGCTCTACCTACATCGCCTTCTTAAGAAGACCTCTTATGAACTCCTTATCGGTAACAAACCCAACGTCTCATACTTTCTTGTATTTGGGAGCAAATGTTACATTCTAGTGAAGAAAGGTAGAAATTCTAAATTTGCTCCCAAGGCAGTAAAGGGTTTTTACTAGGGTATGACTCAAATACAAGGGCGTATAGAGTCTTCAACAAATCATCGGGATCGGGTTTGGTTGAAGTCTCTAGCGACGTTGTATTTGATGAGACTAATGGCTCTCCAAGAGAGCAAGTTGATCTTGATGACATAGATGAAGATGATGTTCCAACTACCGCAATACGCACCATGGCGATTGGAGATGTGCGACCACAGGAGCAACAAGAGCAAGATCAACCTTCTTCCTCAACAATGGTGCATCCCCCAACTCAAGATGATGAACATGTCCCTCAAGAAGAGGCGCGTGATCAAGGGGGAGCACAAGAAGAACAAGTTATGGAGGAAGAAGCACCACTGGCCCCTCCAACTCAAGTCCGAGCGACGATTCAAAGGAATCACCCCGTTGACCAGATTCTGGGTGACATAAGCAAGGGAGTAACAACTCGCTCATGCCTAGCTAATTTTTGTGAGCATTACTCGTTTGTCTCTTCTATTGAGCCTTTCAAGGTAGAAGAGGCCTTGCAGGATCTGGACTGGGTGTTGGCCATGCAGGAAGAGCTCAACAACTTCAAGAGGAATGACGTTTGGAGCCTGGTGCCACGTCCAAAGCAAAACGTTGTGGGAACCAAGTGGGTGTTCCGCAACAAGCAAGACGAGCACGGGGTGGTGACAAGAAATAAGGCTCGACTTATGGCAAAAGGTTATGCCCAAGTCGCAGGATTGGATTTCGAGGAGACTTTTGCTCCTATGGCTAGGCTAGAGTCTATTCGAATTTTGTTAGCCTATGTCGCTCACCACTCTTTCAGGTTGTTTCAAATGGACGTGAAGAGCGCTTTCCTCAATGGGCCAATGAAGGAGGAGGTATATGTGGAACAACCCCCTGGCTTTGAGGATGACAGGTATCCCGACCACGTTTTTAAGCTCTCTAAGGCGCTCTATGGACTTAAGCAAGCCCCAAGAGCATGGTATGAATGCCTTAGAGATTTCTTAATTGCTAATGCTTTCAAGGTTGGGAAAGCCGATCCCACCCTTTTCACTAAGACTTGTGACGGTGACCTTTTTGTGTGCCAAATTTATGTCGATGACATAATATTTGGTTCTACTAACCAAAAGTCTTGTGAGGAGTTTAGCAGGGTGATGACTCAAAAGTTTGAGATGTCGATGATGGGCGAGTTGAACTACTTCCTTGGGTTCCAAGTGAAGCAACTCAAGGACGGCACCTTCATCTCCCAAACGAAGTACACTCAAGATCTTCTCAAGCGGTTTGGGATGAAGGACGCCAAGCCTGCAAAGACACCAATGGGAACCGACGGACATTTCGACCTCAACAAAGGAGGTAAGTCCGTTGATCAAAAGGCATACCGGTCTATGATAGGGTCATTACTTTATTTATGTGCTAGTAGACCGGATATTATGCTTAGTGTATGCATGTGTGCTAGATTTCAATCCAACCCAA
Organism: Zea luxurians; assembly: GCA_029449295.1. NCBI lineage: Eukaryota > Viridiplantae > Streptophyta > Magnoliopsida > Poales > Poaceae > Zea > Zea luxurians. The sequence goes on from JAOPSE010000805.1 coordinate 115,144, forward strand.
GGGAATGTCACCTTGTGGCTGTTAAGTGGATTCTTAGATATTTAGTTGCTATGCCTTGCTTCGGGATCTGGTATCCAAAGGGGTCTACCTTTGACTTAATTGGATATTCAGACTCCGATTATGCTTGATGCAAGGTTGATAGGAAGAGTACATTAGGGACATGCCAATTCTTAGGAAGGTCCCTGGTGTCTTGGAGTTCAAAGAAACAAACCTTCGTTGCCCTATCCACCACTGAGGCCGAGTATGTTGCCACAGGACAGTGTTGCATGCAACTACTTTGGATGAGGCAAACCCTTTGGGACTTTGGCTACAATCTGAGGAAAGTCCCACTCCTATGTGACAATGAGAGTGCAATCTGCATGGCGGATAATCCTGTTGAACACAGCCACACTAAGCACATAGACATCCGGCATCACTTTCTGAGAGACCACCAGCAAAAGGGAGATATCGAGGTGTTCCATATTAGCACCGAGAACCGGCTAGCCGATATCTTTACCAAGCCATTAGATGAGAAAACCTTTTGCAGGCTACGTAGTGAGCTAAATGTCTTAGATTCGCATAACTTGGATTGATCTATAGCATACATGTGTTTTATGCCTTTGATCATGTTACTTATACATTTATGCAATTTGTTGCTTATTTATGGTGCTCAAGTTGTGCAAGGGATCCCCGGACCTCACAAGTCCATGTGTGAATGATGCACATATTTAGGGGGAGAAGTTCTACAACTTGACCCTTTGAGACTAATCCTTGTGTTTGAGTTACTTGATGTAGTCCCAAAGGTGCATTGAAAGGGAAAGGTGATCTTGGACCATGCAAAGACTTCCACTGCACTCCAGTATTAGTGTACTCACCTCCAAGTTCATTCTTATGCTCTTATTGCTTTTTGCTCTTAAATGACAATTTTTGGTGAGGCAATGGGGTTAAAGGGCCAAAAATGATCCTGTTTTGGTGCTTAATGCCAAAGGGGGAGAAATTAAGGCCAAAGCAAATGGATCAGCTACCACTTGAGAATTTTGAAAATAGTAGAGTTAGAATTTTTGATTTGTCCAAAATACTCTTATTGCAAAATTTGGTCTCTTGTGGGGGAGAATTTATGATTATGGGAAAATGGGGGAGTTTTTGGCTCTTGATAAATTTTTTCCATTGGAATATCTCTCTTTGTGCCCAAACAAGTGAGTTTGACTTAGATATAGGAAAATGAATTTGATTTGCAAAAACAAACCAAGTGGTGGCAAAGAATGATCCAAATATGCCAAATTAGAGCCAAAAACAATTTGGTCCTTATTTGCATCGATGTTGCACTTATTTGTGTTGCTTTTTGTTGTGTTGGCATAAATCACCAAAAAGGGGGAGATTGAAAGGGAAAAGTGCCTTTGGGCCATTTCTATAATATTTTGGTAATTAAGTGTCGAACACATATTAAGTGAGTTGATTATGTGCCAAACAAGCAAGAAGTGCAAATCATGTAACAAGGTATGTTTCTAGACTTAGTACATTGTTTTGAGTACTAACATATATTGTCTGAGTGCTAGAAACAGAGAAAAGAAGAGAAGAAAAGAAATGCAAAAGACTTGGCTTGGTACAGCCAAAGTCCAGCTCGGCTTGGCACACCGGACAGTGTCCGGTGCGCCAGGCTAGCCTCCAGTGAACAAGCCACTCTCGGGAAAAATCAGCGGCGTACGGCTATAATTCACCGGACTGTTCGATGGTGCATCGGCCTGTCTGGTGAGCCAATGGCCGCTAGCGCAACGGTCGGCCGCCCAATCCGCGGGCGACGCGTGGCCCGCACCAACGGTCGGCAGGGGGCACCGAACTGTCCGGTGTGCACCGGACAGTGTCCGGTGCGCCAACTGCCACGAATCTGCAATGGTCGTCTGCGCCAGAATAGGAAGGAGATCGGCACCGGACCGTCTACAGTGACTGTCCGGTGGCGCACCGGACTGTCCGGTGCGCCACCTGACAGAAGGCAAGGATAGCCTTCCTTGTTGGCCTTCAACGGCTCCTAGCTGCCTTGGGCTTTAAAAGGGACCCCTAGGCGCATGGAGGAGCCACCCAAGCTTACAAGAAACATTCTAAGACTCCAAAACTCCAACTTCACACATTTGATTCTTTGAGATAGTGACTTGAGCTCCATTTGAGTTGAGAACTCCGTGCATTGTGTTTTGAGCTCGAGTTGTGACTTGTATGCGTGATTGTGCTGTGATTTGAGTCTTGTTTGTGTTGCTCTCCCCTCCTTTACTTATGTGCTTCTTTTGTGATCATCATTGTAAGGGCGAGAGGCTCCAAGTTGTGGAGAATCCTCGCAAATGGGAGAAAAGACTAAGGAAGAAAGCCGTGGTATTCAAGTTGATCATTGGATCACTTGAAAGGGGTTGAGTGCAACCCTCGTCCATTGGGACGCCACAACGTGGAAGTAGGCAAGTTTCACTTGGTCGAACCACAAGATAAAAATCGCGTGTCTCTTGTGATTGCTCTCTCTTTCTTTGTCTGTGTTCGCAAGAGCTCGCCTCATAGACTTGATTAACTCGTGCTAACATCTCCTTAATCATGCTTGTTGGAATTTAGTGTTGAATTTTACAGGATCACCTATTCACCCCTCCTCTAGGTGCTTTCAATATCTCCGGCCAGACTCTGGCCAAGTTTGCGGGATCGTGACTCAGCTCATAGTTATCTTGCCGCGGTCGTTCCTACCTCCAATTCACTTGAACACATCCGAATCCATAGTATCTCAGATCTTTTCGTTCTTCAAATATTTCCTGGTCACTGATCTTCGCTGTTCTGCTGAACCGACCTCCTTTTACCCCCTCTTTCTCTTAATTCTTGTTAAGAACCGGGTAATCTTCATTAATAAGAAGTGTTCACCATATAACAGTCTTCAATTTTGCTATAGGATTCATGGATCAAAACTACATAGATTTTTAGATCTGGTGCTCTCAAATCGACTGCATTTCACTGAGGCCATACTGCTCTGAATCCAGTTTTCAGTATTGCCCAATTCGCATGACTTGTTTCTGATAGCACAACTTCATAACACTAGTTCTCTGATTTTTGTACAACAACCTAGCAAGTCGACTACACCAAAGTTACTCCACTACAAACCAGCTTTAACATTGTTACAGAGGTTTCAGTTAAACACCCATCAAATTGAGCTCCACTTGATCCCAAAGTCAGCCCCATACACTGACCTTCTGAATATTATAGAGCCTTAGTCTGATAGCTCAACTTTGAGGGGGTTTTTCGTTAAACTCCTCTAGGTTTTAGGGTTGAGTCTTTTAATCAAACTTATTCTCCTATCATGGCTCTATCATCTTGATGTACTGATCCAGGACAGAATCCTCATGGATTAAAAGATATAAAGCTCCAAAGATGCTCCAAATTCACTGAAATTCAGACATAGTCATATGGTGTTCATGGGTCCATTTACAATTAGGTCCAAATTCCCTCCATTTTAACTTGCAAATTCTCAAGTGTGAACAACACATGATTTTTGGTGCTCTATTACTTTGATATTTGCACTTTAGTCCAAAAGTGCCAAGAGTTTACATTTAACCCCCTAGGGTTTCAATTAGGGTTTCTAGGGTTTGTTTTTAGGGTTTTAGGCACATTAAGGTTTTGGTGCCACCAAAGTCCATCAAATGTGATACCTTATGATCATTTCTCATGTCTTTTGAGGTTTTAACTTATTTTGGCTTCACTTACATCCATAAGCCATAATTTAAGGTTAAGCACTCTACCTTAGGGTACATCATTACAACTCGTTTGAAATTTTTACTTAGTGAATGCACTCCAGGTGTAACAAACACATGATATGCCAATGCTCATGATGTTATGCTCAAGTTTTAGTGATAGTAACACCAGGGGTGTTACATCCTTTACCCCATAAAAGAATCTCGTCCCGAGATTTAAAGTCCTAGGGTAAGTAGTGGAAAAGGAAATGCGTCACATCTTTATTTCCTTATTTGTCTTATAGGGCAAGGGGTGGCATGGGGTTTACTTCTCCTTTATAATCCAATGTACATATTTTATAAGTTACATGAAGCTAAAAAGCTAGGGAAATTCTTTTCTAAGAAGTCTTGAGTCTCCCATGTAGCTTCATCTTCAGTATGTTGGTTCCATTGTATCTTATAGAATTTAAGAGTCCTTTTTCGGGTGGCCCTGTCCTTTTGATCCAGAACTCGAATGGGATGTTCAGAATATGTTAAGTCTGGTTCCAAGGTAACATCCATCACCTCAATGGTTCGATCAAGAACCCGAAGGCACTTCTTTAATTGGGATACATGGAACACATTGTGCCCTGCAGACAATGTTTCGGGTAGTTGGAGTCGGTATGCTACTGGTCCACATTGTTCAAGGATAGGAAACAGACCAATGTATCGGGGTGCAAGCTTTCCTCTTACATCGAAACGGTTCACACCCTTCATTGGCGATACTTTCAGGTACACATAATCTTTGACTTGAAAGTATAAGGGTCGGCGTCGTTTGTCTGCATAACTCTTTTGTCAAGCTTGTGCCTCTTTCAAGTTATGTATGATTCATTGAACCTTTTCTTCCATCTCTTTAACCATGTCAGGCCTGAAGAACCACCTTTCTCCTGGTTCAGACCAATTCAAGGGGGTACGACACCGTCGTCCATACAATGCTTCAAATGGTGCCATCTTAATACTTTATTGATAACTATCGTTATACGAAATCTCTGCCAATGGTAAACATTCATCCCATTTCTGTGGAAATTCCAGAACACATGCCCGCAACATGTCTTCAAGTATTTGATTCACTCTCTCAGTCTGTCCACTTGTTTGAGGATAATATGCCGAACTGTGGAGCAACTTGGTACCTAGGGACTTATGTAGTTCTTCCCAAAACTTGGATACAAATTGCGGTCCGCGATCCAACACTATTGTCTTTGCGACTTCGTGCAAACCGAGAATACGGGCAATATATAACTGAGCATAGACAGCAACTGAGTGATCTGTCTTGACGGGCAGAAAATGGGCTATCTTGGTAAGCCGATCCATTATAACCCAGATAGAATCAAATCCTTTTGCTGTTCTGGGTAATCCTATAATGAAGTCGATGCTAATGTCCTCCCATTTCCAAGTTGGGATGGGCAAAGATTGCAATGGTCCCGCAGTCTTCATATGTATTGCTTTGACACGTCTACAGGTGTCACATCTCGCCACATACTGTGCAATCTCAATCTTCATTTTTGTCCACCAATAATGTTGCTTTAAATCTTGATACATCTTAGTGCTTCCAGGATGAATGGAATAATGAATAAGATGAGCTTCATCTAAAATTTGTTGGCGGACCTCCACATTCTTAGGCACAACTATGTGAGCATTAAACCATAATATTCCTTAATCATCCTTTCTAAAGCAATTAACATTGCTGGCTTCTATTTTCTCATGAATATGTTTCGTACCCTTGTCACTTCTTTGGGCATCAATAATCTTTTGTAGAAGAACTGACTCAAGCTTCACTTGGGTCAAACTTCCATGTTGTATCATCCCTAGATTTAACTTTTCCATTTCTTGACATAGTGTGGTGTCAGAGGTCCTTGCTGTAAGGCAATGGCAGGAAGCCTTGCGACTCAGTGCATCTGCCACCACATTGGCTTTTCCAAGGTGATAGTGGATTTCTAAATCATAATCTTTAATCAGCTCAAGCCATCTCCTCTGCCTCATGTTTAATTCTAATTGGGTAAAAATATACTTCAGACTTTTATGATCGATATATAAGTGGCAGGTATTTCTCAGCAGATAATGACACCATATCTTGAGGGCATGAACAACTACGGCTAGCTCCAAATCATGAGTCGGATAATGCTCCTCATGTCGGCGTAGCTGTCTTGAAGCATAAGCAATGACTCAGCACTATTGCATTAAGACACATCCAAGACCACTGCCTGATGCGTCACAATACACATCAAAAGGCTTTTCAATGTCCGGTTGAGCCAATACCGGAGCAGTGGTCAATAATACCTTCAGCTGCTTGAAGGCTTCGTTGCATCTCAAGGACCAGTTAGATTTTGTATCATTCTTCAACAAACTTGTGATTGGTTTCACAATCTTGGAGAAATCCAGAATAAATCTGAGGTAATAGCCAGTTGGCCCAAGAAAACTTTGAACTTGATGTACTGTAGTTGGTGGTTTCCACTCGAGAGTATCCTTGACTTTGCTGGGGTCAACCGCAATCCCCTTTGCAGACAATACATGCCCCAAAAATTGGATTTCCTCCAACCAGAACGTGCATTTGCTGAATTTAGCATACAATTGGTGTTCCCTTAAGCGCGTCAATACAATCTGTAAGGGTTTAGCATGCTCCTCTTCATTTTTAGAATAGATGAAGATATCGTCAATGAAGACCACCACAAATTTATCCAACTCAGGCATAAACATCGAGTTCATTAAATATGTGAAGTGGGCAGGAGCATTGGTCAATCCGAAGGACATAACCAAATATTCAAACAATCCATACCGCGTGGTGAATGCGGTCTTGGGTATATCTTCGGGTCGAATACAAATCTGATGATACCCTGATCTGAGGTCAATTTTGGAGAATACCCGAGCTCTAGTAAGTTGACCGAACAAGATATCGATCCGGGGAAGGGGGTACTTGTTTTTGATAGTGCCCTCATTAAGGGGTCTGTAGTCCATGCACATTCGAAGTGTTTGATCCTTCTTTTTGACAAAAATGGCAGGACATCCCTATTGTGATGAACTAGGCCGAATGAATCCCTTCTCAAGCAAGTCTTGTAATTGAGTCTTGAGTTCCACCAATTCATTTGGTGGCATTCGGTACGACCTTCTCGAAATAGGAGTCGTACCACGCTTCAGTTTAATCACAAATTCTACATCCCTTTCTAGAGGTAACCCAGGTAGGTCTTCAAGAAAGACATCCGGGAATTCACATACCACCGGAATATCCTGAATTTCTGGCACAATAGCTTCGCAGACCCATCCAAATGGTTTGGCTGGGACAGCTACAGGGATGGACAAGAGAATCTCTTCATGGCCATGGCTCAATTGGATGGTCCTTAAATCAATGTTGAGAATAGCTTTATGCTAGGCTAACCAATTCATGCCTTGAATCACATCTATGTCTTGGCCCTTTAGAACAATCATGTTGGTAGGGAATTCCCTCCCGGCCAATGTTACTGGTATATGGAAGACTATTTCCTTAGTTAATATTTGTTCCCCAGGTGAATGGATAATAAATCCTTCCCTTGATTCAGTGCAAGGAATGTAATGCTTTTCCATGAAATTCTTGCTTATGAAAGTATGTGAGACACCAGAATCAAAGAGAATGACTGCTGGGTAATTGGCCACAAGGAACGTACCCATCATTTCCGGCTCACCTTCCGGTGTAGTGGCCACTTGAGTATAATAGATTCGTCCCATCTTCTTGATATTTTTGCCCGTTGAATTATTAGTCATTTTCCCTTTGCCTTGATTGGAGCTCCCAGGGTTTTGCTGAGCGTTGAATTTATTCTGCTTCGGGCATGGCCAATCCTCTATAAAATGACCAGACTTTCCACATTTGAAGCAGCCAGTTGAAGAACTAGGGAGAGCGGGGAAACAAGTACCAAGGGCACTCGGCTGATTTGTAGAAGTGGAGGCAGTAGTAGGACGAATAAAAACAGGCTGTTTGAACGGATAGGAGGGTGGGCGAGGCGAAGAACGATTTTGATTAAAAGGTTGGATCACCAACCTAGTTTGCTTCTCAGGTCCTGGTTAGACCTGTCACCTCCAAATCCCTTGGATTTTCCATGACCTATGTTCTTGGCTTCTACTGCCAGCGCTGTGCTGACAGCTCTGCTGTAAGTAAGGTCCAGACAGGTGGCCATTTTCCTCTGCAGCCTATCATTGAGTCCTCTCATAAAACAATTCTTTTTCTTCAAATCAGTATTTACTTGATCGATGGCATACTGGGATACATGATTGAATTTGTTGAGATATTGTATTACAGTATCTCCCCCTTGCTTTAACCAGATGAATTCTTCTTGTTTCATGTAAAGCACTCCCTCTGGAATATAGTTCTCATGGAATGCTGTCTTGAACTCCTCCCAGGTGATTTGATGTCCAGTCGATTGAACTGCTACAAAATTCGCCCACCAAGTACTGGCAGGCCCTCTCAGTTGTTGGGCAGCAAATAATGGCTTCTGGATTTCCGTACAACGAATCAACCCGAACTTCTGCTCTATTACTCTTACCCACTCATCAGCTTCTAGGGGTCCTCTGCTTTAATAAAGAGCGGGGGACGAGTTTCCGAGAAGTCCAGATATGTAGTTTCATGGGGTCCTTGCGGAGGAGCTCTCTCGCCCTGCTGCTGGAACTGATTACCCGCCATTTCACGCAAGAAGCGGGTATTATCTACAGTAGCATTGACCAAGGCAGTGATAGCCTCAGCCAACGTTGGTGGTACCGGTGGCGGGTTAGGAGTATCCTCCCGACCACGGGAGGTTCCTGGACCATCGTGTGCGCGAGTCCGTGGTGGCATCTAAGGCAAAGAAACATTTGGAAAAATATAACATGCCAGCATATACCATCATATTACATTACTAACATATAGTAATTATACAGAATCCGGCGTACAACTTGATTTCATTACTTATTTTACATACGTATAATATCTAAACTATACTATTCTAGTCTTCATCGTCTTTTGTTGCTTCACTGTCTATTGCAGGAGACCGCTCGTTAGCTAGGTTCATAGAAGGAGGGGTCTTAAAAAGGTCCAACTCCCCATTAGGTCCTGCGTTTCTGTTCCCGAGGGTCTGGCTCCCATTGTAGCAGCGTCAGAGGGCAAGTTCGGGTGCAGTCGACCATACAGTACATGTACTTCCTCATGTAGAGTATTACAGTATACTTGCAGGTTGTCAAGGGCCATGCTAAGCTCATCCACACGAGCTCGAGCTTTTGCTTCGCGGTGCTAAGCGATCGAATGTGATTTAATGGCCCAATCAATGGCCGAGTCTCATTCTGAGATCTCAAACCGCAAGCGGCTGACTTCGGCTGACAATTCAGCTATACGCTGACTATCCTGCTCCCGTGCCCTATTCCGATGGCGTAGCTTAGATCGAAGTTGCTCCAATTTAGCTTCCAGGTCTCCAATGGGGTTGTTGGAGCCACTGCTGCTCCCTTCATGTCTGGGGGCTAACTGATGACGAGGCACGCCAAAGGGCCCCGTAGATTTGCGTGTAGTTTTCCTTGTACGTGCCATATCTCCATAAGAGGGGAAAAATTATTAGTATAATTTTTAAACATTATCCATGCATAACCCAATAATTACAAAATCAACCTCTGTTGATCCCCAACTTCCTATATATTGCACTTTGTTACCCTTTCTTTACTAGATAAGAAACTACCAGGAAGTGGTAAGGTAAGAATAAAAGAATATTTCTGGGTAAGTGTTTGAAAATTCTTTTTGAAATGCTTCGTAATATCTGAAGAGATGGGCTTTGCTCCGATACCAGCTATGTCGGAACCTCCCAAGTTATTAGGCCCACCTACAGTTGTCCTTGTCCAACGGACCATGGACAACCCTGTAGATGCACATAATCACTTGACAAGTTCGGTATCTGTATCTTTATTTCCTCGCCCAAGAGCGCTTCACCCGTCATGCAGATATTACATCACATCGGAGGAAAGAATAGCAGAAGCAATTACAATAACTTAATTTACATTTATTCAAATTTAGAGAAAGAGTATTATAGTTATTACAAAACCAGGGTATATGAGTGCATAAGATATTATTATTACATATCTGGGAGGCAAAAACCCCTCCCGCAAAAAAGTATATTGTTTTTCAAGTTGGAGGCCAACTTCCTCCCACGGCTTTACGGCTGTGATTCTTCCTTGGGCACCACCCTTGAACAAAAATAGCAAAAGTCTGCTGTTTCCCCACCAACAACAACATGGGTTCAAAAACCCTGAGTACGAAGTGTACTTTCGCAAGTCTTACCTATCAAAAGAAAAGACTCTCAAGGATATGCTGGCAAGCTTGAGGGAGTCAAGGTAAGGCTATTCAAGAATTAAAGACTCTGTTTTGTAGAAATGCTTACTAATAGTGAATCCTTAAAAATCCAGTTTTATTAGCAAGTTAAGTCATTACCTATCGCTAGAGTTCTTGCTACCCTAGTTCAAGCACTTGACCTGCACTAGCTTTCTTTTATCAACCCTTTTAGTTCACTGGAATGCTACGTGTAAGTCAGTGACCAAGTCTTCATGTCCGAGAAGTAACGGCGATCCGAATCGATTAATACTCAACTGAGGATCTCCAATCACATGACATATGTAGCACTTAACCCATGCATATGTCAACTCGCCACTAGGTTTCTTAAGACCAGACCGGGTTCACGCCAACCGAGAGCACAGATACACCACCGTCCAGCCTCTTGCCACGGAGAGTACACACTACTCTCGCCATCTCTCCACTCCCATTGCGTGTTGGCCTTTCTGGTATTAGTCTGCCCGAGGCAAAGCTTACCCATGATGAGGCATGTGACCAGTTAAAGGGTCCTCAATCAGCAGGCCCACATCGACACGGTCCTTAATCGACTCAGGCGGAGACACTACACCGAGACTCTCTTCTCGTGCAAGTCATCCGCCCGGTCTCAGCTTTATCATTTAAAAACCCAAAGTTAGGTACCTGGTAGAGGTACATCTTTTTCCGATGTTGAATCTATCACGGCCATGATGGATCCACCATCAAGTTTTATTTTCGAAAACATTCCATTCCATTTGAAGCATCATGTTTTGTTTAAAACAAAATCTTTTGTTTTCTAAAGCAAGGCTAAGCATCAAAAAACCTTTTAATAGAAACAGGTAATTAAGGGATGGTAAACAGTTCCAAGGAAGGAAATGCAACAATTGATTTAGCACACAACTCCTATCACCTAATGCATCAATCAAGTGATAAAGAGTTTAAAATCACAAGGAAAGGGTAAATGCACCGGGACTTGCCTTGTGTTGTAGGGGAGTCGGGCTCTGTTCCACAAATATCAAAATAAAAACAGTTCCCAGCAGGTGGATTCTCTATTGATGGAGCAGTCTCCTCTTCTTCAACAGTCACTTCTTCTTTGTTTTCTATATATAACCATATATAATCATGAATGCTCATGTGATGCTTATGAAAATGCAATGATAATAAAGATACACCAAGTTGTATCTTGAATACAACTTTCCTTCACGGTGCACTAGTGAAACTAGGGTTTTCGGAGTTAGTACTTCATTCTCATAAGGCAGATACTACCTAGAAGACTAGGGTTTTGGGTTTGGAAATCAAACAATGTTCAAAACAAGTCAAACTTCACTTCATGGGTTCTAATTATCAAATTAAGTTTATCCAAAAAGTTTTATGATTTTTTTGGAGTCTTCAAATAATTTCTAAAACTCCAAAAGTCTAGGTTTTGGCCTTTTTAAATACTACATAATTCCTGGTTCGGACTAAAAAGCTTGGAACTATTTTTATTAAATACTAGAGGAATTTAGGACTCCAATAAAATTGGTCTCATATTTTTATCATTTTTCTCGAATTCTCTATGAATTTCTAAACTTTCTCTAAAAAAGAAAAGGAAAAAGCTATCAACAGTATTGGGCCGAAACCAGCCCATCCAGCCCAGGCCTCATAGAATTTCGGGCGCGCCCACGGCCGCACGACAGTTTTTGCAGACAAGTCCTTACCGGTTCAAAAATCAGAAGAGAAGTCCTCGACCGATTTCTATGTGTCACTAACACCTTTCATTCAGCCCCCCTAAAGTTTTGTGTCTTTTAAACTTGGATCCCTGACTCTGGACAGCGGCGAGGACGAACCCTCCCCCGTCGCGCCACGGCCGTGGAAGACCCGAGCACGTGTTGATACCCGCCCCAATAAATTCTACCCCAATCTGAGCCACCATTGGTGTTAATTTGGCTCGCACGCCTAGGGAACGTCCTAACTATGCACACGGCAGGGTACGCGACATCGAGCCCGCGTTCCCACAAAACCGTGCCCGTAATGGTCAAACGGTCACTACGATGAGCTTTACGGGTATACAGGATTGCTAAAACAGCGATTCAAAAGCGCAGAACCATACCAGGTTCGTCTGGCCATGGAGCGCAGAGAAGAACGTGCTCGGCAAGGTCCAATGAGGGGAAAACGGTGTCGCGATGATCTCTAGTGGAAACATGGGGTCACGTTGGGGCTATACAGCCACAAGGGACTACCGATTCACCGTGTACAACTAATTTGGGGAGAGGGGAAGAGGATACTGCGAATTTTGGCCTCAACGAGCTCACTGAAGAATGGTGAGTACCTCGCCATGGTTCATGGTGCTATTTATAGGGACGGTGACCCGGCTAACGATCTGCGGTCATGGAGTACATCGTTAGCGCATGGCCACCACGTAAGGAAGGAGCACAGTGAGGTAGGTTGGTGGCACAAGTGACACCACGACAAAAATACTACGCCACGGTGAGCACCGGCGAAATATCTCCGGCCAAGTTTGCGGGATCATGACTCAGCTCATAGTTATCTTGTCGTGGTCGTTCCTACCTCCAATTCACTTGAACACATCCGAATCCACAGTTTCTCAGATCTTTTCATTCTTCAGATATTTCTTGGTCACTGATCTTCGCTGTTCTGCTAAACCGACCTTCTTTTACCCTCTCTTTCTCTTAATTCTTGTTAAGAACCGGGTAATCTTCATTAATAAGAAGTGTTCACCATATAACAGTCTTCAATTTCGCTATAGGATTCATGGATCAAAACTGCATAGATTTTTAGATCTGGTGCTCTCAAATCGACTGCATTTCACTGAGGCCATACTGCTCTGAATCCAGTTTTCAGTATTGCCCAATTCGCATGACTTGTTTCTGATAGCACAACTTCATAACACTAGTTCTCTGATTTTTGTACAACAACCTAGCAAGTCGACTACACCAAAGTTACTCCACTACAAACCAGCTTTAACATTGTTACAGAGGTTTCAGTTAAACACCCATCAAATTGAGCTCCACTTGATCCCAAAGTCGGCCCCATACACTGACCTTCTGAATATTATAGAGCCTTAGTCTGATAGCTCAACTTTGAGGGGGCTTTTCGTTATACTCCTCTAGGTTTTAGGGTTGAGTCTTTTAATCAAACTTATTCTCCTATCATGGCTCTATCATCTTCATGCATTGATCCAGGACAGAGCCCTCATGGATTAAAAGATATAAAGCTCCAAAGATGCTCCAAATTCACTGAAATTCAGACATAGTCATATGGTGTTCATGGGTCCATTTATAATTAGGTCCAAATTCCCTCCATTTTAACTTGCAAATTCTCAAGTATGAAAAACACATGATTTGTGGTGCTCTATAACTTTGATATTTGCACTTTAGTCTGAAAGTGCCAAGAGTTTACATTTAACCTCCTAGGGTTTCAATTAGGGTTTCTAGGGTTTGTTTTTAGGGTTTTAGGCACATTAAGGTTTCGGTGCCACCAAAGTCCACCAAAGTCCATCACATTGAGGTTTTAACTTTTTTGGGCTTCACTTACATCCATAATCCATAATTTAAGGTTAAGCACTCTACCTTAGGGTACATCATTACAACTTGTTTGAAATTTTTACCTAGTGAATGCACTCTAGGTGTAAGAAACACATGATATGCCAATGCTCATGATGTTATGCTCAAGTTTTAGTGATAGTAACGCCAGGGGTGTTACAACTATGGCAAGACATCCTCTACATTATGGCAATGACTGAAGGTATGATACATACTATGGATGAATCCATGACCAAAACAAGATGATGGTTTGAGAGCACCTAAAGGGGTGAATAGGTGATCTTGCAAAACTTACTTCAAACGATAGAAACTTAGTCTATAAAAGTTGTTAGTGTAAACTAAAACCACGTTTGGATTAGAAGAGCAGATGAAAATGAACTCTTCACTTAATTGCTCTCTTAAGATGTGCATTAAACTAGAAGCAATATGTAAGTGAAGTTTAAGCACTAAGGAAGACAAAAATCACAATAAAGTAAAGTGGACAAGAGACACGACGATTTTTCCGGTGGTTCAGTCAAAGCCAACCTCCTTGTTGTGGTGATCTTGTTTGGTCAAGGGTTACACTCAACCCTCTCAAGTGATCCAAAGATCAAACTAGAGTGCCACGATTATCTTCCTTATATCTCAAACTCGTTTGTAAGGAATTTCCACAAGTTTGAGTCTCTCATGGTCTTACATGTAAGATCTCAATCAAACTTAGAGTAAGGGAGGGAGAAGAACACACACACACACACAAAAGCACAAAGCAACAATGTACACAAGAAAGCCAAAGAAACGAGCGCAAGAACACTATGCCATTAGAACAACTCGAAACAAGCGCTCAAATCTCTCTACAACCACATAACTGTGTGGATGTGATGAATCGAAGTGTTGGTGCACTCTTGGTATTCTTGGGTACTGCAGCAATGCATTTAGGGGCTCCTTTTATAGCCCCATGGAACCTAGGAGCCATTGGATTCTCCACAAAGAAGCCCTATCTACAGGCGCACCGGATAGTCCGGTTCACCATCGTGAAGTCCGATCAGCAACGGCCGGCCGACGATTTGATTGCACAACTTCCGTTTTAGGCGAGGCATCGAACAGTCCGGTACCCCACCAAACAGCTGCCACGTCAGCTAGCCATTGGTGGTCAGTGCCCGCCTACGGAGAGAGTCGTTGGATCCTATCTGGTGCACCGGACAGTGCACTATTCACGGTGTGGTGAATTTTATAATTAAAATTCTCGAGAGCAGTGAGTTCAGCTGTACGTGGCACTGGACAGTCCGGTCGGTCCTAGTCTGACCCAAGTTAGGCTCTCAAACTTATTTTAGCTTTTCTTGAGAGGTTCCCTAGCACTTAGACAAACATAGTTAGTAACTAAAACAATTGACTAAGTGGTAGAACCACACTTTTCACAAGGATTTGCAATATGCATGTAACTAAGTCCAAACGCAGTTTCTTTGCAAAACCGAGTTAATAGCCAAAATGAAGTGCTAGAAACATAGAGTAGGGTGTATGCAACTTATCCAAACACTCAAACCTTGTGTTTTTGATGATTTGCTCAAAGTTACACTTTTAGCCCTCCAATTCAGCTTATATGGACTTGCTACCTTCAATTTGCCTTTGCTATACCTGTGCTCATGCTCATGTTAACAAAGTTAGTTAAAAGTTGTGTGTTGGCATTGAATCACCAAAACAACTAGAAATGACCCAAGGGCACATTTCCCTTTTAGGGTTGTTGTGTCTCTGCTAGGTGGGGCGCACTAAGGCTATGGCCATCAGATCGTGCATATGTTTGGCAATACAAATTGTACTATTTTATAGAGTGGGGTTTGAAATAGGAGATGAGGACGAGTAAGGTGCTAGAGATATCCTAACCAACAACTCTTCCCTTAGTGATACACCTAGCCTAGGAGGGGTTGGTTGAGGCCCAACAAATTAGGGTTGCCTAGACTCTAATAGTTCATTAAGCATACCCAACTCAGGCAGAGGCCCAATCACCCCAAAAGACTAGTCCGATGGGGGAAGGGTGGCTCTCCCTTTTATAGGGTCAATGCGTATTTGTCAATGGGTAATAGTGGAGGATGTCTTCATCATTCTCACCTTCTTAAAATGGGCCCTAGCTCTGATATTGTAACACCCTGAATTTGGGGTATAAAATTTCTTTCTAACTATCTACCAAATTCGGGTGTTACTATTGTATCTCTCTAGTCCCTCTCTCTCTTTTTCTTTTGGGTAGATTTAGCTTAATTAGTGACGGATTAATTATTTATTTTGTCAAAACAATCTGAGTCATGAAATGTTGCGTCATGCTGAGCTTAAAAATTCTTTAAATTGTTGCACATGGTTGACTTAGTTTGAATTTGAAAATTGGTTTGAATTTGAATTGAAAACCCTAGAGAAAATAAATAGAAAAGCAATTAGAAATTCCCTGGAAAAAGAGAAAACCAATTCAGCCAAGCCAGGCCGCGCACCCGCGCGCCCACGCCGCCTGACAGGTGGGTTCCACCTGTGAGCGGCAGTTTTCCCTCCGCGCGTGCTCCCTTCTCCTCTCCCTCTGCCCAGTGGGGCCGTTCTGTAGACACCAATCGCCCTTGCCCACACGCCCTTTTCCATCTCTGCCTCACGGGCCCATCCTGTCAGCATGATGAACCGTTCCCCCCGCGCGCCTGCTCCCTCTCGCTGGCCGTGGGACCGCCCTGTCAGCTCCGCCTTCCCCTTGAACCGCAGTGGACCAGCGCGCACGCCCGCCGAGATCCCCAGCCACGTCGCCTGCCCATGCACCCTAGCTCCCTTTTGAGCCCTACTCGCACTTGCACTCGCTCCCCTGACCCATTTCGCGCAAGCTCACCCTCTCTCGCCGCTCATGCACGCGTCGGAGACCTGCGCCCGCCGTGCCGGCCATCTAGCTCATCGGAAGCCGCACCAAGCAACCCCGATCTTCGCCCCGAGGTGAGATGTTAGTTCCTATGCTTGGTTTTCCTTATTCACGCCTACCCGTAGCCAATTTGGCCTTGCCGGTGTGAGACCGTGTTTGCTCGCCTCGCCCGCACGGTGTCTGGCCAACCCAACCCCGTCTAGTGCCCCGACGTTGACCCATAGCACTCCCCACATCCACTGGAACTAGACTAAGCCCTATCGCGGTCGATTGCCACTCCCAGTGGTCAGAAATCCTCATCAGAGTTACCTTGACCCACCCGGAGCTCTCCCTCCGCCATTCTCCCCTCTCTGACCCCGGTCTCGTGGCCGAAACCCCCTCAGCGTGTTCGTCGAGCCCTCCTCGACAATTCTGTCCAACCCCGGTGGCCTCGGAACCGTCATAACCCAAACCTGCCTCGACTCCGGCAACCCCACCGCCATGAGCAAGAGCGGCGCTGCCCACAGCCGTTAAACCCTCTGGTGCTCGATTTCGGCCGTCTGATCTCTATCATGCGGTCCGGATCACCGGATACCGCTTCACGCACGTGCACCCTGCGCCTGGACCCCACCTTTCGGTCGCTGATGTCTCTGGCACTGGGCCCGACCGGTCAGTTCGCTTCCCTGCCCTAGTCGCTGACCGCCCTAGCCCGCTGGTTAGTCCGCGCCCGCGCCCGCGTCCGTGCGCTCGCCCATGGATCTAATCTCGGCCGTTGATCGTGGATCTGATGGCTGTGGAGACCCCGTACCCCTTCGCACGGTGGTTTTGCTAAAGAACCCCTCGGGTTTTTGAGAATCAACCCACCGTCCCCTGATTTTGTGTGCAGGCCCCTGGACTCTTATAAAGAGACCCCTACCCTTTCAAAACTTGTTTATTTCATATCTTTTTCATATGAACTCCAAATTGAGTGGTTCAAATTGAAAAATGTTCATAGGAATATTCTCTGTTCAAATAAATTATGTTCATTCATAGTCTATGCACTTTAATTTTATACCTATACTATAGGTTAGTTTAGGTAATAATTTATTGTTTAATAAAATAAATAAAAAGGAAACCCTAATGGTAATTAGATGTTTAATTTTTGTGAGATTAATAATATGCCATGTGTGAATGGTCCCTGGTATAATTTTTTTGTGTGTTACTAAAATTAGTAGATCTAAGTTATGTAATCCATAATGCCAAGGGAATCATTAATCTCTAAAATATACTGATCCCTAGCATTTAGGTTTACCTTCTGAGTTTATAATGTCTTATCAAACTTGTGTCCACTTGGTTGCTTATGTTTGGTGTATTGTTCATTTGTTGTTATCCAAATGTATTGAATGTATGATCGCTTTATTTAGGCAACGAGCTGCCCGTGGTTCCTGAGTGTGTTGCTGAAGATCTTCCTGAGCAACAACCTGGTGAAGGCAAGTGTCCTCTGACCCATTATGTCCTACTTACTCTATAATTCAATGTCCCGCATTACATTATTGAAACCTAAGGATTGACTAGTCTGTATTTACTTATCCTTGTTTACCTTTTGGGTTATCATTGTTAGCTTTATGCTATTGCTTTAACTTAATCAACAAACATGATCTGAATATTTATGATATGATGATGTTATCCCGATGATGATCTTGTGATAATTTAGGGGACTTAGGCCATTTTCTTGAGTACCTCTCCGTAAGGACCTGTTCGTTGAGTGAGCACCCGGGATAACAGTGCAACCATGAGGGTAGAATGGGATGCCCTTAGCTGATTAATTAGATGAACCTAGGGTGTAGCTGGCTTTGCCTATGGGCCGTCAATGGGGGCTGGGGCGTAGTGCTCGCTCTGCCAAGGGGGGTGCCGAGGTTCATTCGATTTGGTTTTGTTAGTCACCCACCTTGGGGAGGTGTACTGCATTTGTACGACTGGCGAAACCTAACGAGCAGCTATGCACCAGGGGAGTCTGTAAAGGCTACATAGTGTATCCCTGGCCATTCACCTCGGTAGTGAAGATCGGGTCTGTACAACCCAGGCTGGAAAGGGATCACGACTCGTGGGTAAAGTGTGCAACCTCTGTAGAGTGTTAGAAACTGGTATATCAGTCGAGCTCACGGTTAAGAGCGGCCTTGGGATCCTCTTTGATTAGAAGAACTTTGGTTACTTTTATTATGATGGTTAATAATGATGGTTATAATTTTGATCTCCGGTATTTCCTCTTGGAGGGAGTACATTTGGGTAATAACTAGGTTTATTACTAAAACTTGGCTTTACTAATAGTAATAAATACTTGACCAACTAAAAGAAACTGCTTAACCTTAACTCCACATACAGCTAGTCCACTTTAGCCAAACGGGACATTTGCTGAGTACGTTGATGTGTACTTACCCTTGCTTTACAAACCACCCCCACCCCAGGTTGTCCCCCACTGTACTTAGTGCTCAGGAGGATATGCTGGCAACATGGAGGACTTTGAGAAGTTTCAGGACTATAACGAGTTCTAGTTTTTCTTAGTGGCAAACCCCCAGTCAGCTGACTGTGTAGGCCTTATCTGCTACGTTACGTATTTTCCGCACTTTGATGATATTAATGACTATGCTATGTATTGGACTCTGTGGATGTCTTGGACATCATATTGTAATAAAAGTACCTTTCCGCTATTTACTTTGAGAAATGTGTGATGATGTCCCATTATGTAATCGCTGTGTACATGAGTTTTTGATCCTGGCACATACATGGTTCGCATTCGGTTTGCCTTCCAAAACCGGGTATGACTGATACTAGATGATACACCCACTCAGGAGGAGTTGGCTGAGGCAAAACAAATTAGGGTTGCTTGGACTCCAATAGTTCATTAAGCACACCCAACTCAGGGAGATACCCAATCACCCCCAAAAGACCAGTTCGATGGAGAAAGGGTGACTCTCCCTTTTAAATTAGCTTCACTGCTATAGTAAACCTCTACACAGGCGGTCAAGTTAGCCTCTACACAGGCGGTTCCAGAAACCGCATGTGGTGCACCGCCTGTGATGTAAAACAACATCTCAGGCGGTCAATCTAAAACCACTTGTGAAAAACACACATCACAGATGGTTCTGGCTAATGGAACCACTTGCGATAGACACACATCACAAGT
Source organism: Zea luxurians (assembly GCA_029449295.1). NCBI lineage: Eukaryota > Viridiplantae > Streptophyta > Magnoliopsida > Poales > Poaceae > Zea > Zea luxurians. Next base: position 134,675 of record JAOPSE010000805.1, read on the forward strand.
GGTTTCTAGTCCTAGCCGCTTGTGTTAGACACATACCACAGGCGGTTTTAAATATAGGTCCGACTTTATTTCAATATACAGATTCCAGATTCATATGTAGATTCCAGATTCATATATAGAATTAATATACAGATTACATCCAAATGATGTATATGAATCCAGATCACCAGATAATATTCATAAAAAATCAATATACAGAATCCAGATTCATACATCAGATTCATACACATCACAAATCACATTCAAAGAACGATAACAGTACTAGTATTAGCACCAAACCACAATAAGATACACATCTCAAGTTCCATATACAACTCAACAACTCAACATCTCAAGTTCCATATACAACTCAACATCTCAAGTTCCAAACTAAAGATCTAAACACTGTGTGCTAGCGTGTACAAACTTAGTTCTGGGAGGTGTTGCAAATTTCCATTTTTATTTTAGAATAGCCCTTGTTGATGAAGAACTTCACAGCACATAAAGTAAAGCAAGTCTTTTACAACCTTAGCCACGCCGACGGTAGCCATATCTCTTTCTAGCCATTCAGCATTGATCTTGGATTTAGGAACCTGCAATGAAAGCAAAAAGCAAGCAGTGCTAAGAGTAATGTGATAAGCAACAATATAACATAAAAATTGCAACATAGATAATGATAGCGAACTTACATCCTCACAATTGACCATGTAATGGAAGGTGACACGACACCATTCGCATACATAATAACCGCACAGGACAACACCCGGAGGTTGTTTGTCACCAAATGGAAATAATGATATTGACAAATTAGGCTTGTCCTCTAGATGTTCACTACCAAGATCTTTCCAATAAAAATGGTATGCACTGCGTATAACAATAGCATTGTGAGATTAAGAATACATTTGTTAAGTTGTAAGTACAAGTGTGCAATAATCATACTTCTCTAAAATCTTCAAGAAGTCATTATACACATCCTTTTCCATTCTCAATGAGTTGAAGACCACGCCTTTACCATGCTTTGGAAAGATCATGATACAAATGTAGTGGTCACTATATAGTCATAGACAAAAACACCTGTTAAGATCACTGTTGGTGGCTTGTTCTCAAATGCTAAGAGTTAAGAACAAGGCAACATAAAAAGTGTTAAATGCTAAAGTCCTTCGCCCTTCGAAACATTATGCTCCTTCGGGAGATAATGATTTTAGGACGAAGGTCATAAAAGACGTACCTTCGTAGATACAATAAGAAATGACGAAGGATTCAAATAAAGCGTGAAATATAAACACCAACATAGAATCATTTCTATTTTATTAACATGAAGAAATAGAAATGATTTCAAATCACAAATGTACCTTCGGTCTTGAGAGAAGGTAAAAAGTACAAGCGTGACGCAAAAGCCAATGCCAAGTCAGCGTGAACAGTACGGGAGTACTGTTCATCTATTTATAGACGCGGGACGCAGCCCACGTAAAATTACATCCATGTCCATTACATTTGTTAATGACTTATGGAAATCTGTCGAGGCCCACGTAGTCTTTTCATCTTTAAGTCGGTTCCCCTTTCCGCTATCGTGACGAAGCTTCCATGCACACAGCTTCGGCTGCGCACCTTCGTAGAGCTTGGTAATCAGCTCGCCCTTCGTCTGGTTCAAGCTTCGTCCTGACCGTGCTTTATAATTCTGAGACCGAAGATACCTGTTCACATAATCCTCTTGGAAGACATTGTCAAATCATGTTTTTGAGGACCTTCGGAGGACGAAGGCCCCCAACAGTAGCCCCTCGCAATATTAATTTGTCAATAATAAATTCAGATTGCGATATGGACGAAGGCCTTGAGCCGAAGGTCCGAAAAAACACCTTCCCTTTGCTAGAATAGCAACATTCACTGACAAGCGGGGCCTTTTAATTGTCGACGCCCTGGGCGTATAAATAAGATCGCACCGCAAACTCATTTGGTACGCACACTTGCCATCTGCTTCAGCCCACTAAAATTTTTAGCTCTTGTGCGCTAAGATTTGCTGGTCTTTTTGATTTTGAAGCTTCGGCCTCGGGAACAATTTTTTAGCGTTTCCGAAGATGTCTGAAGGCAAGAAGATCCCTGCTGAGACGAAGCTGAGTCTCGAGGAGGAGAAGAATCTGGGGTTCCTGATAGCGATGGCAGAGACCAATACAGAGAAAATCACCAAGGAGATTCTCGAAGGTTTGTCCGAAGATATTGGTGACAGCGACAGCTATGATGTAGAGAGTGGTGGGGAAGAGGCCGAAGATCGTCCATGGCGGCCAAGTCACACGGTTTTCGGGAAAACCACTATCAAGCAGAGCCATATTGATAATATGAGGGGGAGGTATTTTCGAGATGTATCTATTGTGAGAGCTGACGCTGGAGAAAAGACTTCTCCCACTCCCGAAGAAGATGAAGTTGTAATCTTCTGAAGCTTTCTCAAGGCTGGGCTTCGATTCCCCCTGAGCAACTTTGTTGTTGAGGTACTGAAAACATTCCAAGTCTACCTTCATCAACTTACTCCCGAAGCTATCATAAGAATGGGGATTTTTGTCTGGGCTGTGAGAAGCCAAGGTTTGGAACCAAACGCTAAAAGCTTCTGCAATATTCACGAATTGTTATATGAAACGAAGCCCTGGGGAAAAGAACAATATCACAACAATTTTGGGTGCTATAGCTTCGGTGCCCGCTCCGGGTCGAGCTGCCCTGTGCCGACCTTTCGGAAGAGATGGCCCGGAGCCTGGATGACAGAGTGGTTTTATGTGAAGAATAACTTATCAGCGCAAGAAAATGTTAAGAGTATTATTATGTGCCCCATCTAGCAACGCTTCGGACTTCGAAGGCCGAAGGTTGAAATGGACGAAACAGCCGAGGAATGCCAAAGAGCCTTCGGCATAGTCTGCTCTTTCATTGGGACAAGGGACTTGGTCCAAGAGCACATTGCCTTCAGAGTATGGCCACTTACAGAAAAGTGGGAAATGCCGAAGGAAACCATTAAAGAGTCCGACGAAGGCGGACTAGTTAGACTGAAATACACATTCAAATATGCAGATAAATTTGTTGAACCTGATGATGACTGGCTAAAGAGCATTGAAACTTTAAGTGATGAACTACTTGGGGCATATTCGAAGGCCGAAAATACTGCGCTATCAGCAGCCTTCGGAGGCCGAAAGAAGAAAAGACTCAACCGTGTGTTTGACGCAGTCGGGTTTATGTACCCCGACTATCACTATCCGGTATTGGGTCGCAAAAGGAAAAATACTTCTCCTGCGACAGAAGCTACCACAAGTGCCCCTAGTGAGCCTGCGCCTCAAAGAAAAAAGATGAAGGTGCTCACCCATCGGACACGCTTTATTGAGCCGGCCACAGTGCCAGAATTCATTGGTGAAGCTTCTTTGGCCTCTGAAGCTACAGAACCAGCTCCAGTGCCGAAGATGGAAGAGAAGACTGAAGCGCCTTCAGCAGTAGAAAAGCCGAAGATTGACGAGCCAAAAATGTCTGAAATCTTAAGTCCTTCGGTAAATGTCGAAGCAATAAAAAACCAAAAAGGGCCATCGGTGACCCCAAAAAGGAAAAGAATGGTAAACGTACTAGATGTCTTGGAGACAATTAAGTCTTCAAGCACAACTCCAAAAAAGAGTGTTGAAGTTGCTGAAGCTTCTACTGAAGCTTCAACGCAACAAGCTGAAGCTGAAGCTGGGCCTTCAGAGCCCTACAAGGAGCAACCTTTAGAAGCCGAAGCAATAAAAATATCAGAACCAGTTGCAGTTGGAGAAATTGACACTGCCATCCCCGAAGCTCCTGCCAGCGTATGCGATTACATTATACGACACGCTTCGGGGAAGAAACTATCTGCAGAAGAAACTTATGAAGCCAACCATTATGCGAAACAGCTAAAATATCCGAAGGGGGCAATAATATTCAATGGGACAAATGAAGATGACTTCCTATACTGCCTACCTGATAATAAAGAACTATCTGTCTGCCGAGAGATGGCCAGGAGTATAGGCTTCCCGAAGCTCGAAGCTGGGTTATGCGCTATGACGAAGGAAGATCTTGCGGATAGTCTTGCATATAATAGCCTGAAGGTTTGGGAATTAGACTTTTTGAAAAAATTTTACAATACGTAATTCATTCCTTTATTCTTATATAGACTCTCTTTTTTTTATAGGGTTTAATCCTGAGCAACGCATTGAGAGCACAAAAGAGTGCCGAAGATGAGAGTTATGAGATTGCGTTCAACAATTTGCGCTCCGAAGTTATCAAACTGAGAAACGAGGCTCTGGAAAAGGATAAAATTCTGCTTACGCTGGTAGACAAAGTAAAGAAGGACGAAGCTGCTTCAAAAACCCAGGCCGAAGCCCAAAAGCGCGAAATTAAAGATCTTCAGAAACAGCTGGCTAGAGCTAGAGAGGAGCGCGTGCTTGAGGAAACAAAACGGGAACTCAGTGATCATATGGTCAACAAATTGGAGTCAAGAGTTAAAGAACTTCGTGCATCTCAGAGGAAATGTTATATTAAATCTATAGAATGCGTGAATAAAATTAAAACCAGCTTCGCCAGCGTGGGCGCCTTTTCCAGCGAAGAGAATTTCTCTCGAGGCAATCCCGAAGGTCCACTGGAATGGATTAGTCACGAAGCAGAGGCCTTCGAGGAGATCCTGAGCAGTCGTGGCGATATCTGCGCTTTTTCGGGCGCCAGAGGAATTGCTTCTGTCTTAGAGAAAAAAGGTTGCGAGCATGTGAAATTTTTAGCTCAGTCCGAAGCTACCTTATCTTCCGAAGACATCAAGGACCCCTCGGCCGAAGCAAGCGTGGTGGGTGGCAAATTTTTTACTGATATCTGGAACGACGGCGGCCGAGGAATGGCGCAAGAAATCATCCAAAGGAGCGAAAAAGGCATTCATGATGCTAGGAAAGTGGCAGAAGCTGCCGAAAGGAGTACAGAGCCCGAAAGGCAATTAGGTACCAATTAGTCGCTCTTGTTGTGTTGTAATTTTTATTTCAAACTTTGCTCACGGTTTGTAATAGTAATGAAGAAATATTCTTTTGCCTCAGAAGCTGCTGAATCGACTGCCGACCCGCACACAAAAGGTGATGATGAAATTAAACAAATGGCCGAAGCTATCATGGACAAAGTTGTTGATCAGCTTCTAAATGAAGCCGCCGAAGCGGTATTAAGAGAAGACTAGATGCTATTTAGAAAAAACATTTAAAGTGTGATCTATGTAACATTTTGTACATTTGAATGTAATATACAAGTTTCTTTTCATTATTCAATTCTTTACGATGCATGAAACTCTACATACATACCATTTTTGAGCCTTCGGCGAAAAAACACCTTCCCTTCTTTTCATGCTTCGTGAAGAAAATATTCTCCGTTAAAACTGTTCTGATAAGTCACATCCATGCTTCGTGAAAGCATTCTCCGAAGCTATACAATTTCGATATTGCTCTGACGAAGCTTGTCCATGCTTCGTAAAAATATTCTCCGAAGCTGTATTCCGAATTTATACAATTTCGATATTGCTTTCTCAAAGCATTCTTCCGAAGGTCGATACTGTGTACCCTTCTTTTGCAAAATGCAATATGATGTATGATGCTTATGCTATGCAAGATGATGTGATGATGTTATGTTATGCAAATGACCTTTGTTCCGAAGATACACACAAAATTTATTCGTAAGCTCTGCATTCCCTTAGGAACGTCTTTGGAGCTTCTTCGTCTTTTACTTAGACGGTATCAGCGTTGACTTTTCGCTGTAAGCCTCCCTTAGGAGCTTCTTCGTCTTTTACTTAGACGGTATCAGCATTGACTTTTCGCTGTAAGCTCTGCATTCCTTTAGGAACGACTTTTGAGCAGAAAACTTACACTGCGCTCCCTTTGGAACGGCTTTTTATGACTTCATGAACTTACTCTGCGTTCCTTAGAACGACTTTCTGTTAATCCGAAGGATTTTTAATATTTCGAAGGTCCTCCTTGTTAACACAAAAACTTCATCAACTTAATCCTGTGGAGAAAATAGATTTTCCTCGTGGGAGACAGCGAAATTATTACATGGAAACAATCAATGTTTTTGGCTACAGAGAATAGAACTGAATGGAAAAGACTGCTATCAAAGGTAGGATATGTGTCAATAAATGTGCTTCGACTCTGGCACAGTGCTGTTGACTGTGCGAGCTTCGGATTGTTCTCTGAAGTCCCTTTGATGTGGAGCATATTGACTCCCTTCTGGCTGTTGACCCTGTTGCAATGGAGGTGGAGGCGGGGGCTGTTGCCAGGAAGCTTGAGGTTGACTTGCCGAAGCTACAGAAGCTGCAGGGTGGTTGTCTATGTATTGTGGGATGTAAGGCGGATGATACGAAGCAGTATGCATGACCTGCTTCGGCTGAACTTGTTGAGATGTAGCTTCGGCTATCTCCTTTTGCTTCTGGATTGTAATATGGCACGTCCTGGTGGTATGGCCCTTGCCTTCTCCACAGAACAAGCAAAACAATTTCCTTGGCTGATCTCCGAATCTTCCGCCGAAGCCCCTGGCGCCTCTGCCTCTCGGAGCTGGTGGCCGGAAGAAAGCTTGTTGTTGCCCCGAAGCCTGCGAGGAGCACTGCGGTCTGCTCTGTTGACTCCCCTTATCATCATTCTGAGTGGAGCTGTGGATGGACCGGACATGCCTCGGGTAGTATCTTCCTCCGAAGCCCCTGGTCATTTCAGAAAATCTGAAGGCCTCCTCCCTTCTTTGGCGAAAGTCATTGTCAGCACGAATGTACTCATCCATCTTTTGGAGCAGTTTCTCCAGGGTCTGAGGCGGCTTTCTAGCAAAGTATTGAGCTGCAGGCCCAGGACGAAGCCCCTTGATCATGGCTTCGATAACAATTTCATTGGGCACCGTTGGTGCCTGCGCCCTCAAACGTAAGAACCTTCGGACATAAGCCTGAAGGTATTCTTCATGATCCTGAATGCACTGGAACAAGGCTTGGGCTGTGACTGGCTTCGTCTGAAATCCTTGAAAGCTGGTCAGTAACATATCCTTCAGCTTTTGCCATGAAGTGATCGTTCCTGGCCGAAGGGAGGAATACCAGGTCTGAGCAACACTCCTGACGGCCATAACGAAAGACTTCGCCATGACTGCAGCATTGCCCCCATACGAAGACACTGTTGCTTCGTAGCTCATCAGGAACTGCTTCGGGTCTGAGTGGCCGTCGAACATGGGAAGCTGAGGTGGCTTATAGGATGGAGGCCAAGGTGTAGCCTGCAGCTCAGCGGACAAAGGAGAAGCATCATCGAAAACAAAATTTCCCTGATGGAAATTGTCATACCAGTCATCTTCGTTGACGAAGCCCTCCTGACGAAGGTCTTTCTGCTGAGGCCTTCTGTTTTGCTCATCATGGGTGAGGTGGCGGACTTCCTCAGAGGCTTCGTCTATCTGCCGTTGTAACTCAGCTAGCCGGGCCATCTTCTCCTTCTTCCTTTGCACTTGTTGATGTAGGATCTCCATATCCCTGATTTCTTGGTCTAGCTCTTCCTCCTGAAGCGTCGGGCTTACGGCCTTTCTCTTCTGGCTTCGGGCCTCCCGAAGAGAGACGGTGTCCTGGTTGTGGTCCAGCGGTTGCAGTGCTGGAGCCCCAATCGCTGAAGCTTTCTTCGGCGCCATAGCGAAGGTCTATAGCTTCCGAAGGTGTTCAAAAAAAAGCTCGAAGTGGAAGTGAGTTCACCGGAGGTGGGCGCCAATGTTGGTGGCTTGTTCTCAAATGCTAAGAGTTAAGAACAAGGCAACATAAAAAGTGTTAAATGCTAAAGTCCTTCGCCCTTCGAAACATTATGCTCCTTCGGGAGATAATGATTTTAGGACGAAGGTCATAAAAGACGTACCTTCGTAGATACAATAAGAAATGACGAAGGATTCAAATAAAGCGTGAAATATAAACACCAACATAGAATCATTTCTATTTTATTAACATGAAGAAATAGAAATGATTTCAAATCACAAATGTACCTTCGGTCTTGAGAGAAGGTAAAAAGTACAAGCGTGACGCAAAAGCCAATGCCAAGTCAGCGTGAACAGTACGGGAGTACTGTTCATCTATTTATAGACGCGGGACGCAGCCCACGTAAAATTACATCCATGTCCATTACATTTGTTAATGACTTATGGAAATCTGTCGAGGCCCACGTAGTCTTTTCATCTTTAAGTCGGTTCCCCTTTCCGCTATCGTGACGAAGCTTCCATGCACACAGCTTCAGCTGCGCACCTTCGTAGAGCTTGGTAATCAGCTCGCCCTTCGTCTGGTTCAAGCTTCGTCCTGACCGTGCTTTATAATTCTGAGACCGAAGATACCTGTTCACATAATCCTCTTGGAAGACATTGTCAAATCATGTTTTTGAGGACCTTCGGAGGACGAAGGCCCCCAACAATCACAATTGCCATAATTTGTAGTTCAAAACCATGTCAAGAACTTACTTAAAGTGGTGCAGAGCTATTATTAAGTCCTTTCCATGTTGTACATGATTATACATGGCTCGTCCAATGTATGCCGCCATTACCTTCATTTTCTTTCTCTGGTTTAGTTTGACGGCTTTCTCAAATTCATCATCATCCAAGTCTTTGTATTCTTCTCCATGTCTCTGAACAACTTCTTTGTAGCGAGCTTAGGATATCATCAATGAGTCAAGAAACCCTGTCTTAAGTTGTTTCTTCTTATCATCCATGTATTGCATCCTACGTGTAAAAACTGTTAATTGTTAGACTCTCGTTTATGTGTGGGTGTACAAAACTAACAAATATGAAAGTTTAGAGGTACTTACAAGCAAAAGAGGGTTAAGTACTTGGTTTCCATCCTTTGTCGGTGGTACAACGACCACGGATCGTCAAAGAATAAATGCCGCGCAGGATCTATATTATCTTTGCTCCAAAATGCATCTTCTGGCACAACAAATGTGAAGTCCTCGAGTTTGTATTTGTTTCTAGCCACCATGTACCACTCATGCATTGTAATCTCCGGAGTCGACAACTTAGAAAGTTGCACCAGCATCAAGAACGACCTCCCATTCACAAATTTAGGAGGAACATCCTCCTTCTTGTATATTGGGATATTGATTTTAAGACGTAATGATTCTCGAGTATGAATCATTCTTCCCATATTTCGAAATTGTCTATTTGGGACCGTGTGCATACTCCACGAGATGCTGATTCCGCTTTTGATTGATCTGTCATAACTCTCTTCATTTTTCCTACGTAGCTTGTCACAACTTCTAACAGTTTCTTGACATTGTTATAGGTGATCCGCTGATGAATTTTCTTTGAAGTAGTTGGCCCTTCAACATTGGTGTCAACCTTTGCTTCCTTTCTGATGTCTGCATCGACATTCTGAGGAACAATTTTGTCTACGTCCCCCTCGTCGAGTTCCTTCGCAAGAGGTGATATGATTGTTTCAACGGTTTTTTTGGAGGTTGGTGCTATATTTTCTTGCACCATGGGGTATGGATTGATCGAACTATCTTTCTGTTGCACTGGTGTTGAATTCGGTGTTGGTGACTTATGACGCGATAGATGGCTTAATATCAGCTCATCACCCAACTTAATGTCGCGTCGATGCCAAAGGACCAACTCGTTCATTGCCTCCTGCAAAGTTATGATCCCCTCTACTGGAAAGTCTATCTCCCAATCTTCACAACCACTGTCTGTGATCTCTAGAACTTGGACCACACCATAGTGTGGTGGGACAGGATTATCCTAGTAGTTAACAAGTCCTGGTTTTACCAAACCAGTAGCAGCCTGTTTTGTTTTTGTCCTAGATCGATTGATTGGAATATGAAGACAACAAGGCTTGTCCTCAACAATATCGTCTATAGGGTACTTGGTGCCTGATCCAAAGTCTTGCACAAATCCTACGCTGCTAGGGACTAGAGGTGGACTCATGTGGCCTGGCTTGAGTTCACATGATATGCATCCTGTTTTCTTCATTTTCTTCATCACGTCATTAATAGCCTTTTGTACCCTTTCATCAATAGTCTCTTCAAGGGTCCTTTTCGACTTCTCGTGTTTCTTATATGACGCCGCATACTCTAGAATGCCTCTCTCTAGGAAATCTTAGAAGAGATTCCCCGAGCCCGTCCAGTGTGTTCAGGATGGCCTAGTGCTACGATTAGTATGTCATTCTCCCTCCGAGGCTTAAATTCGCCCTTCTTTCTCTTTTCTGCATATTCTTGAATTTTTGTCGAAACTTCGCCTACCAATTCTGGATGCAAAAGTTTGCCATCCTCAGTCAAACCTGCATGACCTAAGATCCAACGAATAGCTTGCTCATCGATATCTTTTAATATTCGGTCCAAAGTGTCGTTAGCTATAGCTTCCTCGATTACCCTGTTCCACTGCATAACTTTAGGGTGATATCCAGTTGACCCCAAGCGATGGGGGTGTTTGTTCATCTTCGCTCTCTGAGAATTAGTTTTGCCCAGTTCTTTGGCCTTCAGTTTGGTCTTCTGATGAACAAATTCCTCCCACTGAGCTTGAGTGATTTTCCCCATTTTCTTGGGCGGAGGAACCCTATTCTTCTTAACAAAATCCCTATTCATCTCGGTCTTCCACCCACGAAACATCTTGGCCATAGCAGAGAGCATCGACTTCCTTACTGCATCCTCTGTGCCTTTTGGGACCTTGAATGACTCAGACAGCATAGCCCATAGCTTATTGTGGGTGTCTTCATCTAAATCCTTCCATTTCTGAAGTGTGATTGGCACTATATCTCTAACAGTAGACTTGTAGGAATTTTGAAACTTTGTAACCACGTCAAGTGGTTCTTCAGGAAACCCCTCTGCATTGAGTTTTGTTACGTACATAACTACACCTTCTTTCAACTAATTGGGACCTCGTCGCCCTCGTTTCCGCTTCTGTGAAATGGATGATTAAGGTATCGGAGCATCCTCCGTGTTTCGTGTAGAACATGCATCATCTTTCTTCTCTTCATTTGAAATCTATATATTGAAACAATTAATGGCCTTTCATATATGAACATTATTTTAGACGTTATAAAATTTATGTTATTAGGCATATTTCTATTTACCTCTTCATCGTTGGGAATATAGTCAGCATCAAGCTCATCTGAAGTTTTTTTCTTCCTTGGAGGTATAGGAGGAAAAGGATTGTCACTAGAACTATCCTCCTCCCTGCTACCTTCACCGGAGCTGCTCGTTGTCTGCCATTCAAGTTTGGCCGCGTCTTCATTAACTCTATTAGACGCACTGGTGCAGAACACATCCATCCTAGTAGGTACCTAGTGCACAGCTGGTTCCATCAATACGGGGGTCGACCGAGGATATACATATATCCTAGAGCATTGTTTTTAGATCGTTCGACTAATCGTGATTATTGCGATTAGTCGGGCTGATCGGTACTCAGTGCTCGATAAGGGGGTTCGATTCGATCAGGTGCTTATGTCAGCCTTGTTTGTTCAAAGGTGCTTATGTCAAACATGGTTGTTGACCATTGCCCCAGATGAGAATAGATTCTATTTTCTTCGTTCTTGAGGGGCACTTTGGTAGGAACTTATGAGATTGAACTAACTTGCCATATTATTAGTCCCACTAACAATGACCCAGACCTAGGTTCAAATCAAGCAGGAAGGCAAATGAAAAACAACCCCCTAGAACAAACAGAATAGAAGATCCCAGGGACCAACTCAGAAGATACTAGAGTGCAGAAGTTCTCTACTGGAAGTTCAATCATCATAGACACTCAGTAGTACAAAACAAAAAAAGGTAATAACTCATAAGACATGATGATATCGAACCATAAAATTCTTTTCTATATGTAAGCACCAGGAAAAAATGAAACATTTCCCACATGTTTGCAGAAAGAATAGTGGGAGAGGAGACAAGAGGATGTAGTTTCAGGCATGTTTGGAACGCAGATATCCCTATATGTTTTCCAGACCACCATGCTGGCAGCCCAATCCACCAACCATAGCCTAAATGAACTCCCACCCCTTGCTGTTGCTGCTGCCACTGATCCACTGGCAGTTGCTCAAGAGCCTCCATGCCAATGTGTCATGACACAGAAAGAGGCCCTAGAGAAGTGGAGATCCTAGGTGGCTGTTAGCTAGGTGGATGGACCAGTGCTAACAGTGCAGCTGTCACTGCCACCATCAGCATCAGACTAGATTCCATTCCTAGGTATCAGCTAAGATTGATGCCATATGCTGAATAAGAACTATTAGTAAAGGTATATAAATCTGTTTGCTCATATCTCTAAAGCTAGATCAGGGAGTAAAATGGATGGAATACAATGTTGAAGCTACAGATGGATGGGGAGAAAGAGGTATGAACAAGCATACTTGTCAATGTCATCCCAACAGACAAATATGCAAATTCTATCCAATTCCAAAAAAACAGCCAAAAATGGTCAAGCTCATGGCAATGACAATGAGGCCTGTAAATTCCAAATTCGGCAAACAAAATAACCATTATCATTGTTAAAAGTTCAAATCTCACTTCCGGACACAGGTGCTGCACCAGACAATGCACATGTGGTTTTCATAGAACTAGAGCTTTGCCAAACAGGGCCGTAGATCCAACCTCATGTACACATGGCATCCTCACATTCTCAAGGGTATAGATACATATGAAAACAGTTTTACCCTAAACAGCCACTTAAATGGACAAACCAGCCATCTAAATGGGATAAATGGCCAATTAAACCGAAACGGCAGATTAAACCGAAATGGCATACTAACGTGTAGCATTTAACCAGTATTTAAACACGCTAAACAACCATTTAGACGAACAGTGGGAGGGAGCGAGGTAGGAAAGGGGCTCAAAGGAGGATATAAATTTACAATCAAACAATTAAAGAGACCATCCATCACAGGCTAGATCTCACATCATCATGCTGACCATGCTACATTGTCACAATCAAATGATACGTCCGATAATCAATCAGGTCGACCCCAGTTTTCATGATTAGCATCTGTCACAGAAACCATGATGACCATAATTCACAAGCATCATGTGAGCATGCTTGCTATTGCTGCCCAAAATTTCTACTACCTTACAGAGCTCGTAGTATACTATATACCACCACAGACACTCCACTCCACTCCATTGATGATTGATGAACCGAAGAAAATTGCAGTTGGAAATTAAAGCAGACTAGCATGAAAGTGAAGACAACATACGCGAGGAGCTCGGGGACGGCGACGCTCGGCGCTCGGGCTCGGGGACGATGGTGCTCGGCGCTTAGGCTTGAGGACGGCGGCGCTCGGCCTCGGGCTCGAGGACGGCGGCGCTTGGGCTCGGGGACGATTGGCCGGCGCTCAGCTCAGGGATAGGGATGGGGATAGCGCAGTTGATCAGCCTGGCGGCTCTCAGCTCGGGCTCGGGGACGGCGGCGCTCAGCCTCGGGCTCAGGGACGGCGGCGCTTGGGCTCGGGGATGGCGTGGCCGGCACTCAGCTTAGGGACAACGCAGTTGATCGGCCTGGCGGCGCAATTGTGTCAGCCCCGGGAGTTAGGGTTCCTGCCGGAACCAGCAAGCCTTTTATATTATAAACAATCACAGGCAGATTTTTAGAAAAACCGCTTGTGATATATAACATCACAAGAGATTTTTTATTCCGATCGCATGTGATAGATTAACTTCACAAGCGGTCAGAATAAAAAAGCGCCTATGAAGTTATATATCACAAGCGGTTTTTTCTAAAAATCCGCCTGCGATGTGTGTACAGTATAAAAGGACTAGCCCACGTGTTCCAGAACCCCATCTCCTAGAACAGTCACAGCACTATAGCGGCGGCGGATATTTTTTGAGATCTACGATGAGAAGGTTTCGTTTTTGAGTTTATTGATTGATTTCAAGAGTTTATGCATATATATGATCTCCGTTTGTTTTCTTTCTCATTTTGATGCGATTTTTTGCCTCAATTTTGTAATATAGACCGGATTTGAAGAAAATCTTAGGAATCCCAAGATTTGGACTTGTAGTTGATCTAATTTAAAGATTCTTCATAAAGAGTTGTCTCACCTCAAGGTACCTATTACTACAATCTTGTTTCATTTTCATGCACATCAATTCGTTTATGATTTAGGGATTAAATTCAATTAATTAGGGATATTTTAAATATTTTTTGTAGTTGTGCTAGGATTTTCAAGATTCAGATTTCTAGTTGAGCTAAATTAAAGATTGTATTTAGAGATTTGTGTCTCCGCAAGGTACCTCTCGATATGATCTTGTTTCACTTTAATGTACATTTATTTTTTCATGTTTTAGGGATGAATTCAATTAATTAATGATTTTATTGACGTTAATCAATATAGGGATAGGTAATGGACCGAGGTTGGATGTACAATGTGCCAAGACCACATCCGTCGTACATTCGAAATTTGAGAAGCTTTATTGAAGCGGCCAACAAGCAGGTGAATTTGCGAAAGAGTAATAAGGAGATATTATGTCCGTGCATCGATTGTGATAATAAGGTAGCTTGGAGAGATACAAGAGTAATACAATCACATCTGCTGAAAAGAGGGTTTAAAAACAATTACACGATATGGACAGAACATGGTGAGTTGGATCCGTCTGAAGTGCCTGGTAATGAAGAGAGAGATGTCAGAATTTTAGATAAAGTGGATGGTAAAGTGGATTCTGTGGTTGCCAATCAAGATTTTAAAGAATTTGATTGCAAAGAGATGTTGCACCATATGGAACCAGAAATGTTGAGTTCTGTGGGATCACAGAAAGGGCTACCTAAAATGTGAGGGACTAGAAAGTGCCTCAAAAGAACCTTTATATGATGAATCAAAGGGTTGTGACAAAGAGTTTACTACACTGCGTACAGTTCTAGAACTTCTTAAGTTGAAGGCTAGCGCCGGATGGTCTGATACTAGCTTCACAGATCTTTTGAATTTTCTATCCCAATTACTACCAAAACCCAACAAACTACCAACAAGCACTTATAAAGCAAAGAAGTTTATATCTCCCATAGCTCTAGGTGTGCAAAAAATTCATGCATGTCCGAACCATTGTATTCTGTATCGTGGCAATTTTGAGAACGCAACAAGATGCCCAGTTTGCAATGTCAGTCAATGTTGGAACCTGCGTTCCCGGGCCGGTCGATTCCAACGGGGGAGTGAGAGAGATGTGAACACGGTTTAACTTGAGGCGGCAATTGCTCTGTTAATTCAGCCTCTCAAGGGCACTGTTGAAAGTTCCCTTTGGCCCGGGAACAGGATCTAGATGTCGCCTAGAGGGGGGGGGTGAATAGGCGAATAAAAATTATCACTTTAAAACTTAAATCTTACTCTACTCGAAGACAGAATCGCAGTGGAGTGAAGAACCCTTCGAGTAGGTTGCAGTGGAATTGAAGTTCCTGTCTTACGAATATCCTGCACTTCAAGGAAAGCTAGTACCACAAGTAAGTAGTGAAGTGCAGATATCTAAGCGAGTAAGACAGAGAGTCAGAGTACAATACAGAACAGAGCACACAGACGCAAGGATTTATCCCGAGGTTCGGCCAAGCCTGAAATGCTTGCCTAGTCCTCGTTGGAGTTAGCCACACCTGGGCTTGGAGTCTATTTCAACTCCTTCCTCCGTTTGCTCAGATCTGTCAGTATGACAGATAGAGTCTTTCACTATTGAGTGGGGTTACAACAGAACCGCGGCTGCTTACAAACTTCTTGGCAGCACCCCGGCAGAGTAACGATACGCTCAAGACCTTGCTCTAGCTCTAAGCAGCACTTCTCCTCTCTCTTAAGGCTTATAGCTGTGCCTTCTACACAAACTATAGAGTTACACACAAGAGGGAGAGTGAGAATTGATTCGAGTGAAGTCTACACTTGTTGGCTGCACTTGTACTTTGCTTGAGGCGCCTAGGGGTCCCTTTTATAGGCACAAGGGGCCTAGGAGCCGTTGGAATCCCATTTGGAAGGCAATACTTTCTTTCTGTCGGGTGGCGCACCGGACAGTCCGGTGCACACCGGACACCGTCCGGTGCCCGATTTCTTTCCTTTTATGGCGAAGCCGACCGTTGGCAGTCTTGGAGCCGTTGGCGCACCGGACATGTCCGGTGCACACCGGACAGTCCGGTGCCATCTTCTAGCCGTTGGCTCGGCCACGTGTCCCGCGCAGATTGCGCGGCCGACCGTTGGCCCGGTCGACAGTTGGCTCACCGGACAGTCCGGTGCACACCGGACAGTCCGGTGAATTATAGTCGTACGTCGCCGGTGAATTCCCGAGAGCGGCCAGTTCGCCAGAGTTCAGCCTGGCGCACCGGACACTGTCCGGTGCACCACCGGACAGTCCGGTGTGCCAGACTGAGCTGCCTTGGCTGTACATAGCCAAGCCCTTTGCACCTCTCTTCTTTTCTTCTTCTTTCTGTTTCTAACACTTAGACAAGTAAATTAGTACACTAAAACCAATGTACTAAGTCTAGAAACATACCTTCTCTTAATTATTATATCCATAGCATTTCACATGCTTGAGCTTTGATGTTGGACTCATAAATCATCAAGTCGGCTTGACTTGATCTAGATTGACATTTCTTAGCTCCAACATCCTGCAAAGGTCACATAGAACATCTCCAAACATAGGAACAACCCAAACTTAAGATTAAGGTGAACTTAGCTCTTTTGGGCTGCTTCCAGTTCTGGTTTTGACACTTGTTCTCCTTCTAGTGACCTTGATCTCCTTCTTAGAGCTTGATCTTGAGCCTTATGACTTACACCACATACCTGTAGCTGTTACCTCATTGGCTGTAAGTCATGTTCTTATGTAGTGATCCTCGATGTGCCGTAGCTGTTCTCAACTCGATCACCCTTGACTTTGCAAGCCTCCTTCTTCACCCTTGGCTTTGGGTTCCTCAGCCTCCTTGACCTTCTCCCGTGCACTTGGTACCTCGAAGCTCTTCTTGCCTCCGTCCTTGGCTTGATCAGTTGTCTCCGAGCTACGCACCCGAGTCTCACTTTATGCAATGTCCATCTTACTTGTGATGTCCATTATGTATCCATAATCTAGTTCTTGGACCATCACATTTGTTCACTTGTGTTGAACCTTGTAGACTTTACCTTAAGCACCTGTTCAACACTTAGTACACTTGTTAGTCCTTTAATTGAGTTGTCATCCAAACACCAAAACTCACAAGAGAGCTTTCAATCTCCCCCTTTTTGGTGATTGATGGCAACACAATTAAAGCTTACATAAGAATAAGATTTGAAGCACAAATTTTGAATTCTAAGTTTATAGAATGCTCCCCCTAAATATGTGCTTACTTCAAGAACCTAATTTTGGCCTCAGACGCCAATTTGCATATACTTAGGCAGTTCGAAACATTTCTACACCTTAGCACCTTTTAGGAAGCATTGAGACAAGATTCAAACCATGATGCTATAACACACAAATGCACATAATCAGAGTTAAACACCATTCAAAATAGTGGATATATCACAGGAATATCAACCTACCACTATTCATCATTAAGATACCAATTCAAACTAATACCAATTTAAACTAAGACACTAATTTAAGACAATCTTAAAGCACCATTAACCACATGGCTATCTATTACACTATAGAAGCCAAATAATTCATCGCAGCGGAAACACTAGTCCATATGAGCAACATTGCAAGAAACATATGAATATCACACTTGGCAAAGCTCAAACTAACACATCAACCATTAGGATAAGCTTTCCTCTCAGGTTGAGATAAGCTTTAATACACAAATTCTCCCCCTTTGACATCAAACACCAAAAACCATACTCAAGCAAGAACATATGATGATGTCAAGGGACAGCAGGGTGTTAAGGAGGAAAACGATTATCAAAACTCCCCCTTACTTATTGAGCATATGCCCGATCAACATTTAGGCAAGATACATATATGCAAAAAGATTAATACTCCCTTTGTACCTTTACCATGTTGTAGTGTACTTCCCATCTTGAAAGTATCTAATCTCTCAAGAGCTTCTTCACACTTGTGCCTGATTCTTTATCCTTACTTTTTCTTGTTGCTAAGACATCAAACTTAGAACAAGTTATAGTATTGGGCACAAGAAGAAACTTCTATTCTCATGATTATCAAAAGATGTCAATTGAAGCGAACTATTACGGCTACCAATTGAAAGATACCAATTGCAAAGTTCATTTATTATCATGGCTCCATGATATTTAAGCATCTATTATCACCAGATATTATAGAGCATGAGCAATCTAAAGATATGCACTTACTCACAACTTGAGATACCAATTTCTTGACTTACAGAGGTACCCAAGTCCAGATTGCTCCATTTCTTGCTTATCTTCTCTTTTCCACCTAGAGACTATACAAGATCACTCAAGAAACAGTTAGTCTCAAAAGACACAAGTTATGTGTGCTCCCCCTCAAGTTGTGCATCAAGTATTTGAATGACTTGCACTTTGCACATTCTAGCTTCCTTAGAACTAGAGGATCACAACATACCTTGGTCAAGGCATACTCTACCACGTTCATCACCCAAAGATGCCAATTTGCATATCAAATGAAAAACCACTTAACACCAATTGAAGGCTAAATGAAAGGTTGACTAAATTCAACAATGCATGCCTCAGTGGTACCTAAGCCAATACTCAAGGAAGTATAACATTTACACGCAACTTGTACATGCTTCATACTTAACTATCATTGCATATACCAATTGAAGATCAACACAATCATGTATATAAAGCAAAATATCTAAGCATGTCATAATTAAGAAGGTTTCTTAGATGCACAGAAGAAACAACATTTTAAAGGCATAAATTACCTAAACCAAGATATTACCAATTGAAAGACAAGAACATAGCTATGATCACAATGAATGGAATTTCAAGAATATTTAATGAAATTGCATAGCTTCATTTTCCATACCTTTGCCTTTATGAGAGCACTTGTTATCACCAATTCAGGACTCCTTTTGCTCACACACCTCATAGCTCAAAAGGGCATGACATTGTAACGCCCCGAATTTTTGCAGTTGAATTTTTTCTTTTCTTTACTCGCCAAATTCGGGCGTTACCTTTTCTTTTTCTTTTTCCCCTCGCTAGACCTTGACCTTTTCCAAAGCTAGCGGGATTCGGTTTGGAATTCCCGTGTAAAGAAAAAAACCCTAAAACTGTTTTATGTTGTTTGATGCACCATGCCGAACTATGCATTCTTTGATTGTTTGAAAGTGCAAATGCATTCATCTAGGAAAAACGAATTTCGAAAAGGAGATAACCTTTTTCTTTTTCTTTTTCATTCTTTCTCTCTCTCTCCTCCCTTTTCTCTCTCCCGCGCCGTGGGCCCCCCTGGCCGGCCCAGCTGCCCCCTAGCCGGCCCAGCCGCCCCCCTGCGCGCCCCCTTTGGGCCCAATAGGCCCAACCGCCCCCCACCCCCTCCCCTTTTCCCCCAACTTCCCCTCTCTCTCCCTCTCATTTTCCCTCTCCCCTCCTCTCCCTCCCCGGCCCAACCGCCGCCCCTCGCCGTCGCTCCCCGTCCCCGGTGAGCCTCCCCTCTCCCCTCCTCCCTCCTCCCTCCCTCTCCCCTCCATCTCTCCTTGGCAGCCCAGCCGCCCGGCCGCGCCCTGGCCCCGGCCGCTTGGCCGCCTGGCTCGGCCGCCCGCCTGGCCGCCTGGCCTCGTGCCCGCCTGGCCGCCCGGCCGCCTGGCCGCGTGCCCGCCTGGCCGCGCGCCCGCCTGGCCGCCTGGCCCCTGGCCCCCTGGCCGCGCGCCCCCCCTGCGCGCCCCCGGCTCAGCCGCCCTGGCCGCCGGTTCGGCCGCCCCGGCCGCCCAGCTCGGCCGCCCGCGCCCGCGCCCAGCCCAGCCGCCCTGCCCTCGGCCGGTTCAACCGCCCTAGGGCCGGTTCAACCGCCCTAGGGCCGGTTCAACCGCCCCCCCCTGTTTTTTATTTTTTTATTTTATTTATTTTATTTTACTTTCTGTGATCATAGTTATTTTATTTTAGGTAGGCTAATCATTGTTCATGTTATTGAAATAGGAAGCTTAATTTAGAATTTCGTTGCGCTAGTTGATTCATTTAGTTAATTGTTTATCTCGTGCAACGTTGATCAACTTAAAATGACTAGGTTTCCATTAGTGTATATAACAGAATTCTTTTGTTAAGAACCAATTGTAACTAATCATTAGTGCATAAGCTTTAACCCCCTGCGAGACCCTTTCCCGTTTCTTTCTAACCTTAATGAATGCGACATCGAATGTCATACTTGATGCATATTCGCTTTACTTGTTCCCTTGTATGGTGTACTGTTCTTTTGTATTAAATATGTGGATGTATGTATGTTTGCGCTCGCATAGAGAACGATCCGGTCGAAGAGCCCGAGGAATTCGCAGGAGAAGCCCCTGAGCAGCAGTCGGTTGGTGGAGGCAAGTGTCCTTTGACCTATTTCTGTCCTATTCATTCTTTAATTCACCTCCCGCATTACACATTTATACCTAAGGATTGACTAGCCTTTGTTATCCATGTCCTTGTTTACCTATTTGGGTCGGATTATTACTGCTTAGTTTGATGCTATTGCTCAACTCTAATCAATGAACATGATGTGATTATCTATGATACGCTGTTTTCCCTTCTTATTTATGATTATGTTTGTGACCTTCAAGGGGACTCGAGCGGTTTCTCGAGTGCCTCTCCGTAAGGACCTGTTCAATGGATGACCGCCCGGGAAAACAGTGCAACCATGAGGGTGGAATGGGACGCCCTTAGCTGAATAATTAGAGGAACCGGGGTGTAGACCGCTTAGCCGTTGTGCCGTCAATGGGGCTCGGTGTATGCGGCTCGCTCTGCCAAGGTTGATTTGTCCCTTGGGGAGGAGTGCGGTACATTTAGGAAACCTAACGGGTGGCTACAGCCCCGGGGAATCTTTGTAAAGGCTACGTAGTGAGACCCTGCCTATTCACCTTGGTAGTGTTTAAGGGTTTGATCGGCCCGAGGCAAGAGGGAATCACGGCTTGTGGGTAAAGTGCGCAACCTCTGCAGAGTGTTATGAAACTGATATATCAGCCGTGCTCGCGGTTATGAGCGGCCAAGGGAGCTCCAGAGATTAGTGATACTTGATCAGAGATACTTTGGTACAGATGGCAATGAGATTGATGGTTCTGATTATGATTATGGTGTTGGTAAGTGGTATTCTTTCCGTTTGGAAAGGATACATTGGGCTAATAACTTGGGTTAATGTTAAAACCTGGCTTTCTACTAGTAAGTAATAACCTGACCAACTAAAAGCAACTGCTTGACTTATCCGCACATAAAGCTAGTCCACTACAGCCAAACAGGATACTTGCTGAGTATGTTGATGTGTACTCACTCTTGCTCTACACACCAAACCCCCCCCCCCCCCCCCAAGGTTGTCAGCGTTGCAACCACTGCTCAGGAGAAGATGAAGCTGTGGAAGGAGACTTCCAGGAGTTCCAAGACTACGACGAGTTCTAGGCGTGGGTTAGCGGCAACCCCCAGTCGGCTGCCTGTGAAGGCCGCGTTATCTACGTTTCTTTTCCGCACTTTGATTTATTGTAAGAACTATATGGACGTCTCAGACGTATGATGTAATCGACTATTATTTCCCTTTTAATACTATTTGAGCACTGTGTGATGATGTCCATGTTATGTAACTGCTGTGTACGTGAATAACTGATCCTGGCACGTACATGGTTCGCATTCGGTTTACCTTCTAAAAACCGGGTGTGACATAAGTGGTATCAAAGCCGTGCTGACTGTAGGACCGCTAACCTAGAGTAGAATGGTCGTTCTAAGGACTATAGACCTCTGTCCCTGCCTTGACTTTGGTATCCCTTCAAAAGTTGGTCCTACTGACCAAACCTATGTTCTACTATATGTTATACCTTGCTGAAAATTTTGTTTTATTCTGATCCTTTATTTATTTATGATTCATTACTTGCTGGTCATATTAATTCTGTTCTCACCCTTTTGCTTGCGATATCTTTTGTAGATGGCTCGTCTTAGACACACTGCACGAAAGTCCGTCATCCCCTTCTTACCCTCCTGCCTTGCTGAGCGTCCGCTTCGCCGTCCCGTGGCCGGACAGTCCAGCCACTTGGAGAGACTGCACCACCGCCTGCATGAGGAGCAGGAACGTCGACGACAGGAGCAGCAGGGCTCTTCCTTCTCACTCCAGCAGGAGATAGAGTCTGTGAGGAGCTGCTCTCCTGTGCTTCCCCTGGAGGCGCCCCCTGCACCACCACTGGGCGCCCCAGCTTCTGGAGTAGCTGCTGGAGGAGACCCAGACGACGGAGATGGCGACGACAGCTTGAGCCACGACATCGACTTCTCTGCTAACCATGAGCCGGAAGGATGGGTTGCTCGACCCATCACTCGCGATGCTGCTCGCGGGTGTCACTTCCACGACGCGCTCGACACCCTGCTACGTCGGGCACTTGACCGGCGTACTTGGTCCATCGAGTATCGCTGTGTGGTCTACCAGCATAGTCACGGGGTCTACCCGGACCGCTGGGAGGCGACCTGCTTGGTGCGCCGTCCGGAGAACAGTCTCCAGGGCGCGGAGGCTTGCTCAGAGCACTATTCTATCTCTGAGCGGGACTCAGCTGAGGCAGCCATGCAGGATGCTGCACGGCGTGCGCTTTCGCACTACTGCTCGGCTCTCGGTGGGGTAGCTGACGGTCTCGACCTGAAGTATTACCCCCGCCGTCCATCTGGCAGCACAGGAGGCGTGATTGTTTCACCTGCTGGTGAGGACAATCCTAGGTTGAGCAGCACAGTCAACCTAGCCGCCGTGCTAAACACGGAGCTGGACCATGCATTAGACGAGCTGAGTAGGGCTCGTGCTGAGATCGCCCTGCTGCGGGCTGAGCGCGCGGAACGTCGTCACTTGGATGATGGTTCCCCCACCCCCGTTGGGACTCAGCACCCGTACCGCTCACCTCGGCGTGGACGCCAGTCTTATGGCAATCCCGACTGCAAGACCAAGATAAATCTAGAACCATAGATCGTTAGAGTTGGATCCTGTAATTAATACAATATATATACATAGAAGCTTCAGTCTTAGCGTTAATCTCGGTCTTAGTTAGTCTTAGTTAGACAGGGTAGTTTGCTATATCCTGTGCATTTATGTTTGTCATGATGAATTATGTTTGGTTTGGATCTTTGTAATGATTGTCACCAGAGTGTGGGTATCCCCTGCATTTTGGCTTACCTATTATGTTAATGGAGTTAGTTATATAGTTGGGAAACCCTTTATTCTACTTTCCTCTTTATCTGAGAAGCTGTGTGGTCTGCGATGGAGATCAGTGAAGATGCTCATCTGTTCAGTGCTGTTGGAGAATTCTATACTCTTTTCTTATGCTGCAAGATTTGCCAGATCAGTTCTGATGTGTGGTTGCGTTCTGCAGATGTCAGAGAACAGGCGCAGAGGAGGAAGGCGTGCTCAGCAGGAGCAAGCCGCCCCGCAGGATGAGGTGCCTCAGCAGCAACACCTGCCACCCCCGCCCCCGATGTCGATCGAGCAGATGTTTCTGATGCAGACTCAGGCAGTTCAGGCCATCGGTCAGACTCTGGCCGCCATTCAGCAGCAGCAGCAGCAACAGCAGCAGGCTCCACCCCAGCCTCAGATGCCTCAGATGCCCAGAGACAAGCGTGCTGAACTCATGAGAGGTCATCCCCCAACGTTCGCTCACTCTTCTGACCCCATGGATGCTGAAGATTGGCTGCGCACTGTGGAGCGGGAGTTGCATACCGCTCAGTGTGATGACAGGGAGAAAGTCTTGTATGGTCCCCGTCTGTTGAGAGGAGCAGCCCAATCATGGTGGGAGTCTTACCTCGCCACCCATGCCAACCCCGATGCCATCACTTGGGAAGAGTTCAGAGGTAGCTTTCGTCAGTACCATGTGCCTGCAGGTCTGATGACAGTGAAGAAGGAGGAATTCCTGGCCCTTAAGCAAGGGTCATCATCTGTCAGTGAGTATCGAGACAGGTTTCTGCAGTTGTCTCGCTATGCTCCTGAAGATGTCAACACTGATGCCAAGCGACAGTACCGTTTCTTGAGAGGCTTGGTCGACCCTCTTCAGTACCAACTGATGAATCATATCTTCCCGACATTCCAGCACCTGATTGACAAAGCAATCATGACAGAAAGGAAGCGTAAGGAGATGGAGGATCGTAAGCGCAAGATCAGTGGACCCCAGCCTGGAAGCAGCAGCCGTCCTCGTTTTTCAGGCAATCAACCTCAGCAGTTCAGGCAGAATCAGCGTCCACCTCAGCAGCATCAGCAGCATCAGCAGCGTCAGCAGTATCAGCAGTTCCAAAGGCAGTATCCTCAGCATCAGTACTAGAACCATCAGAGCAATCAATCAGGAGGTCAGTTTCAGAGGCAGAATCAGCAGACACCTCGTCTTCCTGCCCCAGCAAACCAGCAGAACAATCAGGCAGCACCAGCTCAGGTTGGAAACAGAGCGTGTTTCCACTGTGGAGAGCAAGGCCACTGGGTGATGCAATGCCCGAAGAAGGCAGCCCAGCAGCAGTCAGGCCCCAATGCCCCAGCAAAGCAGAATGTGTCCCAGCCTGGAGCAGGCAACCGCCCTCAGCAGCGCTATAATCATGGAAGACTGAACCACTTGGAGGCTGAAGCAGTTCAGGAGACCCCCGGCATGATAGTAGGTATGTTCCCAGTCGATTCCCATATTGCAGAAGTGTTATTTGATACTGGAGCAACGCATTCTTTTATTACTGCATCATGGGTAGAAGCACATAATCTTCCAATTACTGCCATGTCAACCCCCATTCAAATTGACTCAGCTGGTGTTAGATTTCGAGCTGATAGCATATGTTTGAATGTAAGTGTGGAAATAAGGGGGATAGCGTTTCCCGCTAACCTTATAGTAATGGGTACTCAGGGAATAGATGTCATCCTAGGGATGAATTGGCTAGATAAGTATCAGGCAGTTATCAGTTGTGATAAAAGGACAATCAAGTTGGTGTCCCCACTAGGAGAGGAAGTGGTGACCGAGTTAGTCCCGCCTGAGCCAAAGAAAGGAAGTTGTTATCAGATGGCTGTCGATAGCAGTGAAGCAGACCCAATTGAGAGTATCAAGGTTGTGTCTGAATTCCCAGATGTGTTTCCAAAGGACTTACCGGGTATGCCACCAGAGCGGAAAGTTGAGTTTGCCATAGAGCTTCTTCCTGGAACCGCCCCTATCTTTAAGAGAGCTTACAGAATATCTGGACCAGAGTTGGTTGAGCTTAAGAAGCAGATTGATGAGCTGTCAGAGAAAGGTTACATCTGGCCAAGCACCTCGCCTTGGGCCGCCCCTGTCCTGTTTGTGGAGAAGAAAGATGGCACCAAAAGGATGTGTATCGATTATCGAGCTTTGAATGAGGTCACGATCAAGAACAAGTATCCCTTGCCCAGAATAGAAGATCTGTTTGACCAGTTGAGAGGAGCCAGTGTGTTCTCCAAGATTGATCTGAGGTCAGGTTATCATCAGCTCAGGATCCGACCTTCGGACATTCCGAAGACGGCATTCATTACCAAGTATGGTTTGTATGAGTTCACAGTGATGTCTTTTGGTTTGACCAATGCACCAGCGTTCTTTATGAACTTGATGAACAGTGTATTTATGGATTATCTCGATAAGTTTGTGGTGGTATTCATTGATGACATTCTGGTTTATTCTCAAAGCAAAGAAGAACATGCAGATCATTTGAGGATGGTATTGCAGAGATTGCGAGAGCACCAGTTGTATGCAAAGTTGAGCAAGTGTGAGTTCTGGATCAGTGAAGTCCTGTTCTTGGGTCACATAATCAACAAAGAAGGATTGGTTGTGGATCCGAAGAAAGTGGCAGACATTCTGAACTGGAAAGCGCCAACGGATGCTCGAGGAATCAAGAGCTTCATTGGAATGACCGGATATTATCGGCGATTCATTGAAGGGTTTTCGAAGATTGCGAAACCAATGACAGCGTTGCTAGGCAACAAGGTTGAGTTCAAGTGGACCCAGAAATGTCAAGAGGCCTTCGAAGCGCTGAAAGAGAAGTTGACAACAGCGCCTGTCTTAGTCTTGCCTAATGTGCACAGGCCCTTCTCTGTGTACTGTGATGCTTGTTACACAGGTTTGGGATGCGTGTTGATGCAAGAGGGAAGAGTTGTGGCTTACTCGTCCCGACAGCTGAAGGTTCATGAGAAGAACTACCCAATCCATGACCTAGAGTTGGCAGCAGTGGTTCACGCACTGAAGACATGGAGGCACTATCTGTATGGACAGAAATGCGATGTTTACACAGACCACAAGAGTCTGAAGTACATATTCACTCAGTCAGAATTGAACATGAGGCAACGAAGATGGTTAGAGTTGATCAAAGACTATGAGTTGGAGATCCATTACCATCCAGGCAAAGCAAACGTAGTGGCAGATGCTTTGAGCAGAAAGAGTCAAGTCAATCTGATGGTCGCTTGTCCGATGCCTTATGAGTTGGCCAAGGAGTTCGACAGGTTGAGTCTCGGATTTCTGAACAATTCGCGAGGAGTCACAGTTGAATTGGAACCTACCTTGGAGCGCGAAATCAAAGAAGCGCAGAAGAATGATGAAAAGATCAGTGAGATTCGGCGACTGATTCTGGATGGCAGAGGCAAAGATTTTCGAGAAGATGCTGAAGGCGTGATATGGTTCAAAGACCGCTTGTGTGTTCCCAATGTCCAGTCTATTCGGGAGTTGATTCTCAAGGAAGCTCATGAGACAGCCTATTCGATTCACCCTGGCAGTGAGAAGATGTATCAGGATCTGAAGAAGAAATTCTGGTGGTACGGAATGAAGAGGGAAATCGCAGAGCATGTGGCTATGTGCGATAGTTGTCGAAGAATTAAGGCAGAGCACCAGAGACCAGCTGGATTGTTGCAACCGTTGCAGATCCCTTAGTGGAAATGGGATGAAATCGGTATGGATTTCATAGTCGGATTGCCTCGCACTCGAGCCGGCTACGATTCTATTTGGGTAGTAGTGGACCGTTTAACCAAGTCAGCCCACTTCATACCTGTCAAGACCACCTACAGCAGTGCAGTACTGGCAGAACTGTATATGTCTCGGATCGTTTGTCTTCATGGTGTGCCAAAGAAGATAGTGTCAGACAGAGGAACGCAGTTCACCTCTCATTTCTGGCAGCAGTTGCATGAAGCTTTGGGCACACATCTGAATTTCAGTTCAGCTTATCACCCGCAGACAGATGGCCAGACCGAAAGGACCAATCAAATTCTTGAAGACATGTTGAGAGCCTGTGCGCTGCAAGATCAGTCCGGATGGGATAAGCGATTGCCTTATGCAGAGTTTTCCTATAACAACAGTTACCAGGCCAGTTTGAAGATGTCACCATTTCAAGCGCTTTATGGAAGGAGTTGTAGAACTCCGTTGCAATGGGATCAGCCTAGAGAGAAGCAAGTGTTTGGGCCAGACATTCTGCTTGAAGCCGAAGAGAACATCAAGATGGTCCGAGAGAATCTGAAGATAGCGCAATCGAGGCAGCGAAGCTATGCAGACACATGAAGAAGAGAGCTGAGTTTTGAAGTCGGAGACTTTGTCTATCTGAAAGTGTCACCGATCAGAGGAGTCAGAAGGTTCGGAATCAAAGGCAAGCTAGCACCCCGCTACATTGGTCCGTACCAAATCCTCTCAAAGCGTGGAGAAGTGGCCTATCAGCTCAGTCTGCCAGAGAATTTGTCAGCTGTGCATGATGTCTTTCATGTGTCTCAGTTGAAGAAGTGCTTGCGTGTGCCAGAAGAGCAGTTGCCAGTGGAAGGTCTAGAAGTCCAGGAGGACTTGACCTATGTTGAGAAGCCAGCTCAGATCCTTGAGGTTGCAGATAGAGTCACCCGAAGGAAGACCATCAGAATGTGCAAAGTCAGATGGAATCATCACTCTGCGGAAGAAGCAACCTTGGAGCGTGAAGATGATTTGATGGCCAAGTACCCAGAGCTCTTTGCTAGCCAGCCCTGAATCTCGAGGGCGAGATTCTTTTAAGGGGGATAGGTTTGTAACGCCCCGAATTTTGCAGTTGAATTTTTTCTTTTCTTTACTCGCCAAATTCGGGCGTTACCTTTTCTTTTTCTTTTTCCCCTCACTAGACCTTGACTTTTTCCAAAGTTTTAGCGGGATTCGGTTTGGAATTCCCGTGTAAAGAAAAACCCTAAAATTGTTTTATGTTGTTTGATGCACCATGTCGAACTATGCATTCTTTTGGATTGATTGAGAACGTGGATGCATTCATCTAGGAAAAACGAATTTCGAAAAGGAGATAACCTTTTTCTTTTTCTTTTTCTTTTTCTTTTTCATTCTTTCTCTCTCTCTCCTCCCTTTTCTCTCTCCCGCGCCGTGGGCCCCCCTGGCCGGCCCAGCTGCCCCCTAGCCGGCCCAGCCGCCCCCCTGCGCGCCCCCTTTGGGCCCAATAGGCCCAACCGCCCCCCACCCCCTCCCCTTTTCCCCTAACTTCCCCTCTCTCTCCCTCTCATTTTCCCTCTCCCCTCCTCTCCCTCCCCGGCCCAACCGCCGCCCCTCGCCGTCGCTCCCCGTCCCCGGTGAGCCTCCCCTCTCCCCTCCTCCCTCCTCCCTCCCTCTCCCCTCCATCTCTCCTTGGCAGCCCAGCCGCCCGGCCGCGCCCTGGCCCCGGCCGCTTGGCCGCCTGGCTCAGCCGCCCGCCTGGCCGCCTGGCCGCGCGCCCGCCTGGCCGCCTGGCCCCTGGCCCCCTGGCCGCGCGCCCCCCCTGCGCGCCCCCGGCTCAGCCGCCCTGGCCGCCGGTTCGGCCGCCCCGGCCGCCCAGCTCGGTCGCCCGCGCCCGCGCCCGCGCCCAGCCCAGCCGCCCTGCCCCCGGCCGGTTCAACCGCCCTAGGGCCGGTTCAACCGCCCCCCCCCCTGTTTTTTATTTTTTTATTTTATTTATTTTATTTTACTTTCTGTGATCATAGTTATTTTATTTTAGGTAGGCTAATCATTGTTCATGTTATTGAAATAGGAAGCTTAATTTAGAATTTCGTTGCGCTAGTTGATTCATTTAGTTAATTGTTTATCTCGTGCAACGTTGATCAACTTAAAATGACTAGGTTTCCATTAGTGTATATAACAGAATTCTTTTGTTAAGAACCAATTGTAACTAATCATTAGTGCATAAGCTTTAACCCCCTGCGAGACCCTTTCCCGTTTCTTTCTAACCTTAATGAATGCGACATCGAATGTCATACTTGATGCATATTCGCTTTACTTGTTCCCTTGTATGGTGTACTGTTCTTTTGTATTAAATATGTGGATGTATGTATGTTTGCGCTCGCATAGAGAACGATCCGGTCGAAGAGCCCGAGGAATTCGCAGGAGAAGCCCCTGAGCAGCAGTCGGTTGGTGGAGGCAAGTGTCCTTTGACCTATTTCTGTCCTATTCATTCTTTAATTCACCTCCCGCATTACACATTTATACCTAAGGATTGACTAGCCTTTGTTATCCATGTCCTTGTTTACCTATTTGGGTCGGATTATTACTGCTTAGTTTGATGCTATTGCTCAACTCTAATCAATGAACATGATGTGATTATCTATGATACACTGTTTTCCCTTCTTATTTATGATTATGTTTGTGACCTTCAAGGGGACTCGAGCGGTTTCTCGAGTGCCTCTCCGTAAGGACCTGTTCAATGGATGACCGCCCGGGAAAACAGTGCAACCATGAGGGTGGAATGGGACGCCCTTAGCTGAATAATTAGAGGAACCGGGGTGTAGACCGCTTAGCCGTTGTGCCGTCAATGGGGCTCGGTGTATGCGGCTCGCTCTGCCAAGGTTGATTTGTCCCTTGGGGAGGAGTGCGGTACATTAGAAAACCTAACGGGTGGCTACAGCCCCGGGGAATCTTTGTAAAGGCTACGTAGTGAGACCCTGCCTATTCACCTTGGTAGTGTTTAAGGGTTTGATCGGCCCGAGGCAAGAGGGAATCACGGCTTATGGGTAAAGTGCGCAACCTCTGCAGAGTGTTATGAAACTGATATATCAGCCGTGCTCGCGGTTATGAGCGGCCAAGGGAGCTCCAGAGATTAGTGATACTTGATCAGAGATACTTTGGTACAGATGGCAATGAGATTGATGGTTCTGATTATGATTATGGTGTTGGTAAGTGGTATTCTTTCCGTTTGGAAAGGATACATTGGGCTAATAACTTGGGTTAATGTTAAAACCTGGCTTTCTACTAGTAAGTAATAACCTGACCAACTAAAAGCAACTGCTTGACTTATCCGCACATAAAGCTAGTCCACTACAGCCAAACAGGATACTTGCTGAGTATGTTGATGTGTACTCACTCTTGCTCTACACACCAAACCCCCCCCCCAGGTTGTCAGCGTTGCAACCACTGCTCAGGAGAAGATGAAGCTGTGGAAGGAGACTTCCAGGAGTTCCAAGACTACGACGAGTTCTAGGCGTGGGTTAGCGGCAACCCCCAGTCGGCTGCCTGTGAAGGCCGCGTTATCTACGTTTCTTTTCCGCACTTTGATTTATTGTAAGAACTATATGGACGTCTCAGACGTATGATGTAATCGACTATTATTTCCCTTTTAATACTATTTGAGCACTGTGTGATGATGTCCATGTTATGTAACTGCTGTGTACGTGAATAACTGATCCTGGCACGTACATGGTTCGCATTCGGTTTACCTTCTAAAAACCGGGTGTGACAGACATGGATTTGAAATTCACACAATACTAAACTAGGGTAATCATGTGAACATGCACTAAACAAAATGTCATATTTGCACATAGCATGACTTACAAAAAGTTACAGGTTTATCCATATACACCAAGAGAGTTAATCGTTGTGGATATAACAAATGAAATAGGTACCCATGAATGATTCAAAAGATATATCCTATATAGCACCAGTCATGATTAAGCAAACATCATTATGATTCATTTAACACAGACAATCATAAAGCATAACTACTCCAAAGATAGGTAGCACAACAAGCCAACTTAAGAGCAATACTAAATTGTAATTATGTACTTAAAATACACGGGGTACCGTCCTTTGGAGAGCATGTTGTAGATTCTCATCAAGGTCCTTTACTTGATTCACCAATAATGATTCAGGACGTATACACCTTATTTCACTTGAGATGAACATGGGATTAATGTTTCACAATAATTCAACCTTGGGTCAATAAACACCAAAACAATTAACAGCTTAGGCATAGAGTTTTAGATAACCGTCTTAATCTCTCCCATGGTCTCCAGTCCATCTCAAGGCACCTGCATGGTCTAGTTAGCACAGTTTGGTACCCATCTCGGGATGGGTCCATAATGATCATCTAAATGTGCCTTTGGTACCCAAATGGCCTTTGTGCTAGTTCTAGGTGATCTCATTATAGATCTAGCACAAGTGTATGATTTGGGTCTCCTAAGAGATTGACACACATTCACTTCTTTAGGAATCTTACCTTTATAACATACCTTTGATATATGACCCTGCTCACCACACTTGTAGCAGAAGCGTCGCTCAACCTGACATGACGCTTGCTGTTTGTCATTTTCCTTGGTGAGGGTCATCTTGGAGGATGCACATCCTTGATTCTTCATGACCGGACATGAAGTGATAATGTGGTCCTTATTGTTGCATCCAAAGCAACTTCTTGTCCCTTCATCCTTGTCTTTGTACGGACAGGATGCGATGAGGTGGCCTATCTCCTTGCATTTGAAACACCTCCTTTTTCCTCTTCCCTTTTTGTGCTTGAAGGACATGGAGAGATGATTAGTACAAACAACATGACTAATTGAATTTTTACCTTTTTCCTCGTTCATGTTGATTTCTTCATTTATAGCTTTAGGAACATTCTTCTTATTGAGCTTAACACTTGCTGCAGTTTTTCCTTTCTCAAGCTTCTTCACCACGCGCCCGTGGATATCTTGAGAGAGTTGAGCTAAGCGTCTTCTCCTCAGTTGTCGTTGCTTCTTATTCCCACAAAATTTCTTTTGTGACCCTAAAACTTGTTGCTCAATCAATGATTGGCTTTCTTTTGAGCAACAGGGGTTAGCACATGATGATATACAATTCAAATGCGCACACGTGCGAGAATGAGGTTCACATGAATTTAAGTTTGAAATTACAACCTCATGAGCAACATTAAGCATGATATGGTCATCAACTAATTCATTATGAGAATAAGATAGCATATCATATTTTTCACTTAGAGCAAGTTTTTCTAAATTTATCATTTCTACTTGACTCTTAGCATAGAATTCTCAGTTTTAAGTTGAGCAACATCAGATAATACATCATGATTATTTCTTTGCTCAAATAAAATAGATTCATACCGTTGGACCAAATTATCATGAGAGCACTTTAGCTCCTCATGTTCTTTGGTCATCTTCTCCAGGCTGTCGTTGGTTTTGATGAGAGTCTCCTCTAGCCTGAGAAGCGTCTCGCCTTGTTCCTTGTTCCTCCTCAACAACTTAACCAAGAGCACTTTGCCTTCTTTGTTGAGATGGGTGTAGAACCGGCGAATCTCCTCTTCTTCCACATCATTGGTCTCATTTTCCCTGTCATTAATGTCAGTGGAAGCAGTACAGGAAAATGTACCTTGTGGTGATGAAAACTCATCCTCGCTATCATCCTCATATTCCTCCTCATCATCGCTTTCGTCTCCATCATCATTGTTAGCAATAAGACACTTATAACTAGTGGAAGACAAACCTGTCGACGAGGTGGATTCATCGTTGGGTGCCCATCGTTCTTGATCTTCTCCTTTTGAAGGGTTAGTATCACAAGCAATATGAGGAGTAGAAGCAGTACAATTTGCCACACAATATTTTACTTTAATTCTATTCCATAAATCATGAGCATCAACAATTAAATCATTACCACTACTCATGATGGCAAAATAAGCACCTCTAGAAAGAGAATCAACTAAGATGCTGCAAGCACGGTGATTGAGAGAAAAACATCTTAGTTCATCATTAGAGGGATTTTTACTAATATCAGATGGAAAAATACTTCTCCTAAAGATCTGTCTCAAATCAGGATCAACACTCATGAAAGCATTATAAATAGAGACAGACCAAGATTTGTAATTAGAGCCATCGCCTAAAAGAATTTCTACAGTTACCTCTTGTGACGACATCGTTATCTCCGGACGGCTAAGCCCACACTGGAGAGGCCTAGCTCCGATACCAATTGAAAGTTCCCTTTGGCCCGGGAACAGGATCTAGATGTCGCCTAGAGGGGGGGTGAATAGGCGAATAAAAATTATCACTTTAAAACTTAAATCTTACTCTACTCGAAGACAGAATCGCAGTGGAGTGAAGAACCCTTCGAGTAGGTTGCAGTGGAATTGAAGTTCCTGTCTTACGAATATCCTGCACTTCAAGGAAAGCTAGTACCACAAGTAAGTAGTGAAGTGCAGATATATAAGCGAGTAAGACAGAGAGTCAGAGTACAATACAGAACAGAGCACACAGACGCAAGGATTTATCCCGAGGTTCGGCCAAGCCTGAAATGCTTGCCTAGTCCTCGTTGGAGTTAGCCACACCTGGGCTTGGAGTCTATTTCAACTCCTTCCTCCGTTTGCTCAGATCTGTCAGTATGACAGATAGAGCCTTTCACTATTGAGTGGGGTTACAACAGAACCGCGGCTGCTTACAAACTTCTTGGCAGCACCCCGGCAGAGTAACGATACGCTCAAGACCTTGCTCTAGCTCTAAGCAGCACTTCTCCTCTCTCTTAAGGCTTATAGCTGTGCCTTCTACACAAACTATAGAGTTACACACAAGAGGGAGAGTGAGAATTGATTCGAGTGAAGTCTACACTTGTTGGCTGCACTTGTACTTTGCTTGAGGCGCCTAGGGGTCCCTTTTATAGGCACAAGGGCCTAGGAGCCGTTGGAATCCCATTTGGAAGGCAATACTTTCTTTCTGTCGGGTGGCGCACCGGACAGTCCGATGCACACCGGACACCGTCCGGTGCCCGATTTCTTTCCTTTTATGGCGAAGCCGACCGTTGGCAGTCTTGGAGCCGTTGGCGCACCGGACATGTCCGGTGCACACCGGACAGTCCGGTGCCATCTTCTAGCCGTTGGCTCGGCCACATGTCCCGCGCAGATTGCGCGGCCGACCGTTGGCCCGGTCGACAGTTGGCTCACCGGACAGTCCGGTGCACACCGGACAGTCCGGTGAATTATAGTCGTACGTCGCCGGTGAATTCCCGAGAGCGGCCAGTTCGCTAGAGTTCAGCCTGGCGCACCGGACACTGTCCGGTGCACCACCGGACAGTCCGGTGTGCCAGACTGAGCTGCCTTGGCTGTACATAGCCAAGCCCTTTGCACCTCTCTTCTTTTCTTCTTCTTTCTGTTTCTAACACTTAGACAAGTATATTAGTACACTAAAACCAATGTACTAAGTCTAGAAACATACCTTCTCTTAATTATTATATCCATAGCATTTCACATGCTTGAGCTTTGATGTTGGACTCATAAATCATCAAGTCGGCTTGACTTGATCTAGATTGACATTTCTTAGCTCCAACATCCTGCAAAGGTCACATAGAACATCTCCAAACATAGGAACAACCCAAACTTAAGATTATGGTGAACTTAGCTCTTTTGGGCTGCTTCCAGTTCTGGTTTTGACACTTGTTCTCCTTCTAGTGACCTTGATCTCCTTCTTAGAGCTTGATCTTGAGCCTTATGACTTACACCACATACCTGTAGCTGTTACCTCATTGGCTGTAAGTCACGTTCTTATGTAGTGATCCTCGATGTGCCGTAGCTGTTCTCAACTCGATCACCCTTGACTTTGCAAGCCTCCTTCTTCACCCTTGGCTTTGGGTTCCTCAGCCTCCTTGACCTTCTCCCGTGCACTTGGTACCTCGAAGCTCTTCTTGCCTCCGTCCTTGGCTTGATCAGTTGTCTCCGAGCTACGTACCCGAGTCTCACTTTATGCAATGTCCATCTTACTTGTGATGTCCATTATGTATCCATAATCTAGTTCTTGGACCATCACATTTGTTCACTTGTGTTGAACCTTGTAGACTTTACCTTAAGCACCTGTTCAACACTTAGTACACTTGTTAGTCCTTTAATTGAGTTGTCATCCAAACACCAAAACTCACAAGAGAGCTTTCAATCTCCCCCTTTTTGGTGATTGATGGCAACACAATTAAAGCTTACATAAGAATAAGATTTGAAGCACAAATTTTGAATTCTAAGTTTATAGAATGCTCCCCCTAAATATGTGCTTACTTCAAGAACCTAATTTTGGCCTCAGACGCCAATTTGCATATACTTAGGCAGTTCGAAACATTTCTACACCTTAGCACCTTTTAGGAAGCATTGAGACAAGATTCAAACCATGATGCTATAACACACAAATGCACATAATCAGAGTTAAACACCATTCAAAATAGTGGATATATCACAGGAATATCAACCTACCACTATTCATCATTAAGATACCAATTCAAACTAATACCAATTTAAACTAAGACACTAATTTAAGACAATCTTAAAGCACCATTAACCACATGGCTATCTATTACACTATAGAAGCCAAATAATTCATCGCAGCGGAAACACTAGTCCATATGAGCAACATTGCAAGAAACATATGAATATCACACTTGGCAAAGCTCAAACTAACACATCACCCATTAGGATAAGCTTTCCTCTCAGGTTGAGATAAGCTTTAATACACAAATTCTCCCCCTTTGACATCAAACACCAAAAACCATACTCAAGCAAGAACATATGATGATGTCAAGGGACAGCAGGGTGTTAAGGAGGAAAACGATTATCAAAACTCCCCCTTACTTATTGAGCATATGCCCGATCAACATTTAGGCAAGATACATATATGCAAAAAGATTAATACTCCCTTTGTACCTTTACCATGTTGTAGTGTACTTCCCATCTTGAAAGTATCTAATCTCTCAAGAGCTTCTTCACACTTGTGCCTGATTCTTTATCCTTACTTTTTCTTGTTGCTAAGACATCAAACTTAGAACAAGTTATAGTATTGGGCACAAGAAGAAACTTCTATTCTCATGATTATCAAAAGATGTCAATTGAAGCGAACTATTACGGCTACCAATTGAAAGATACCAATTGCAAAGTTCATTTATTATCATGGCTCCATGATATTTAAGCATCTATTATCACCAGATATTATAGAGCATGAGCAATCTAAAGATATGCACTTACTCACAACTTGAGATACCAATTTCTTGACTTACAGAGGTACCCAAGTCCAGATTGCTCCATTTCTTGCTTATCTTCTCTTTTCCACCTAGAGACTATACAAGATCACTCAAGAAACAGTTAGTCTCAAAAGACACAAGTTATGTGTGCTCCCCCTCAAGTTGTGCATCAAGTATTTGAATGACTTGCACTTTGCACATTCTAGCTTCCTTAGAACTAGAGGATCACAACATACCTTGGTCAAGGCATACTCTACCACGTTCATCACCCAAAGATGCCAATTTGCATATCAAATGAAAAACCACTTAACACCAATTGAAGGCTAAATGAAAGGTTGACTAAATTCAACAATGCATGCCTCAGTGGTACCTAAGCCAATACTCAAGGAAGTATAACATTTACACGCAACTTGTACATGCTTCATACTTAACTATCATTGCATATACCAATTGAAGATCAACACAATCATGTATATAAAGCAAAATATCTAAGCATGTCATAATTAAGAAGGTTTCTTAGATGCACAGAAGAAACAACATTTTAAAGGCATAAATTACCTAAACCAAGATATTACCAATTGAAAGACAAGAACATAGCTATGATCACAATGAATGGAATTTCAAGAATATTTAATGAAATTGCATAGCTTCATTTTCCATACCTTTGCCTTTATGAGAGCACTTGTTATCACCAATTCAGGACTCCTTTTGCTCACACACCTCATAGCTCAAAAGGGCATGACATGGATTTGAAATTCACACAATACTAAACTAGGGTAATCATGTGAACATGCACTAAACAAAATGTCATATTTGCACATAGCATGACTTACAAAAAGTTACAGGTTTATCCATATACACCAAGAGAGTTAATCGTTGTGGATATAACAAATGAAATAGCTACCCATGAATGATTCAAAAGATATATCCTATATAGCACCAGTCATGATTAAGCAAACATCATTATGATTCATTTAACACAGACAATCATAAAGCATAACTACTCCAAAGATAGGTAGCACAACAAGCCAACTTAAGAGCAATACTAAATTGTAATTATGTACTTAAAATACACGGGGTACCGTCCTTTGGAGAGCATGTTGTAGATTCTCATCAAGGTCCTTTACTTGATTCACCAATAATGATTCAGGACCTATACACCTTATTTCACTTGAGATGAACATGGGATTAATGTTTCACAATAATTCAACCTTGGGTCAATAAACACCAAAACAATTAACAGCTTAGGCATAGAGTTTTAGATAACCGTCTTAATCTCTCCCATGGTCTCCAGTCCATCTCAAGGCACCTGCATGGTCTAGTTAGCACAGTTTGGTACCCATCTCGGGATGGGTCCATAATGATCATCTAAATGTGCCTTTGGTACCCAAATGGCCTTTGTGCTAGTTCTAGGTGATCTCATTATAGATCTAGCACAAGTGTATGATTTGGGTCTCCTAAGAGATTGACACACATTCACTTCTTTAGGAATCTTACCTTTATAACATACCTTTGATATATGACCCTGCTCACCACACTTGTAGCAGAAGCGTCGCTCAACCTGACATGACGCTTGCTGTTCGTCATTTTCCTTGGTGAGGGTCATCTTGGAGGATGCACATCCTTGATTCTTCATGACCGGACATGAAGTGATAATGTGGTCCTTATTGTGCATCCAAAGCAACTTCTTGTCCCTTCATCCTTGTCTTTGTACGGACAGGATGCGATGAGCCGACCGTTGGCAGTCTTGGAGCCGTTGGCGCACCGGACATGTCCGGTGCACACCGGACAGTCCGGTGCCATCTTCTAGCCGTTGGCTCGGCCACGTGTCCCGCGCAGATTGCGCGGCCGACCGTTGGCCCGGTCGACAGTTGGCTCACCGAACAGTCCGGTGCACACCGGACAGTCCGGTGAATTATAGTCGTACGTCGCCGGTGAATTCCCGAGAGCGGCCAGTTCGCCAGAGTTCAGCCTGGCGCACCGGACACTATCCGGTGCACCACCGGACAGTCTGGTGTGCCAAACTGAGCTGCCTTGGCTGTACATAGCCATGCCCTTTGCACCTCTCTTCTTTTCTTCTTCTTTCTGTTTCTAACACTTAGACAAGTATATTAGTACACTAAAACCAATGTACTAAGTCTAGAAACATACCTTCTCTTAATTATTATATCCATAGCATTTCACATGCTTGAGCTTTGATGTTGGACTCATAAATCATCAAGTCGGCTTGACTTGATCTAGATTGACATTTCTTAGCTCCAACATCCTGCAAAGGTCACATAGAACATCTCCAAACATAGGAACAACCCAAACTTAAGATTAAGGTGAACTTAGCTCTTTTGGGCTGCTTCCAGTTCTGGTTTTGACACTTGTTCTCCTTCTAGTGACCTTGATCTCCTTCTTAGAGCTTGATCTTGAGCCTTATGACTTACACCACATACCTGTAGCTGTTACCTCATTGGCTGTAAGTCACGTTCTTATGTAGTGATCCTCGATGTGCCGTAGCTGTTCTCAACTCGATCACCCTTGACTTTGCAAGCCTCCTTCTTCACCCTTGGCTTTGGGTTCCTCAGCCTCCTTGACCTTCTACCGTGCACTTGGTACCTCGAAGCTCTTCTTGCCTCCGTCCTTGGCTTGATCAGTTGTCTCCGAGCTACGCACCCGAGTCTCACTTTATGCAATGTCCATCTTACTTGTGATGTCCATTATGTATCCATAATCTAGTTCTTGGACCATCACATTTGTTCACTTGTGTTGAACCTTGTAGACTTTACCTTAAGCACCTGTTCAACACTTAGTACACTTGTTAGTCCTTTAATTGAGTTGTCATCCAAACACCAAAACTCACAAGAGAGCTTTCAACTGTACGGGGGTATTTATAGGCGCCTGAGTGCCCAACGTCTCAATGTAAGGACGCATGTGCCCTCAGGCACCCGGTCTATCCCCGGAATATTTCTGTAAAGGAGGGTTACAGACTGTCATTACAGAAAATCTGTTACAAATCGGGCCCGTAACACACTTATTCGAGCGGGCCCGTTATAATGGGATGAATCCCATGTGGGCCTCTAGGCGGAGTGAGGACGTGGGACGGGGCGACATCGCCGTAGGCCTTCATCCTGTAGCGTAGAAGACGAAGGGTGGACCTCACTAGTCGTTCTGCTTCCTGTCGGTGCAGCGAGATAGATGAAGGGTAGACCTGGCCGGTCTTTCTGCTTCCTGTCGGTGCAGCGAGATAGAAGAAGGGTGGACCTGCCAGTCTTTCTGTTTCCTATCGGCGCAGCGAGATAGACGAAGGCTGGAGCGGAGGGTAGCGTCTTCGCCTTCGCCCCAACGTTTGCCCTCCGAGGGACCAGTTCGACTAAGTCATCTGGTGCCGAAGACGTCGCTAGATGGTTGAGATGCTGCCCTCGCTCGAAATGGTTCCTCGGGGGTTTTTGATGTGACTGTTGATGGACGCGGCACTGTTGGACTGCGAGTTTCCCGAAGCGCCGCGTCCTGTGTATAAAAAGGGGGGCGGGGTGGCGCGGGTCAGGCTCTCTTTCTGCGCGCCGCAAAACCCTAGCCTCCTTTTGAAACCGCTCGTCCACTCGACTGTCCTCCTTGCTCCTGCTCGTCGGAGATCTGGCCTTCGTCAAGCAGACCGCCCGCCGCTGCCGACGGTACGTAGCCATGTCGTCCTCTTCCTCGTCTGCTGCAAATACACCGCTGGCCGGCGCATCGTCTGAGGACACTTTGAGCGGCATGGCGGCGGAGGAGCTTCGTCCTGGTGATACAGTTGAGTTTGGCGTGTCGCGGATTTCCTCGGTCCGTGTCCAGGATATGCAGCAGCTTGGATATTTTGGCGGCGGAGTGGGGCGTGTTCCGGGGGCGAAGGAGGTCCCCGAGCCGGAAGGCGAGTTGGTCGTGTTTGAAGCGTTTTTCACCGATGGCCTTCGTCTGCCTGCACATCGATTCATGGCGGAGGTGCTGCGGAGATTCGAGGTCCAGGTCCACCAGTTGACGCCGAATGCTGTGGTGGCCCTGGCGAAGTATGTTTGGGCGGTGACTTCGTATGGTGGTCAGCCCTCTATGGAGGTCTTCGCGAAGCATTACTGTCTGCATTGGCAAAAGCGGAAAATTGGACATGAGATTGCATAGTTTGGATCGTGCACGTTTACGCCTAGGACCGGCAAGACTTCGATGGAAGTCGTGGAGTTGGTTCCCTTCGCCCGCAATAAGTGGGGCAACTGGTGGGATTTCTGGTTTTACGTTTCCAAAGACGCAGTTGAAGACCCCCCAGGACTGCCCGTGGTGTGTTCCCATTATTATGTGGCGTACCCGCAGTTTGAGGTGGCAGAGGATGATGAAGACGAGGGGGCCCTTCGGTGCGCTGCCCGCACGAGTAGCGGGCGCGATTTAGTGGAGGAATTTATCGGGTATGGCTTATGGCCCTTGGCGCATGGCTGGGCGCTGGGGAACTATGCCCTCGCGAGATGCCTTCCTGGGGCGGGCAGCGGGTGCGAAGTCCAGCCTTCGCGTTGGATTTGCGTGGTCGGGATCCCGCCGCATTCATGCGCGAAGCGGAAGACGGTACGGCGAGGATCGTGGGGCGCTATGTGCCAAAGACAGAGGGTGTGCGGAGCTGGGATATTCGTGGGGCCAACGATAGATTGAATCGAGTCTTCAAATTGAACGGCTTGTCATACGGTGGTTATCCTGGGGAAGACGCCGCTGACCGCCGCGGGAAAAGGCCAGTGGCCGCGACTGAAGAAGACCCCTCGCAGGAGGCCGCCCCAGCCGCTAAGAAGAGGAAATTAGGTACTACAGTGGGGGAACTGGGGGTTTTCGATAGTTTTGCTATGGAGTTGATGGGGACGCGCGCAGCCCTCGGGGGAAGGATGTCTTCACCCGAGCTCCGCGAGTCTTCGGCGCGAATGCTGGAGGTTACCGGGGGTCGATGGCCCAAGAATGTTTCGATCCCCCATGCGGCTGGCGAAGACTTCTTTACATCTCGCATGGCCTGTGACTTGAAGGTGTTTCCTTACGGACGTAATATTGCTGCTGTTGTGTTGGCAGTGATGAACAAGGACCGTCAAGATGCTGCACAGAAGCGTCGGGCAGTCGTCAGGATCGCAGATCCTAGTCGTGAGGCGAAGAGGGCGTGGGGGAGCGCGAAGGCTGCCGCCTCCGACAGTAGCCAACCGATGCCGGCTACGAAACCGGCAGCGCCCGGATCCAGCAAGGCGTCGTCGAGCGCGAAGACTGCTGTCTCTGGCGGAACCAAGCCTCCCCCGGGTAGATCCGTGAAAGGACGGGAGCTGCCTTCGCTGGGGAGACGTGTTGGCGACTTCGACACAGACATCAGTGTCGAGGATTATTTTGTTGGTAAGTTTTTTTTGAGCTAGTTGTTTGACCGGTGATATGTCGCAGAGTCGGGTGAAGGGCAGTTGGTTGTTCTCCCGCCTTCGGCAGCAACCGCGTTGCCAACGGCGGTGGCTGTGGCGAAGGGTGCCACGCGAGACCCGTGGGCTGCTTTCTGCGTGAGCGGCGAGATTGGGTCAGCCGCTGCTGCCAAGGACATGGCGGGCTCCATGTCCCAGCGGCTGAGGGAGGCATCGCAGCAGTTGAAGCAGGTAAGTTGTGCTGGACTTCGACGTTTGTTGTTTGCATGAGGTTTTGGGTCTCATGTGCTTTTGTTAGGCGGCCGACTTCGCCGACCGCGTGGCGTCGGGTGTCCTGACTGTGGACGTGGCTGCCGAAGTCGAGAGACTTCGGGCGTAGCACGCGGATGCCGTCCGGGAGAAGTCGGCGGCGGAAAGCAAGAACCGCAGGCTGGCGGAGAAAGTGGCTGCCTTGGAGGCCGAGAAGACGGACCTCCGGCGCCAGCTGGTGGAGGAGAGGAGGGAGGCGAACCAGGCCATCGCTGAGGCGCAGGCTGCGCAAGCGGAGGCTAAAGTGGCGCGGGCGGAGGGCAGTCTCGCCAGTCAACGCGCCGAAGAGCTGGAGGCGAGGTTCAACGCCTTGCGCGGCCGCGTGGACAAGGCCGAGGCCTCAACATGCTCGGAAGTTGAGTGGACGCACACACCGTTCGTGGGCTTGTACCGCGAGCTGGGTGCGCGAACTGCTGACTTCGATGTACCCGACCGGGAAGCAGGCCTTCGCTTCCTCGATTGGTTGCAGGAGGAGCTGCTGGTGCTCCCGACCATTGTGGAGGGTTTCATGTCCTTCGCCTCCCTCGTCACCTGCGAGGGGGCCGTGAATGCGTTGTCCCGTGAGGGCTGCAGGCACTACGAGGTCTTTGACCAATCAGACGAGAACTTTGAACGCGAGATCTTCAAGGCCGATGACCCTGTGGTGAAGCAGTCAGCGGGGGCACTTTTCGATAGGATGTGGGGTCCGCATGGTCGGGAGGCGGTCAGGGAGCGATCCGACCGGGCGAGAGAGCAGGTGAAGGTCATTTTTTGTGTGGTTGTGTGTGTGGGTATGCGTGGTTTTTGCTGAGTGACTGTGATGTTGCTGCAGATGGAGCGCGCTGAGGACGTCAAGGACTTTGGAGCTCTGGCCGGCGCGCCGCCCGAGGCTGTGGAGGTCAATCCGGTGCTGCCCTCGGATGCTGCTGAAGGCCTCTCGGCTGCGCCCGTGCCTACTATGGCTGGCGAGGACCCTATGTCGGCCCCTACGCTGGCGGTCGAAGATGCCTTGAAGGTGGTGGCTGAACCGGTAGTCGAAGACCCCACGGCCGCGACCACGCCTTCGCAGGTGGCTAAATAGGTGGTGGGGAGTTTGTAAATTTTGTCTGAGTGTTACTGAACTTCGGTTGCTGCGCAGGTTCAGGGTTTTGGGCCTGCGCACGCAACCGCTACTAACAATGCTAATTTTGTGGCTTCGACCGTGGTTGCTGAAGACGATTCTGATGATTCTATGTCTAAGTTTTTTGAGTCTGATGATTCTGGGAGTTTGATTGTGTGGACAGAGGGGTCTTCGGATGAGGACTTAGACTTTTTTGCAGCATTGGATGTGGCTGCAGCGAAGACTTCTCTGCGTGTGACGGGTGAGGATATTCCGGGTGCGAGTGCTGGGCGTAGGCAGCGAAGGGCGGTGGTGAAGCGGAGAGTGAGTGAGTTGTCGCGAAGTGATAGGCATCATCATGGTGAGGTGGAGGGTGGTCGTCTTCGTGTGGACAGGACTGCCAAACGGGAATTGTTGTCTTCGTCGGCTGGGGCGAGTGTAGGTGAGGGTGAGCTGCGAAATCTTTTTGAGGGTGAGGAATTGAGGATAATGTTGTTCAACTACAGGGAGATGGGTATCATCCCGAAGGTTGAGCCGTTGTAATGTGTGATGCCCTCACTGTGTGTGTGTAACTATGATTTGTATGATGAGGCTGTGTGCCTTCGTTGATCCGGCCGTGCCCGTAGGTGGCTAGTGTTCGGGTGCTTTTGGGGGAGTCTTCAATTTTGCGCATTTGTTGAGTTAGTCCGGCTACACCCGTAGGCGTATTTTGCGCGGAGCCTTTTGGAGAAGACCTCGATTCTGCGCACTTGTGCTATTCCGGCTGCACCCGTAAGCGACTTTTGCACGGATAATCTTTTGGAGAATACTTCGATTTCGCGCACTTATTGTGCTGTTCCGGCTGCACCCGAAGGCGACTTTTGCACGGGTAGTCTTTTGATTTTTCTCACTTAGTGCTATTCCAGCATCACCTGTAGGTGACTTTTGCACGGATAGTCTTTTGGAAAAGACTTCGATTTTTCGCATTTATTGTGCTATTCCGGCTGCACCCGTAGGCGACTTTTGTGCGGATAGTCTTTTGGAAAAGACTTTGATTTTTCGCACTTATTGTGCTATTCCGGCTGCACCCGTAGGCGACTTTTGCGCGGATATTCTTTTGGAAAAGACTTCGATTTTTCGCACTTATTGTGCTATTTCGGCTGCACCCGTAGGCGACTTTTGTGCGGATAGTCTTTTAGAAAAGACTTCGATTTTTCGCACTTATTGTGCTATTCCGGCTGCACCCGTAGGCGACTTTTGCGTGGATTGTCACACGCGAGGGTAGTAAGCGCTGCCCCTCGCGGTGACTTTGGTGTTGTCGAATGCCGAAGACCGTTGATGCGGTCTTTTTCGACGTGTCTTAATTTTTGCGGGGGATTTTTGTGGGTATATTGCATGGCTCCGCCTCATTAAAAACCTCACCCCCCGGGAGGAAAAGAGTACGGGCCAGAATGATAATGTTTGGTTAATTACAAGGGCGTGATGGCCCTGAGGAGTCAAACAAAAAATTTGTGGAGATTATCTATGTTCCAGGAATGCTCCAGGTCTTCGCCAGATTGTGTTGTTAGCCTGTACGCGCTGGGAGACGACTTCGTCTTGACGATGAATGGTCCTTCCCACTTCGGCTCCAGCTTACCTCGTGACTCTGTCCGGGTTGTTCGGACGAGTACAAGGTCCCCTTCGTTGAATTCTCTCGGGATGACTGCGTGGTCGCGCCAGGTCTTTGTTTGGGCTTGATATTTATTGAGGGCCTGCAGGGCGAAGACGCGGTCTCCATCGATGAGATCTTTGGAGGTTAGCTCATCTATGTCGGGTGAGGCTGAAGCGCTTGTCCTTGGGGACCCATGCTTGAGTTCCTGTGGAGTCATGGCCTCCGAGCCATATAGCAGGCGAAAGGGAGTGAATCCGGTCGCCCGACACTCAGTCGTGTTCAGCGCCCAGACTGCTTCAGGTAGCAGGTCGGCCCATTTACCATTCTTGTTGTCGAGAAGCATTT
The DNA here is from genome assembly GCA_029449295.1 of Zea luxurians. Taxonomy (NCBI): domain Eukaryota; kingdom Viridiplantae; phylum Streptophyta; class Magnoliopsida; order Poales; family Poaceae; genus Zea; species Zea luxurians. Next base: position 179,562 of record JAOPSE010000805.1, read on the forward strand.
TCTTGATCGCTGTGAAAATCTTGCCATTGGCGCGCTCCACGACGCCGTTGGATTGTGGGTGATATACTGAGGCGAAGGCAAGCTTGGTGCCAATGGAGAAGCAGAAGTCCCTGAAGTCTTGGCTATCAAATTGTTTGCCATTGTTAACTGTGAGCTCGGACGGGACTCCGAATCGGCAAACAATATTTTGCCAGAAGAATTTCTGGGCAGTCTTCGATGTTATCGTTGATACTGCTCTTGCCTCGATCCACTTGGTGAAATACTTGATGGCGACGAAGGTGAACTTGAGGTTCCCTTGGGCCGTGGGTAGTGGCCCGACAATGTCTAGGCCCCAGCGCTGAAGGGGCCACGTGTGGGCGATTAGCTTTGTGAACTGCGAAGGGCTTCCTGAGCATGGAGAAAACTTTTGGCCGGCTTCGCACGACCTTGTGACCCGATTCACGGCGCAGATCATAGCAGGCCAGTAGAAGCCTTGACGGATCACCTTGGCAGCTAGGGCCCTAGGCCCCGCGTGAGAGCCGCAAGTTCCGCTGTGGACTTCACGCAGGATCTAGACGCCTTCGGTCTCGGTGACGCATTTAAGCATGGGTTGACTGACCCCCTTCTTGTAAAGCTATCCCTCAATGAGAGTGAAGTCCTGGCTTCGATGTTTGAGGCACTTGGCCTCGTTGATATCGCTTGGGTGGTAATATCCCTGCAGGAACATGGTTATTGGTGCCCACCAGTCTTCGGTCATGATGAGGTTGACTATGCGGTGGCCCTCGGTGTCGTTGGTTATTTGGAGGCCCTCTGGGCTGCGAACGGCTGGCGTGCCGATGACATGATAGAATACGTCGGAGGACAGGGCCTCGCCTCTGGTGGCTGCCTTGGCCAATGCGTCGGCCTCCTCGTTCTTGGCTCGGTCCACATGCTGCAAGGTGAAGCCTTTGAACTGTCTCTCGAGACTGCGGATAGCCGCGAGGTACTGCGCAAGTGCGGGGTCCTTTGCTACGTAATCTTTCTCGACTTGGCCGGCAACTACTTTGGAGTCTGTTCTGATTATGCAGGTGGTGACACCAAGTGCCCGTAGCTTGCGAAGGCCGAGGATGACAGCTTCGTACTCTGCTACGTTGTTGGTGCATCTATCGGACTCCAAAGCAAAGCTGAGACGTGCTGCATATCTGTGCTTGACCCCTGTGGGTGAAGTAATGACTGCCGCTGCGCCTGCCCCCGCATGGCACCATGCGCCGTCGCAGTGGATGGTCCACACCTTCTCTGCAGACATGTCCGGCTGCATTATTGGCCCGGTCCAGTCGACGATGAAGTCTGCCAGGACTTGTGACTTGATGGCTGTCCTAGGCTCAGAGGTGATATGGTAGCCGGAAAGCTCGGCCGCCCACTTGGCGATCCGGACAGATGCCTCCGGATTTCTGAATAATTCGTCGAGTTCCCTGTCCGAGGTGACTCGCACCTTGAACGCTTCAAAATAGTGGCGCAACTTGCACGAAGCCATAACGACTGCGTAGGCGATTTTTTCCAGTTCTTTCATGTTGCATTTGGATGTCGTGAGTACTTCGGAGACGTAATAAACTGGACACTGCCTAGTCGTGCCCTCTCTATCCTGCTCTTGAACCAGCGCTGCGCTGACCGCGTGCGGCGAAGCTGCGACGTAGAGCAACAGGGGTAGCGAGGGGTTGGGGCTTGTAAGAATTGCCAGCTCTAACAGGTGCTGCTTTTGTGACGCAAAGGCCGCCGCTTGCTCTGGTCCCCATGCAAAGTCCTTTGCGTCGCGTGGCGTTTTGAGGAAAGGTAGGCTTCGCTCGGCGGACTTGGAAATGAATCTATTGAGGGCGGCCAATCTGCCTGTTAGTCGTTGGACGTCTCTAGCTGACTATGGGGGCGTCATGTTGATGATAGCCTGAATCTTGCTCGGGTTGGCTTCGATCCCGCGGTGCGACACCAGGTAGACCAGTATTTCCCCTGGCGAACGCCGAAGACACACTTTTCGGGGTTTAGGCGAAGTCGTGCGTCTCGCATGTTCGCGAATGTTTCTGCGAGGTCAACCAGGTGGTCCTCTTTGCTTTTGCTGGCGACGACGATGTCGTCTACATACGTAAATATGTTTATGTTGACTTGGCTCTCGAGCATTGTCTTGGTGAGGCGAGAAAACGTGGACCCAACGTTCTTTAGTCCCTCCGGCATTCTGATGAAGCAGTACGTGCCGAAGGGTGTTATGAAACTGGTGCTGGCCTTGTCTTCCTCCTTCATATATATTAGGTGATAGCCGGAGAAGCAGTCAAGGAGTGACATGACTTTGCACCCGGCCACGCTATCGACGATCTTGTCGATCCGAGGCAAGGGGAAATTGTCCTTGGGGCAGGCCTTGTTGAGGCTGGTGAAATCAATGCACATCCGCCACTTGCCGCTCTTCTTTTGCACCATGACTATGTTGGCGAGCCACGTAGGGTAGGCAACTGGTTCGATGAAATTGGCCTCAAGCAGGCGGTGTACCTCGGCCTTGGCGGCTTCTGTCTTCTCATCTGACATTTTGCACAGCCTCTGCTTCTTCGGCCTCACCGAAGGGTCGATGCCCAAGCTGTGCTCAATAATGGTGCGACTGACTCTGACTAGGTCGAGGGCAGACCAAGCGAAGACATCCTTATTTTTGGAAAGACAGGAGATGAGTCTCTCCTCGTCATGCGAAGTAAGGTCCTCGCTTATGATGACCGTTTGCTTGGGTGTTGCCTGGTCAAGGGGAACTGTCTTCGTCTCATCGTTGCTTTGCAGCTGTGCCTTTTCATGCCCGTTGGCGGTTGGGCGGGTAGCCTCGGGGACCTTGCGCTGCGCCGTGAGGCAATGCACGTTCCTTTGCCCTGGAATGAAGTCTCTTTCTATGTTGCGCGCGGCCTGCTTGTTGCCATGGACTGTGATCACGCCTTGCGGGCCCGGGATTTTCATGCACAGGTAAAGTCCGTGAATGGCTACCTCAAACTTGTTGATGGAGCCCCGACCCAATATGGCGTTGTACGGGTACACCATGTTGACGATGTCGAAAGTGACCTGCTCACTTTGTGCATTGGGTGCTACACCGAAGGACAGGGGTAGCTCTATTTTGCCCACAGGGAAGGTGCCCTTGCCGCCGAAGCCATATAAGGGGTTGTCCGAAAGTTTCAGCAAGCTGTGGCTGATGCCCATGCGGTCGAAGGCGTGGAGGAAAATGATGTTCGCCTGGCTGCCGTTGTCAACTAAGACTTTGTGTAGGTCCCAGCCTGCCATGCTGCAGTTGATGACCATGGCGTCGATGTGGGGTGCGCTGCGCAGGTCGACATCTTTGGCGTTGAAAGTCAACAGCACATGGGACCACTTTGTCTGCACGACTAGACCTGTGACGGCGACGTGGTTGACGCTGCGGTAATGGTCCCTCTTTTGTCGCTTCGTGTCGAAGTCGACGCTGGACCCCCCAGTGATCATGTGAATGACTCCGCGATACGGCTGATCAGCGAAGTCTTCTTGCTTCGGTGCTTGAGGGTGGTTTGGGTGGTGGATGTTAGGCTACTGCGGGGGTGGAGGTGGGAGTGGGGGAGGTACGATTTGTACCTCCTAGTGGTGTTGGTATGTGTGGTTAGGTGGATGTTGTGCGGGGCCGTGGTTGTATGGTTGTGGGAGTTGTTGGTATGTGTGTGCGACAACTCTTGGGTTGTCGGTTGGTTGCGCCCGAGACATCCTGCCCCTGGTGGCCTTCGTTTCCGGGTAGTCCCTTGTTGGGTGCGCGCAGTCTTCGCCGTGATACAAGTAATAAAATCGGCGCGGCTATTGCGCTCGTCCTCGGCCTCGACCATGAGTTCCATTGCCGCGGCCCTAGGGGGGTAATCTTGGCGGCGAGGGGCCTCACCAGCGGGGTGCTGGTTGGCGATGTTATGTACCTGCTGCTAACTGCAGCCGTCCCGACCAGAGTCTGACTGCGAAGGTCTTGTCCACGTTCGGCTGGACTGCGGAGGGTCCTTGGGTTTCCTCTGGGACACGACCTTGCGTTGGTGGAGCTCTTCGGATCTAGCATATTTTTCGAACAGCTGATACAGCTCCTGGAGGTTCTTGGGTGGATCCCTGATGCAGTGGCTGTAAAGGACGCCAGCTCGAAGGCCACTGATGGAGTAGTGAATGGCGATTTGGTCATCAACCGAAGGCAGTTATGACTTGAGGGTCAGAAACTTGCGGTAGTACTCCCACAGAGTCTCTCTCTCCAGCTGCTTGTAGAGTGACAATTTGGCCAATGCATCGGTGTCTGGGCGGAACCCTTGGATGTTGAGCAGAAATTTGTCCCGGAGACTTCTCTAGGAGTCAATGGACAACGGGGGCAACCTGGTGTACCAGGTGAGAGCGGGGCCTTCGAGGGAGATGATGAATGACTTGGCCATCGTGGCGTCGTCCCCTCCGGATGATGCAACAGCGACTTGATAGCTCATGATATACTGTGCTGGGTCAGTGCTACCGTTGTACTTGGGGTAGGTCCCTGCCCTGAAGTTGGCGGGCCATGGTGACACTTGCAGTTACGGTGCCAGGGGGCTCCGCTCGTCAAGGTAATTGATGCCTTGGAAAGCTGCAGCATGCGGGATGAAGGGTCCGCGCTGAGGAACGAATAGGTCTCCGACTGGCACGCGCTGCTGGAGGGGCGGGCCATGCTGCAGATCATGTTGGCCTTCGCGCTGTAAGAGCGCAATCTCCTGCTCAAGCTTCTAAGCCCTCTGCTCCTCATCTCGTATCATTGGGCGCACCTTGGCCTGCGCAGAGACACGTTGGTGCTTGGCCTCATGGATTTCCTTCTGCTTCTGGAGGTTGTGGTTTTTGAGGCGCAGGGCCCGTAGCTGTAGCTGTTCTTCTGCGGAGACGCCGAGGACCTCGCCGTCCTCTGCTGCGTCCTCACCCTCTGGTGGTGCGAAGCCTGGGGGTGGCACTTGTGGCTGTCCTTCGGAGCTGCAGGTGCGAAGGGTGCCTTCTGGAGTGTGTTGATCGTTGCGCTGTCTCTTACTATGTGCTTCGTCTTCGCCAGCTCCTTGATGGGTGTTGTCGGCGAGGGCCTTGCCCTTTTTCTCAGCTAGCAGCGCTGCCTTCGCTGCTTCGTCGACGGATGGGGCTACCTTCGAGTTAGCTCTTTTGGGTGCCATCACGGGTGGTTTGCTCGTAGCACGAACGGTGGGCGCCAATGTTGGAACTTGCTGTAGAGCCCAAAAATTTGTACCAAAGAAAAATAAGGTTATAAATAAATAAATATGTTTATAAGCGGGTATCTTGGGATTATAGAACCCTTGGAGTTAATTGGTTTTCTCTTCTTTGTGCATATTTGATTAATGGAATTATATGGGTTAACATAACAAATAAATAAATAAATAAAATGCATCTCATGATAAAGTTATTGTATTGTTGCACTTTGTATTCAAATTTATGAAACAAGCTTAAGCTAAGAAAATTAGAATTTGAAAATGGAAACATAAAATAAAAGAGAAAAGAAAAGGGAAGAACTAAGAAAAATATTACCTAAAATAAAATAAAAATCAGAATAAACATCCTTCATACTTATATTATTAAATTATACCTTTCAAACTGAGGACAAGTTATTCACAAAGTTTGAATTTAAACTTAAACTCGAATTTGATTTGAAAAAGGAAGAAAGGAAAGTAGGACATAAAAAGAAAAAGACCAAAACTCTATTTGGGCCAGCTGCTAACAAACCCGGCCCACTACACAACCCCACTCCCGCCAGCCCAACGCCACAACGCCCGTTGAACTCACTTGTGCGCGGGACCCAGCTGTCAGTCAGTGGCCGCTGTTCACTCCTGCGCTCGTTTCCGCTGCGCCTGCCTATGACCGGTGGGGTTCACCGTCAGGGCTGTCAACAACCTCCCGGTTGGGGCGCAGCTCATACGGAACCTGCGCGGTATCCGCACGGCTCAACGGCTTGGCCGAGACCTCCGGGCCGTTGCAGTCGCTCGGACCCTGCGGCCTATATGGCGGCCGCGACCCCCATCCCGGTCGTCACAGGTCTGCAACCCGCTCCCGTCCTTCGCGCTCGACGAAAGACCCCGCCTCGACAACTCGCCCGGGGGGAAAAGTCCTGCTGTGCTCCAATCCCTGTGGGCCGAGTCGTCGGATTGGGGTGAGGGATGTCGCGACGCCGCCGCAACCGGAGTCGAGTAAGAACCATCACCGCAGGTATCGGGGGATTCACCATTGACGAGTGCTGGGTGGTGGATTGCTCGTCGGTATGTAGCTCGGCGCAACCGTCCGCATCGCCGCGTAGCCCGCATCACACAAGCACCGATTGAAGGTAAGGAGACCGCCGTTGAGCTCACCTTTGACTTCGCTGCGCATAGCATCAAACCAGGCTTGATTTGGGGCGTCGAGGCCCTGGATCACCTCCACGCCGGTGAGTCCGCCGCCGTGAGGGCCGGCGGTGCTTCTGATCTCTGCTGGCGAGATTGGGGGAAGACGCCTGGGCCGTTGGATGGCTATGGTGCGGGCGTGATCGATTTAATGTGGGGCGTAGATCCAAGATTCTAGGGTGGAGATCGCTTGCCGTTCATCGCCATTTGAGTCACTCGATCGGTTGATGGACGGACCGGATTAGGGGCTGACGTGGACGATTTTGGACCTTGGATCCTAGATCCTGCGGTTAATAACGCGTAACGGTTCATCCGCGGCAGGATCTAATCTTGGTCACTGGATTTAGATCTAACGGCCAGAATGGCGCCATACCGCTTCGTTGCGCGCTATTTTCATATGAGTCCCTGCATTCCTGTTAAATCAACCCGCCATCCCTTGTCGCTGTGCACTGTGCCTTGGGATATTTGCGCAGAAGCCCCTGGGTTTTCTGGAAAATTGAGGCCCGGTCCAGAGAGTTATAAAATCAGGAAAATGAATTAGAAAATAAGTTTTTAATATAAAAATAATTCCTAGAATTTATATAATCCATAGAAAATGCATATGAACTCCAAATTAATCCATTCCACTTGCTAAAATTTTGTAATAATATTCTCTATCACCTAGTGTCACTGTTTTGATATGAACTCTGTTAGAAAAATTTATTTATCATTTAACCCTATTTCAAACACATTAAAACTTAAGAAATTCATAACTTGAATTCTATAACTCAAAAATTAATAATTCTTTTTCCTGTGATCTTATTCTAATGTGTAGATTATTATCATATAGTTTGTTCTTATGTTTGGTGTAATGTTAATTTTGCCTATACTATGTTTGCCTGTATTGCTACGACTAGCAGTGAGGATACGTATCACCTGAAGATCATCCTGGTACCTGGATTCTCAAGGCCCAGGCAAGTTGTGCCCTTGATCACTTCTTTTCACCTACTCATGTTCTAATTAATCATAATGATCTGCATAGGTTAATTTTGATGGGACCCAATAGGTTACCCTAGTTTGTCTATCTTTATACCTTGTTTACCACTGATCTTTCTGGGTAGTACTTGCTAGTGCTATATGTGGTTTTGGGTATGAAGATTACACTATTCATGATTATACTTTTATTATCAGTTGTTATTTATGGTTCATGTTGAGATCATTATGTTAATTGGAACATGGAGCGACCACCCGGGAAAACAGTGCTACCACAAGGGTAGTATGGGATGCCCTTGGCTGATTAATTAGGAAAGCTAGTGGAAGACTACCTTACCCGAAAGGGGCAAGGGCAGTAGGGGAGAGGTCAGTGTAGGGAGGCCCTCGGGAGGATTTTGCTGCGATGGCGGTCCTGCAAGGGATTCCTGCACTGGATCTTCCTATAAACTGTAGCGGGTTTTTGGAAGCTAGTGGAACTTTGTAAAGGCCTCGTAGTGGATCCCTAGCCATTCACCTCGGAAGTGTCTAAGGGCCTTGCAAACCCTGGCGACATGGGATACACGACTTGTGGGTAAAGATGCGCAACCTCTGCAGAGTGTAAAACTGGTATACTAGCCGTGCTCACGGTCATGAGCAGCTCGGACCCTCACCTGATTAAATTATGGAACTAAATTCAATTTGTCATATGCATTGCATCGCAGGTGATGGTGTTACTTTTGTTCTACTATTTAATTGGGCTGGTATTTACTTATACTTAGTAACTGCTAATAAAATTTTGACCAACTTTAAAAGCAATGCTCAGCTCTAACCATCTTCTTTGGTAAGCCTTACACTTCACGTGAGCTCCCACCTTTGGCGAGTTCATGCACATTATTCCCCACAACTTGTTGAGCGATGAACGTATGTGAGCTCACTCTTGCTGTCTCACATACACCACAGGTCAAGACCAGGTACTGCAGGATGATGCTCATGGAGGATGCTGTGATGAGTTCGTGAGAGGTCTAGGCCGTCGTCTCCCAGTCAACTTTGGGTTGCTGGACCGTTGTCTTCTTATAATGTAATTATTTATTTTGTATAGAACTCCGGTTATATATAAAGTTGTGACATTCGATCCTGTGCCACTATACATCATATGTATGAGACTTGGTCCCAGCATACCTGGTGTTTATGTTAACCCCGGGTTTTGGATCCCTAAAATCCGGGTGTTACAGAAGTGGTATCAGAGGAATGTTGACTGTGGGACGAAACCTAGATAGAACTGGACAACCATTAAATACTTATCTTACTCTGATTCTTTTCTAAACTTATCTTAATCTTTTCTCATCTATTTCCGCTTCACTCTGATTATTCTTATCTTTTCTTACTAAAGACAAATGTGGATTTCACACTTTGAAATCCTGTACCTGAAGTGACTTTTAGGAATAGGAGACCTATTCTTAGGAACAAAAACAAAACTATTTTTATAGATATCTATGGACTTGAGTGTTTGTTCTTATGATACTTGTCTGATTTGGATCTTTGATTGAGTGTGATGAGTTGTGGAGTAATGTCCACAATTGCATCTGCATATACACATAGGTATAAAAACATATTTATAAAAATAACTAGACAACCTAGATTGTCCCCATTGGAACGTATCTAGCTTAAGAAGATTTATCTTATCCTAAAAAGATCTCATTCTAACCAAATCATCTTATCTTAAAAGATTCTCTCCTATCTTAATAGATTCATATCATCTTAAGAAATTCTATTTCATAGATCTATCCTATCTCAAAAGGTCTTAACTTATCCTAATGTATATAGATCCATTCTATCTTAAAAAAAAAAATATATATATATTCTCTTATCTTAATAGATCCATATCATCTTAAAAGATACTCATCTTATCTTGAAAAGATTTTATATAGATCTAACTGACCTCAAAAGATTCATCTTATCCTAATAAGCATACTTATCCACCCTAGATTAAACGACCATGATCTAGTGCAACTTAATTAGATCTTATTTAGTCAAACTAGTCATACCAATCTAACCTAGATTCAATCTTGTGTAATAGATCCATCTTATCTTAAAGGATATTCTATTACCTTAATAGATTCATCTTACCTTAAAAAGATTTTATCTGGTCCTAATAAATCTAAAGATTCTAACATATCCTAATAATATTTATCCTACCCTAGTAGATCTATTTAACTTAAACTAGTCTAATCTGGATCATATCTAATTTAATATGGTCTAATCTAGTGTGAGTTACTTAATGCTGGTGCAAAAGATATGGCCATGCTCCTAATTCACTTAAGTCTAAATTGATGACTTAGATCAGTTCAGCCATACCCAGGTTACATACCCTATCCAAACCATACAGAAGCAAAACAATCAAACCAGACTCTGACTAATCTCATTTAACTCATAGCCATCTACTAAACTAATCTAATGTGGCCTACTTAATCAGACTAATGATACAGGTAAAAAGAGATTAGACCTTACTAGCCAAGTGTTAACTTAGCACATTAGACTAACTCAACCATGAGCAGAAGATCTAACTCGACCAATAGATTCATAATGGATTGCATGATCTGTTTATCCCCACCTAACATCAAATAAGCTTTTGATCTACATCATGTAGTCTATCTCATCCATACCTATATTTACCATATTCCCCAGCCCAATAACATACACTAACTCCTAATTACTGAGACAAGACCAGAGAAGATGATCAACTTCATCAAGAAAGGATGAGCACCAACTTCAGTCTTCAAGGATCAAGTGAGGTCACCAAGATGAGTCAAGATCCACAATCTTGGATGGAGTCTTTCTTTATCCTACTCTTTCTTACCCAAACCTATATATGCCCTAAAGACATCTTCTATCCTACATGATTATGTGGACATACATATAATCCCCATGCTCTCCTATCACTTACTAATAATAAAAAGAGAGACTCTTGATTTTGAACTAATTAGAAACTAAAAGCTAAATTTCAAATCACTCTTCCTATATCCTCTTTCCGGCAATCTCGAGGACGAGATTCTTTTTAAGGGGGGTAGGATTTGTAGAGCCCAAAAATTTGTACCAAAGAAAAATAAGGTTATAAATAAATAAATATGTTTATAAGCGGGTATCTTGGGATTATAGAACCCTTGGAGTTAATTGGTTTTCTCTTCTTTGTGCATATTTGATTAATGGAATTATATGGGTTAACATAACAAATAAATAAATAAATAAAATGCATCTCATGATAAAGTTATTGTATTGTTGCACTTTGTATTCAAATTTATGAAACAAGCTTAAGCTAAGAAAATTAGAATTTGAAAATGGAAACATAAAATAAAAGAGAAAAGAAAAGGGAAGAACTAAGAAAAATATTACCTAAAATAAAATAAAAATCAGAATAAACATCCTTCATACTTATATTATTAAATTATACCTTTCAAACTGAGGACAAGTTATTCACAAAGTTTGAATTTAAACTTAAACTCGAATTTGATTTGAAAAAGGAAGAAAGGAAAGTAGGACATAAAAAGAAAAAGACCAAAACTCTATTTGGGCCAGCTGCTAACAAACCCGGCCCACTACACAACCCCACTCCCGCCAGCCCAACGCCACAACGCCCGTTGAACTCACTTGTGCGCGGGACCCAGCTGTCAGTCAGTGGCCGCTGTTCACTCCTGCGCTCGTTTCCGCTGCGCCTGCCTATGACCGGTGGGGTTCACCGTCAGGGCTGTCAACAACCTCCCGGTTGGGGCGCAGCTCATACGGAACCTGCGCGGTATCCGCACGGCTCAACGGCTTGGCCGGGACCTCCGGGCCGTTGCAGTCGCTCGGACCCTGCGGCCTATATGGCGGCCGCGACCCCCATCCCGGTCGTCACAGGTCTGCAACCCGCTCCCGTCCTTCGCGCTCGACGAAAGACCCCGCCTCGACAACTCGCCCGGGGGGAAAAGTCCTGCTGTGCTCCAATCCCTGTGGGCCGAGTCGTCGGATTGGGGTGAGGGATGTCGCGACGCCGCCGCAACCGGAGTCGAGTAAGAACCATCACCGCAGGTATCGGGGGATTCACCATTGACGAGTGCTGGGTGGTGGATTGCTCGTCGGTATGTAGCTCGGCGCAACCGTCCGCATCGCCGCGTAGCCCGCATCACACAAGCACCGATTGAAGGTAAGGAGACCGCCGTTGAGCTCACCTTTGACTTCGCTGCGCATAGCATCAAACCAGGCTTGATTTGGGGCGTCGAGGCCCTGGATCACCTGCACGCCGGTGAGTCCGCCGCCGTGAGGGCCGGCGGTGCTTCTGATCTCTGCTGGCGAGATTGGGGGAAGACGCCTGGGCCGTTGGATGGCTATGGTGCGGGCGTGATCGATTTAATGTGGGGCGTAGATCCAAGATTCTAGGGTGGAGATCGCTTGCCGTTCATCGCCATTTGAGTCACTCGATCGGTTGATGGACGGACCGGATTAGGGGCTGACGTGGACGATTTTGGACCTTGGATCCTAGATCCTGCGGTTAATAACGCGTAACGGTTCATCCGCGGCAGGATCTAATCTTGGTCACTGGATTTAGATCTAACGGCCAGAATGGCGCCATACCGCTTCGTTGCGCGCTATTTTCATATGAGTCCCTGCATTCCTGTTAAATCAACCCGCCATCCCTTGTCGCTGTGCACTGTGCCTTGGGATATTTGCGCAGAAGCCCCTGGGTTTTCTGGAAAATTGAGGCCCGGTCCAGAGAGTTATAAAATCAGGAAAATGAATTAGAAAATAAGTTTTTAATATAAAAATAATTCCTAGAATTTATATAATCCATAGAAAATGCATATGAACTCCAAATTAATCCATTCCACTTGCTAAAATTTTGTAATAATATTCTCTATCACCTAGTGTCACTGTTTTGATATGAACTCTGTTAGAAAAATTTATTTATCATTTAACCCTATTTCAAACACATTAAAACTTAAGAAATTCATAACTTGAATTCTATAACTCAAAAATTAATAATTCTTTTTCCTGTGATCTTATTCTAATGTGTAGATTATTATCATATAGTTTGTTCTTATGTTTGGTGTAATGTTAATTTTGCCTATACTATGTTTGCCTGTATTGCTACGACTAGCAGTGAGGATACGTATCACCTGAAGATCATCCTGGTACCTGGATTCTCAAGGCCCAGGCAAGTTGTGCCCTTGATCACTTCTTTTCACCTACTCATGTTCTAATTAATCATAATGATCTGCATAGGTTAATTTTGATGGGACCCAATAGGTTACCCTAGTTTGTCTATCTTTATACCTTGTTTACCACTGATCTTTCTGGGTAGTACTTGCTAGTGCTATATGTGGTTTTGGGTATGAAGATTACACTATTCATGATTATACTTTTATTATCAGTTGTTATTTATGGTTCATGTTGAGATCATTATGTTAATTGGAACATGGAGCGACCACCCGGGAAAACAGTGCTACCACAAGGGTAGTATGGGATGCCCTTGGCTGATTAATTAGGAAAGCTAGTGGAAGACTACCTTACCCGAAAGGGGCAAGGGCAGTAGGGGAGAGGTCAGTGTAGGGAGGCCCTCGGGAGGATTTTGCTGCGATGGCGGTCCTGCAAGGGATTCCTGCACTGGATCTTCCTATAAACTGTAGCGGGTTTTTGGAAGCTAGTGGAACTTTGTAAAGGCCTCGTAGTGGATCCCTAGCCATTCACCTCGGAAGTGTCTAAGGGCCTTGCAAACCCTGGCGACATGGGATACACGACTTGTGGGTAAAGATGCGCAACCTCTGCAGAGTGTAAAACTGGTATACTAGCCGTGCTCACGGTCATGAGCAGCTCGGACCCTCACCTGATTAAATTATGGAACTAAATTCAATTTGTCATATGCATTGCATCGCAGGTGATGGTGTTACTTTTGTTCTACTATTTAATTGGGCTGGTATTTACTTATACTTAGTAACTGCTAATAAAATTTTGACCAACTTTAAAAGCAATGCTCAGCTCTAACCATCTTCTTTGGTAAGCCTTACACTTCACGTGAGCTCCCACCTTTGGCGAGTTCATGCACATTATTCCCCACAACTTGTTGAGCGATGAACGTATGTGAGCTCACTCTTGCTGTCTCACATACACCACAGGTCAAGACCAGGTACTGCAGGATGATGCTCATGGAGGATGCTGTGATGAGTTCGTGAGAGGTCTAGGCCGTCGTCTCCCAGTCAACTTTGGGTTGCTGGACCGTTGTCTTCTTATAATGTAATTATTTATTTTGTATAGAACTCCGGTTATATATAAAGTTGTGACATTCGATCCTGTGCCACTATACATCATATGTATGAGACTTGGTCCCAGCATACCTGGTGTTTATGTTAACCCCGGGTTTTGGATCCCTAAAATCCGGGTGTTACACTTGCGTTCCCGGGCCGGTCGATTCCAACAAGGGAGTGAGAGAGATGTGAACATGGTTTAACTTGAGGCAGCATTTGCTCTGTTAATTCAGCCTCTCAAGGGCACTGTACGGGGGTATTTATAGGCGCCTGAGTGCCCAACGTCTCAATGTAAGGACGCATGTGCCCTCAGGCACCCGGTCTATCCCCAGAATATTCCTGTAAAGGAGGATTACAGACTGTCATTACAGAAAAGCTGTTACAAATCGGGCCCGTAACACACTTATTCGAGCAGGGCCCGTTACAATGGGCCAAATCCCACGTGGGCCTCCAGGCGGAGTGAGGACGTGGGACGGGGCGACATCGCCGTAGGCCTTCGTCCTGTAGCGTAGAAGACGAAGGGTGGACCTCGCCGGTCTTTCTGCTTCCTATCGGCGCAGCGAGATAGACGAAGGGTGGACCTCGCCGGTCTTTCTGCTTCCTGTCGGCATAGCGAGATAGACGAAGGCTGGAGCGGAGGGTAGCATCTTCGCCTTCGCCCCAACAGTCGATACAAGAAGAGCTACAATCAAGATTGTGTAACAAAATCCCCGAAGAAAAATAAAAACAAGAAATCCACTATTGGACCTGAAAGTGACGATGACACTTTTGATGACATGGATGGGAAAAAGAAGTCAAAGATCCTAGCTTTGGTGATGTGGTACCTTCCAGTAATTGATTGCTTAAAACGTTTGTTCTCAAATCCTAGGGAGGCTGAGCTTATGTGTTGGCATGCTGAAAATCGCAAGCAGAATAACAAACAGATTTGATGCCCTGCTGATGCTTCACAATGGAAAAATTTCGATCTTATGTATCCTGAGTTTGCCAAAGAAACCAGAAATGTAAGATTTTCTTTGGGTACAGACGGAATGAATCCATTTAGTGAAAATAGAAGTGTACATAGCACCTAGCCCGTGACTTTAACGATGTACAACCTTCCGTCATGGCTGTGTCACAAAAGAAAGTACATTATGTTGACTATTCTTATTCAAGGTCCGAAAGCAGCTGGTGTTGATGTTGATGTGTTCCTGGAACCTCTTATGGAAGATATGACAAAGCTCTGGAATGAAGGAGTTCGAATATGGGATGAGTATTGCCATGAGTATTTCAACTTAAGAGCAATTATATTTGTTACCATCCATGATTCTCCTAGTGGCGCCACACTATCAGGGCAAAAGACTAAAGGAAAGAATGGTTGTGTAGTGTGCGTGGATGGAACTGCTTCCTTGTACCTTAAATCATCCAAGAAGTTGGTGTTCATGGGACACAAACGGTTCTTGATGAAGCAGCATAAGTACCGAAAGATGAAAGAGGAATTTAACAATGAACTGGAAAGTGAAGGTGCACCAAAGCCTTATAGTGGGAAACTTGTTTTTGAAATTGTAAAGAACATTCATGTTGTATTTGGAAAGGGAAAAAACAAAGGAGAAAAGAGAAAGAGAACTGACCCTTCAACTTACACAACTTTCAAGAAGCAATCGATTTTTTTCAAGTACCTCCCATACTGGAAGGATATGGAAATTTGCCACAGCATTGATTTGATGCATGTAACAAACAATGTTATTGACAGCATCATTGGAACCTTGCTAGGCATGCCGAGTAAGACAAAGGACGGACTTAAATCACGCAATGACCTAGTAGATCTTCAAATCAGATCGGAACTTCATCCAGTGGATAGTGGCAAAGGGAAGCCTTACCTCCCCCCAGCTAGCTACAACTTGTCAGTTGAGGAGAAAACAAAAAATTGCAAATGTTTGTGTGGTGTCAAAGTGCCCACAGGTTTCTCATCCAATATCAGCCAACTAGTCAGGATGAAGGACTTGTCTCTATATGGCTACAACTCTCATGACTGCCATGTGATGATGATGGTGTTCCTCCCAATTGTGGTAAGAGCCCTCGAAACAGAGCATGTCAAAGTTGTCATCACACGTTTGTGTTACTTTTTCAATGCGGTGTCACAAAAAGTAATAGCTTTAGAAGACTTGGACAATCTAAAGGCATACATCATCGAGACTATGTGCAAGCTTGAAATGTGTTTTCCTCCATCATTTTTTGATATGCAAGTACACCTAATCATACATCTCGTGGATCAGATAAAAATATTAGGGCCACTATATTTACATCATATGTTTTAGTTGGAGCGATACCTGGGAGTATTAAAAGGTTATGTGCGAAATCGCGCTCACCTAGAGGGTTCAATCATGGAGTGATACACTACAGAAGAAGTGATTGAGAGCTATATAGATTACATTAGAGACGGAACAATGATAGGTGTGCCTGTACCTAAACATGAGGGTAAACTATGTGGGAGAGGGAGAATGTGCAGGAAAACTTTTCGCGTTGAGGATTACAAGCTAGTACATTATGCTTATGGTAGTGTACTACAACATCTTGCGATAGCCGAGCCTTACATAGAGGAACACCTGGATGAGCTTCGTAAAGAAAATAAGAACCGCATAGAGGACTGGATCATGAGGGAGCACAAACATTGTTTCAGCGAATGGTTAATGGACAAAAACATCCCATTTGGAGACTCTTTGGAAGAGAAAACAATGAAGAATTTGGCTTCTAGGCCATCGTGTTTAGTGACATCATGGCAAGCATATGACATCAATGGGTACACATTCTACACTAAATCAAAAGACATGAAAAGTGTTGCGCAAAATAGTGGTGTTCTTATCGATGCTTTTGACCTACAGGGACAGAAGACCACATATTTTGGATTCATAGAGGAAATATAGGAACTTGATTATGGCCCAAGCATGAAAATACCCTTATTTAAGTGCCAATGGGTACAACATCCTGTGGGGGTGATAGTGGATGACTACAGCCTCACACTGGTAGACTTAAAGAAAGTAGGATATAATGATGACCCATGGGTTCTCGCCGAATGTGTTGCACAAGTGTTCTATGTACTCGATCCAGCAGATAAGAAGATGCATGTAGTTATTTCTAAAAAGCAAAAAATTGTTGGAGTTGAGAATGTGGGAGACGGAGATGAGGAATACAATAAGTATGAAGAGATGTCCGTCTTTAACGGTCCAGAGAGAATCAAGCGTGTGGAAAAGAAAATTGATAAGAACTTAAAGCCATACATGCGGAAAAATGGTAGTTCATGAAAAATTGTATGAATCAAATTGTATTTAGCATGTATGATCGACTATGCATTGCGGTTGCCAATTAATTTAAAATCTCTCTAGTTATCTATGTGTGCTATTAAAATTCATTTAAATTGCATTTGGCATATTTTTGTTAAAAATATTAATATGGTAATCAAATCACAATCAGGTCTAATTGAGAACCGCCTGTGATACGAATCGCGCATCACAGGCAGTTTTTTATTTCGGACCGTTTGTGAAACGAATCGAGCACCACAAGCGGTTTTTATTTCGGACCGCTTGTGATACGAATACATCACAGGCGGTCTGAATAGCCTAGGACATCCCAAGCGGTTTTCTAGCCGAATCGCCTGGGATGTAAAAAGCCTACTGCTTGTATAGAGCCAAATTGTAGTAGTGCTTATTCCTCCCAAGTTAAGCGAGGTGGGATAATTCTAAGACTCACATGTCAGTCGTTCGACTACAATGGGGCCAACTGGGCCAATTGCATCTTTGCCAACGGGTAATAGTGGAGGATCTCCTCATTGCTTAGCCTCTAAAAGAGAGGAGCAGAGCAACTTAGAGTGAGAAGATCATCTCATCTAATCTAGAGGAGTTGATTGTCTAAGGACAGACGTAAAGGTGAATTATAGACCATTAGACTAGAACTTTTGGTAGAACTATAGGATAATAAAGAGCTAAGAGGTTGTCATGCTTAGTTGTTACTTGAGTGTGTGTAACACCCAAAATTCTATTTTGGGAGTCATTGATGAATCTCAAAATAAAAAAATAAAAGAATTTAAAATGTCGCCTAATATGTGTCCCTCGTTTTTCTTTTGTTATCTTCTCCTAATATTTGTTGGGAATACAAAAAAAATTGTCAGAGGAATAAATCCTAAAAACTTTTAAAACAAGAATTTAAATTGAAACCCAGAAAATAAAACCTAATCTATTTGTTAACTTGGAATATTCCTCCCATAATCTATACAGTTAGAAATAATATTCCAAATACCCAAGTCACTTTTATTAGAAAATATATTACCCTCTCTCAAAAACAAGTAATGAACAAATAGTCATTTGAAGTATTTTTTCTGATCACACACTCAGAAAAGGGAGTATAATAATAAAAAAGGGTAAATAAATAACCAAGTATATTTTATTACATGTGTTTGGACATAAATCTGGTTTGAAAGTTCAACTCAATTTTGAATTTGAATCTAACTTGGATTCGATAATAGAAATAGAAAAAAGAACAAAAAAAGGAAAAGGACAAAGCCAGCGTGGGCCCAATTTCCCTGGCCCAGCTAACCTAAACCCTCGGCCCATTGGCACCCACCAGCCCCGCTGCAGCCGCCATCCTGATCTCCTTCACGTTGCTCGCGGCGCTGGCGTGTGGACCTAGGTGGTCAGCCCCAGCCACCTCACTCCGCGCGCGTTCATTCGGTCACCAACTGGTGGGACCTCCTCGCCAGACAGGTCTTCAACCTCGCAAACACATCTGGGCTCTATTTCCGTGTTCGTCGGGCACCATCGCCGCACGGGTGGTTGGGATCCCCCCGCCCCGTCGACCTCCGCGGATGTAGCAATACTATTGCCTAGACTCAACCAACCCGCTTGAGTGCGCATTCTCGACAACCATGCACGCCGAAATCGTCGGGATCTCGCCCTATCCCTTGGTTCCGTTAGTTGAGCTCATCCCTACGCCAGACTATAAAACCGATGTGCCGACTCCTCTCATCCCCTTCCTCTCGCTCCCTCGCGTGTCCATGGAACAAGCAGCACCGCCATGGACCCAGCCACATCCGTCGCCATGACCCTGGTGTGCGCTTGCGAGGGCGGGTTGTATTATCGTTCGGGGCAGAACACCCGGTCGAGAAGCATCACGGGACCATGCCAATTGCGCCCACATCGGAAACAAGCAGTAAAGTTGGTCGGTGATGGCGGGAATTCTCGTCACGGGGAATCCCCCACCGCTATGTCACCTTCGTTGTGAACAACATCCCTGGCACCATTAACCTAGGTGAGAAAGGCCTCTTCTGCCTCACTTTAGTCTCTGTTGTGCACCGCGGCAACCTAATTCGGATTTGGGTCACCGGGGCATTGTACTGGCGCACGCCGGCAGGGGCGCCACCGTGGTGGCGTTTTCACCGCCATGGCTGGTGTGGTCGTGGAGGAGGGGGGCTGTTGGCTGTTGGTTGGGAAAGGAGCGCCCAGGATTAGATCTAGGGGGTAAGCATTCCGTGCCGTTAATGCCCTAATCGACGGTTGCGATTAGATGAGAGAATAACTTTTCGCGACGTCAAATCATGGCTGTTTGATGGAAATCGTGTGGCCACGGTTTGATGTACCGGTTAACTATAAATTGGATCTAATCCGAGCCATCTGTTGCTGATCGGACGATTAGGAATCACAGATACCCCTTCGGCCCTGGTCGTTTTTTTAAAAGAGCCCCTGCACTTGTGTTAAAACAACCCGCCGTCCTGCGCAGATGTGGCTGAGTCACAGACACTTTTGCGCTCTTGCCCCTAGGTTATTCTGTATTAGTGCGCATAGTCCTGAGATTAGTAAAACAGGAAAAAGAAATTAGAAAATAGATTTTTAATATAAAAATAAATACAGAAACTTGTATAATTCATAGAAAATTCATATTAAGTCCAAATTGATTCATTCCAATGGCATTAATTTTGATTACATATTGTTTATTACTTAGTACCTTTGTCTAACCATGAAACTTGATTTAAAATTATTCACATGAATAACACTATTCTAGGTATTAAATAACTTCAGAAAACCATAACTTCTTAACCATAGCTCCGAATTTAGTGGTTCTCGAGCCTGCGATCTCGTAGCAACGTGTAGATTATTATTATGCAGTATATTCTTATGTTTGGTGTGATGTTAATTTTGTCTATACCATGTCTGTTTGTATTGCTACGACTAGTAGTGAGGTCACGAGAATATGAAGATCATCCTGGTACCTGGAATCTCAAGTCCCAGGCAAGTTGTGCCCTTGATCACATTTTTTACACAGTCATGTTCTGATTAATCATAATGATCTGCATAGGTTAATTTTGATGGGACTCGATAGGTTACCCTAGTTTGACTATCTTTATACCTTATTCACCACTGAACTTTTTGGGTAGTACTTGCTATTGCTTTATGTGGTTTTGGGTATGGAGATACATTATTCATGATTATACCTTTATTATCAGTTGTTATTTACTGTTCATGTTAAGATCATTATGTTAACTGGAACATGGAGAACCACCCGGGAAAACAGTGCTACCACAAGGGTTTAATGGGATGCCCTTGGCTGACTAACTAGGAAAGCTAGTGGATGACTATCTTACCCGAAAGGGGCAAGGGCAG
This sequence comes from Zea luxurians, assembly GCA_029449295.1. NCBI lineage: Eukaryota > Viridiplantae > Streptophyta > Magnoliopsida > Poales > Poaceae > Zea > Zea luxurians. Next base: position 199,770 of record JAOPSE010000805.1, read on the forward strand.
TAGGGGAGTGGTCAGTGTAGGGAGGTCCTCGGGTTGATTTTGCTGCGATGGCGGTCGGACGAGGGATTCCTGCATTGGAGCTTCCTATAAACTGTAGCGGGTTTTCTGAAGCTAGTGGAACTTTTTAAAGGCCTCGTAGTGTTACCCTGCCTCGCCTCCTCGGTAGAGGTGTATGGGATTGGTCGTCTCTTGGCAGATGGGTAACATGACTTGTGGGTAAAGATGCGCAACCTCTGCAGAGTGTAAAACTGGTATACTAGCCGTGCTCACGGTCATTAGCAGCTCGGACACTCACATGATTAATTTATGAAACTAAATTCAATTTGTCATATGCATTGCATCATAGGTGATGTTGTTACTTTTGTTCTTCTACTTAATTGGGTTGGAATTTACTTATACTTAGTAACTGCTAATAAAATTTTGACCAACTTTAAAAGCAATGCTCAACTTCAACCATCCCCTTTGGTAAGCCTTACACTTCACATGAGCTCCCACCTTTGGCGAGTTCATGCACATTATTCCCCACAACTTGTTGAGCGATGAACGTATGTGAGCTCACTCTTACTGTCTCACACCCCCCCACAGGTCAAGAACAGGTACCAAAGGATGAACGTATGTGAGCTCACTCTTGCTGTCGTCTCCCAGTCAACTTTGGGTTGCTGGACCGTTGTCTCTTTATAATGTAATTACTTATTTTGTATAGAACTCTTGTTATATAGTAAAGATGTGACATTCAATCCTGTGCCATGATTCATCATATGTGTGAGACTTGGTCCTAGCGCACCTGGTGATTATGTTCGCTCCCGGGTCTTGGTGCCCCGAAACCCAGGTGTGACAGTGTGCAATTTTTTATCCTTGTGTTCATCAATATATCATATACAAGAGGATGAAGGGTATCATACGCTCAGTGGTCCGAACTTCTCTAAATTGCCCTCATGCTGATACCACATAGATTGAGGCACATCTAGCCTATGCTCTCATGCTATTCATAACACTTTTCATCTTTTAGGTACATTCGACACCTCGATGTCGTACCACGATGACAATGTTATCTTTTCATAACGACCAAAATAGGAAACCTAAATGCAAATATGGAGATATATAATTATTTAGTGGCAGTGATGAGTGACTAAGAATCAAATTATATCCAAAGGTTTTTGTTGTAAACGATTATTAGTATAGTATATTGAGTGTAGCTTAGTTGGTTGAGCTTTTTCTCGTGGAATTCACTATCCTAAAACCTATGGCGGATTGAAACCAAATTTCTCTACTAGGATTTCAACCAACCAACCGTGGATGTTCGATAGTAACAACCCTGATGTTCCATTGTTGCCTCCTCACCCAACAAAGATGCCTATTTCAGAAAAAAGCAAAAGAAAACACCGCAATTTCACACCATGGTCGTCGTCCATGCCTGTAACACCCCGTCCACTCCTGGACCAGTAGTATTTACTCTTGGTAGCTCTCTAGGATCATATATTGTCCCCACAGACCAACACGAGTCTTTTGTGTGCACTTTGTCCTCACTCATGCGTACCCGAGAAACTTCTCGGTCGGTCACCCATCCCAAATTGCTCCAAGCCAAACACGCTTAACTTGGAGGTTCTTTCGAGATAGACTTCCGAAAAAGAAGATGCACCTTGTTGATATGAGTACTCTATTAATTCTATTAAGCCTTGGGCTAGGATATAACCATCCATTGGGTCTAGGATATCACAATTCACCCCCCTTAGAAGACCGACGTCCTTGTCGGTCAACCCCAATCCAGGAAACCCCCTCTTAGCCACGTCTGTGTGTCTAGTGTCGTCATATGTCATGCCATGTGACCACTCTAGGCCCACATGCGCTATGTGCCATATACCCGAACCCCTAACCCACACACGCCCGTGAAACCGTGAGGGTCGGCTCTGATATCACTTGTAAAACTCCGTCCACTCACGGGCCGGCGGTACTTACTCCTGTCAGCTCTCTAGGATCATATATTGTCCCCATAGACCAATATGAGTCTTTTATGCGCACTTTGTCCTCACTCATGCGCATCCGAGAAAACTTCCCGATCAGTCATCTATCCCAAATTGATCCAAGCCAAGCACGCTTAACCTGGAGGTTTTTTCAAGATAGACTTCCGAAAAAGAAGATGCATCTTGTTGATATGAGTATTCTATTAATTCTATTAAGCCTTGGGCCAGGATATCACCATCCCTTAGTGCTAGGATATCACAATGCCGGGATAAAGTGAGAGATGAGGAAATATGAAGGAGATCAAGAGAGAGAGCGAGAGAAAAAAGGGACTAAAGGGGGGAGATTCTGTGAAGAGAGGGAGATACTGTGATGTTATTATATTACCTGGTTTTAATGTTGGGTGATGCTAAGTCTTTTGCTTACGAACCAACGTTGATCAACCCCAACCATTGTCGATTTTAAATTGTTCAGCTATGACTCGTCAGCAGAGATTGTATCATTTAGTACAAACTTTTTTTATCGTAGAGGATTTCTTTGGATGAATATTTATTAATAAACAATAATGAGCCGTTTGTAATAATTTTGTCAATCTAAAAACTAGTCGATTCTCTCCGTTGTCGAATGTTTATCGCCCGTTAATTTATTTTTAAACTAAACCGTGACAAATAAAAAGAACAGATAGAGTACGAGTTTATAGGTGGGAGAGTGTATGATAGATTGGGGTGTAAGTCTGTTTATATAAAATGAATGGCCGCATGTTTTCCTTTTTCTATTTGTCACACCTTGCAAGTAGTTTAAACACGGAGGTTCTCTAATGCTTTATATACGTCAGATAAAATCGAGCAACAATTATTTTATTTAATTTTATTTTGTTATAATTCAAAATCGAGATCTCAGGTTTGAATATCGTATTAACTCATAATTACCAGTTCAACCAAAGATATAACTCGATAAGGAGAGATAGACAAGTTACATAGACTTTGAATCTTTCAACTCTAGATATATAATATATATTACCTCTATTTTCAAATATTTGTCTTCCGTCAGTAAATTTTTGTATGATAACTAAAAAAGAACAGAGTGAGTATAATATCACCCTTGCATCTATAAAACTTAATAAACGTCGTTTCCGCATGTCGAAGGTCTCGAGTAGTATTTGAATCTTACACGTCGATCGTAAGCATTACGATCTTTCGTTTACTAGTCTATATTGCTCTTGGTCTGGGACGACTTACCGACTCTGCTTGTGTGTGCTACTACTTCCAACTACCAGCTTGGGCTGGGCGTGCTGACCTGATGGTAAGTTACTTTCATTGTCACCGCGAATTTGTCCGTGGTTGATGGTGATGTCTCACCATCTGTGCAGGCCACAGGTATTCAGAATATCACATGAAAGTGCAGTTACCGGTTGAGTTGGTTCATGCTTGGGTTATATTATACTCCATCAGTCTAGTATTTATTTTAGTTCTTAGTTTTTATATCTATATTTAAATAAATAATAACAAATCTAGCATATATATATATATATGAAACATATACATCAATAATTATTATACTAATCAATTAAAAACTAAAACAAATTTTAATTTCGAACAGAGCATGTTCTTACTTCCTCGTCTTATAAGCACTAGAAAGCCAACGTATAAGCACGCAGCGACAATATTACTTCCTCGTCTTGTATTATAAGTTAGGGAAATTTAGATTTGTACCATTAAAAAGTTACAACTTTAAATATATACTATTACTATCTCACTTACACGTGGGATCTATATAAGTTAATGACATGTAGAGCCAATGATATATATTTAAAGGTGTGATCTTCTAGGCTTTGTTCGGTTAATCCCATTATCTATGGATTAGATGGGATTGGAAAAAATTAATAGAGAGTTTGACTTACTTAGGATTTAAACACATCCAATCCCACTTAATTCACATGGATTGAGAGCTAACCGAACAAGCCATTAATGATATAGATCTAATTATTCCTATAAGTTATTTTAATTGTTTTTTGAAGAATTAAAGTATCTCAAATTTTACTAAACTTATATAATAAAATAATGTGTATAATAATGACTAAGTATTGTTAGATTCTTATCATCTATTATATTTATATTTATATGATGTTTATTATTTTTTGTATTTTTTCTATAGTCTTGGTTAAAGATGTTATAGTTCTTTGAGAAAATTAGAATAATTTGTAAGCTAAAACGGATGATGAAGAAGACAACAATAACTGATGAAGAAGACAGCAAGAGAGGGGAAAAAGGAGGGGGTGGACGGCAAGGGAACTGATCAGTTGTCCACACATTTGGCTGTGGATTGGTTAGGTAGGGATCGGCGTCGGACGACGCCGATGTGATCCTTTTCTTTTCCTGCTGACGACGATGAGGATGAGCTAGACAGGCCAGGCAGACGATAGAGCTGGGCTTTGGCACGCATGCCCATGCCCATACCCTTGCCTCGCCGGCAGCCATGTCTCATGTCTCCGTCTCTCTGGTTTTGGCTGCGCCTCGGAACTGATCACGACGTCCGTTTGCCATTGCCAGCCAAACTAGATAGCACAGCACAGTAGTGCGGTGCTGCGCGTGCAGGCCCTTCATCATGGCGCCGGAATATCACCAGCCGTGCACAGCCACCGAGCCATAGAAATCGAGTTCCTTCGCTCACCATGCCAAAGGCTCAAAGCAACACACAGAAAGCAATACTTGGGCGGCCTGGGAGAATCGTCGAGCGAGCAAGCTCCAGCCTCCAGCTAGCAGGAAGCACAGGCATCACACAAGGGAACGCGTACGCCGGCCGGATAAGATGCCCATGACCAGATCTTGCAAGCTGGCTCTAGGCTATGCTATAGCTAGCTTCTGTCTCTATCGAGTCGCTTTCTTTCTCGGTCCACATGCCTCGGTGATCCTCTTCAGCTGAGAGTTAAGCAGTGTCTGTATGTGTGCGTGCCATCAATCTATCTGTATCTGATGCGCATGCCGACATGGATAGTTCTGTGGTCACAGCCGGATGGGATGAAATGGAATCCCAGCAACCCACGGGAAGGAAAATTGGTGGACGGAGGAGGTGCATCCGTGCGACCGTGCCCGCCTAACCGCCTAATCTAAACATGATTGGGGTCGTTTATGACGCTCTTCAGAGCAGATTTATCGTAAAAATCACCCAGGAGTTGCGAGCTAAATAAACGATGCTTCTAACCGCACCCTGTTCACTTTTCACCAATATAATGCCGCTCATTTTCACTTGATCCTCAGCCTAACCCCCACCAGAACCACCTGGGATCGCCTCACAAAAGAATCGAAAAGGTAGAGCCTGATTCATCAGTCGAGAAGTTATGGAACTCTGCCAAATAGGACGTAAACTTCTGTTTTCAAACCTGAAGTTTGCGGAATTTTGAATTGGGTCCGAAAGGCCTGAAAAATTCCCTCTGTCAGTTCGCAGCCCATAAGATTCATCATTGGGCTGAATCTGCGTGGACCCAATGAACGAACCCTTCTTGTTCTCCCACGAGCTTCCAGCCCACTTCCTCGTACGCAGTCCTCTCTCTCTTCACCGGCCCAGTTCACGCCACCGAACGACTGGCCGTAACAATCAGGTTCCATCTCGAGCTCGCTTAGTTTGTGGCTGTTCGGTTGTCTGTACGTTACCCACATAAACTATCCATAAAAAAGATCTAAAGGTTTTTTATTAGTTGTCTTCGCTTTCCATATAATATTTATTTATTTGACTAAATGATGTTGTTGTTTACTTCATCCAATATATATTGGTACAACACAGTCAATGAAGGGAGCGATTAGAAAAAAGTTCACAACGAATGACTGAACGGACAGAGATTATAGAATGATATAATTCCACCATATAGCGACCAAATAAGAGGAGGTTTATGAGCTCAAGTTTCTAAAATAAGTCACATGAACTCAAACTTATAAAAAAGATAGATCAAACTATGGAGTGATTGCTAAAGTCAGGCATCAATAAAAACTGGATGCGCTCTATACAAATTATGTTACTTCTCAGCAATTACTAACGTTTAAAACCAACAAATAACATTTATTTTTACTGTGAGCGTGACAAATCATTGCTGCTCCATCCAATTCAGCAACCTCAAACACTATAGTGTCCATTGCGTCAATGTGGTCTCAGAAACGACCAAATGAATGCAAGAACCAAGAACACAAGGAACGAGCATCCTGTGGTATTGCTCGCATAGATCTCCAAATCCTAACACATATTTTGCAGGATCCATGAGCTATCATCAAAAGAACACAAACCACGTGCAGACAATAAATAAAGTATTAACACACCTAAATTATGTTCAGTCCTTAGCACAACAAAAAACTAACACCCAAAACAACAGAGCAACAACACAATAAGTTTTACAATGACATAAGGATGGGTGACAGGTGCATAGAAGTGGTAGAAGCATACCGAGTTAACACCGTGGTAAGGGAAAGGCCATGTAGATAGACGATGCCGAGCCATCGAACGGGTACCATAGGCAGCAAATCAGGGACCCCCATCCCTCGCCTCTCTCACTTCCAAGGTTTCGTAGAGCAGGAAGGGAAGGAAAGAGGCGGGCATACTTGTTCGTTGCAGGAGAAGGACAAGACGAATACCTAGGCATCTAGAGGCGACATAGGTAGCATACCGCTAGATACATATAGGGATAGAGCATGTAAGAGAAAGAAGCCCAGCTAGAGTAGCTCCAAACCGAGAGGCACCCGCACCAGGTGTCAGTCCGAGAAGGGCAAGAGAATGTGAGTGCCTTCCCATCTCTGAATCCGTCGAGGCAACACAACACCATCGTACCACCAACTCCATAGCATATGCTGACTACTGCCACACTATAGCCCTTGGTTGTCTAATATCTCAAACCTGGACTCTTCATCGCTAAGATTACCTAAGCGTGGCTGGCGCCACCATATCCTCCTCGGAGGCACGCACGGAGAAATGCCAGGAGCAAGACCGACTCGCCCGTACCCGCGTTGATGAGCATCGGTCAGCTCGCGACTGCGACTGTGGGTGGGGCCAGTAGGTTGGGGAGGAAGAATAAGGCGAAGGCCGAAAAGACGAACGGGACGTCCGACGACGGTGAAAACGATGGTGTGCGCATGTTGCGTCCTCGTGGACGTGTAATAGCCACTACGTAGGTCGGTGTCAGGGCTGGTGTCGGACGAATTAAAAGTTGCCTAGAGGGGGGTGAATAGGTGAAACCTGAAATTTATAAACTTAAACACACACTAAGGCCGGGGTTAGCGTTAGAATTAAATCCGAGTGCAGAAGATTGTTTCTCTTGCCACGAGTTGCTCAAATTATGCGGATGACGTCAAGGAGCAAACTCAAATCAATATTGGCAAGGAAACTTTTAGAGAGAGAAAAGAGGGAAAACAAATCAAACGGAAATCAACACAAGTGAAAACGGTGATTTGTTTTACCATGGTTTGGTTCCAAAGAACCTAGTCCTCGTTGAGGAGGCCAAAAAGGCCGGGTCTATTCTAACCCTTTCTCTCTCTCAGATGGTCATTTAGACCGAGTGAGCCTTTTCCTTAATCACTCGGGTCACTAAGACCCCGCAAAGATCACCACACACTTAGGTGTCTCTTGCTAGCTTTACAAAGCACTTAAGAATTAGAATGGGAAGGAAGAAGGCAATCCAAGTAACAAGAGAGTAAATGAACACAAAAACTCTCCCTCTCAAATCACTAAGTGGTGGAGTTCATTTTGAGACTTGGAGAGGATTTTGATCTATTGAATGTGTCTTGAAGTGGAATCTTTTGCTCTTGTATTGAATGTTGAATTCAGAACACTTTGATGCCAATGAATGAGATGGTTGGGGGTATTTATAGCCCCCAACCACTTTCTAGCTGTTGGTTGTTTCTGCTGGCGACAGACACACCGGACAGTCCCATAGCGCACTGGATACTGTACTGTTCATTGTCCGGTGCACGCCACGTCAGCTATCCGTTAAGGTTTAGAGCAGTTGACCGTTAGTGTCTTCTATCTTCAAGCGGCACCGGACATATCTGGTGTGGACAGTCTAGTGGCACACCGGACATGTCCGGTTCATTCTGACTTATGCGCTCTAACTTTTGCGTTGCACTATTCACTACTGTTCATCTATGCAGTCAACCGTTAGCGCGTAGGGAGATGTTGCTCTGTTGGCTCACCGGACAGTCCGGTGAATTGTAGCGGAGCGCGCCCAGTGAATTCCCAAGAGTGGCTGGTTTGATTGTGTACGGCCCTAGGGCACCGGACACTGTCCGATGCACCATTTTTTAGCACACTCTAAGTCCTTTGCTCCAAATTTGATTTTGTCCCTAACTGAATTTCTTTCTTGGTTTATGTTGAACCTTATGCACCTGAGATAAATGATATCTAGACAAACTAGTTAGTCCACGTGGTTTGTGTTGGACGTCAACCACCAAAATCGATTATGGGAAATGATTAAGTCCATTTCCCTTTCAATCTCCCCCTTTTTGGTGATTGATGCCAATAATAACCAAAGCAAATATGAAGTGTAGAAATGTAACTAGTTTGCAATTGAGATATATGTGCATAGGTTGCTTAGAATTAAACCATTGAAAGACTTTATACATATGAATAGATTGCTTTTCTCTTATTTAACATTTTGGACCACATTCGCACCACTTGTTTGTTTTTGCAAATCTTTTGGAAAAATATTTTCAAAGTCTTTTGCAAATAGTCAAAGGTATAGGAATAAGATTTCAAGAAGCATTTTTAAGATTTGAATTACCCTCCCCTTCTTTCAAATGCTTTTTCCTTTGACTAAATGAAAACTCCCCTTGAAGAAATTCTCCCCTTAGTTTTCAAGAGGGTTTTTTTTGAAATGGATACCAAGTGATATTATATTAATTGAAATTTTTCATACTAACTTGATATTTTGAAACTGAATAAGATACCAATTAAAATTGACTTTAAAATACCAATTGAAAATTCATTTTGGGGCTAGCTCAAATAACAATTGAAATAAACATTTGTGAAATTTTGAAATATGGTGGTGCGGTCCTTTTGCTTTGGGTTTAATACTTTCTCCCCCTTTGGCATTAATCGCCAAAAACAGAGAACTTGAGAGCCCTTTACAATTTTCCTAATACTTTCTCCCCATTGGTAAAATAAATATGAGTGGAGGATTATACCAAATGAGAGATACATGAGTAACGGCAAAGGGTAAATGATACCGTTAGAGTTTTAGTGGAAGCCTTGTCTTTGCCGAATACTCCATTTCCCTTTCAATCTAAGACTAATTATAGAGATATACTTGAAAACACATTAGTCTTAGCCTTGGCACAAGAAGAATAAGAAATATGCATTTTCACCAAATGAAAGAGACATAATCAAAGGTATATAAATGAGCTATGTGTGCAATGTTTCAATAAAAGTTTTGAGAATCAAGTATATTTAGCTCATTCCTAAGTTTGCTAAAGGTCTTCTCATCTAGTGGCTTGGTAAAGATATCAGCTAATTGATTGTGGGTATTGACATAAGCAATTTCGATATCCTCTTTTGTTGGTGATCTCTCAAAAAGTGATACCGGATGTCTATGTGCTTAGTGCGGCTGTGTTCAACGAGATTATTCGTTATGCGGATTGCACTCTCATTATCACATAGGAGAGGGACTTTGTTCAATTTATAGCCATAGTCCCTAAGGGTTTGCATCATCCAAAGTAATTGCGCACAACAATGACCTGCGGCAATGTACTCGGCTTCGGCGGTGGAAAGAGCTACAGAGTTTTGTTTCTTTGAAGCCCAAGACACCAGGGATCTCCCTAGAAACTGACAAGTCCCTGATGTTCTCTTTCTATCTATTTTACACCTTGCATAATCGACATCGGAATATCGAATTAAATCAAGATCCCTTGGGGTACCAAAGCCCAAACTTAGGGGGTGTAAACTAAATATCTCAAGATTCTTTTCACGGCCCTAAGGTGAACTTCCTTAGGATTTGCCTGGAACCTTGCACACATGCATACTGAAAGCATTATATCCGGTCGAGATGCACATAAGTAGAGTAAAGAACCTATCATCGACCGGTATACCTTTTGATCTACGGATTTACCTCCCGTGTCGAGGTCGAGATGCCCATTAGTTCCCATGGGTGTCTTGATGGGTTTGCCATTGTTAATTCCAAACTTCTTAAGTATGTCTTGAATGTACTTAGTTTGGCTGATGAAGGTGCCCTCTTGGAGTTGCTTGATTTGAAATCCAAGGAAATACTTCAAATCCCCCATCATTGACATCTCGAATTTCTGTATCATTATCCTACTAAACTCTTCACAAGATGACTTGTTAGTAGACCCGAATATAATATCATCAACGTAAATTTGGCACATAAACAAGTCTAGCAATTGTTTTAGTGAAGAGAGTAGGATCAGCTTTACCAACTTTGAAGCCATTAGTGATTAAAAAGTCTCGCAGACATTCATACCATGCTCTTGGAGCTTGCTTGATCCCATAAAGCGCCTTTGGGAGCTTATAAACATAGTTAGGATACTCACTATCTTCAAAGCCGGGAGGTTGCTCAACATAGACCTCTTCCTTGATATGGCCATTAAGGAAGGCACTTTTCACATCCATTTGATAAAGCTTAAAGCCATGGTAAGTAGCATAGGCAAGTAATATACGAATTGACTCAAGCCTAGCTACGGGTGCATAAGTTTCATCAAAATCCAAACCTTTGACTTGTGAATAACCTTTTGCAACAAGTCGGACTTTGTTCCTTCTCACCACACCATGCTCATCTTGCTTGTTGCGGAATACCCATTTGGTACCTACAACATTTTGGTTAGGACTTGGAACTAAGTGCCATACCTCATTCCTCGTGAAGTTGTTGAGCTCCTCTTGCATTGCCACCACCCAATCCGGATCTCTTAGTGCATCCTCTATCCTATATGGCTCAATAGAAGACACAAAAGAGTAATGTTCACAAAAATGTGCAACTCAAGATCTAGTGGTTACCCCCTTGTGAATGTCACCAAGTATGGAGTTGACGGGGTGATCTCTTTGAATTCCTTGGTGGACTCTTGGGTGTGGCGGTCTTTGTTCCCTAATTTCTTATCATCTTCCTTGTCTTTTTCATCTTCATCTCCCCCTTGATCAATGTCCTCCTCTTGAGGTGGCTCATCATCTTGATCTTCATCTTCATCTTCTTGAGCCTGATCCTCATCTTGGGTTGGTGGAGATGCTTTTATGGAAGATGACAGTTGATCTTGTGCTTGTGTAAGCTCTTCGGATTCCTTAGGACACACATCCCTAATGGACATGTTCCTTAGCGCGATGCATGGACCCTCTTCATCATCTAATTCATCAAGATCAACTTGCTCTACTTGAGAGCCATTAGTCTCATTAAACACAATGTCACAAGAAACTTCAACTAATCCATTGGACTTGCTTAAGACTCTATATGCCCTTGTGTTTGAGTCATAACCGAGTAAAAATCCTTCTATTGCTTTAGGAGCAAATTTAGAACTTCTACCTCTTTTAATAAGAATAAAGCATTTGCTCCCAGAAACTCTAAAATATGAAACGTTGGGCTTTTTACCAGTGAGGAGTTCATATGATGTTTTCTTGAGGATTCGGTGAAGATATAACTGGTTGATGGAGTAGCAGGCAATATTAATCGCCTCCGCCCAAAACCGGTCTGGTGTCTTGTATTCATCAAGCATGGTTCTTGCCATGTCTAGTAGAGTTCTATTCTTCCTCTCCACTACACCATTTTGTTGAGGTGTGTAGGGAGAAGAGAACTCATGCTTGATGCCCTCCTCCTCAAGAAATCCTTCAATTTGAGAGTTCTTGAACTCCGTCCCATTGTCGCTTTTAATCTTTTTGATCCTTAGTCCGAACTCATTTTGAGCTCATCTTAAGAACCTCTTTAAGGTCTCTTGGGTTTGAGATTTTTCCTGCAAAAAGAATACCCAAGTGAAGCGAGAATAATCATCCACAATAACGAGATAGTACTTACTCTCGCCGATGCTTATATAGGCGATCGAGCCGAATAAGTCCATGTGGAGTAGCTCAAGCGGCCTGTCAGACGTCATGATGTTCTGGTGTGGATGATGGACTCCAACTTGCTTCCCTGCTTGGCATGCGCTACACATCCTGTATTTTTCAAAATGAACATTGGTTAGTCCTAAAATGTGGTCTCCCTTTAGAAGTTTGTGGAGATTCTTCATCCCAACATGGGCAAGTCGGTGATGCCAGAGTCAACCCATGTTAGTTTTAGCAATTAAGCAAGTGTCTAGTTCAGCTTTGTTATCATTAAAATCAACTAAATATAGGTGACCATCTAACACTCCCTTAAATGTTATTGAATCGTCACTTCTTCTTAAGACAATAACACCTACATCAGTGAATAGATAGTTGTAGCCCATTTTGCATAATTGAGAAACAGAAAGCAAATTGTAGTCTAAAGAATCTACGAGAAAAAACATTAGAAATTGAATGCTCAGGAGATATAGCAATTTTACCCAAATCTTTGACCAAACCTTGATTTCCATCCCTGAATGTGATAGCTCTTTGGCGATCTTCATTTTTTCGTATGAGGAGAACATCCTTTTCTCTCCTGTCATGTGGTTTGTGCACCCGCTATCGATTATCCAACTTGATCCACCGGATGCATAAACCTACAAAACAAATTTAAGCCTTGTTCTTAGGTACCCAAACGGCCTTGGGTCCTTGACATTATAAACAAGCACCTTGGGTACCCAAACATAAGTCTTTGGACTCTTGTGTTTGCCCCCAACATATTTGGTAACTATTTTGCCTGATTTGTTAGTCAGCACATAAGAAACATCAAAAGTCTTAAAAGAAATGTTATGCTCATTTGATGCATTAGGAATCTTCTTTTTAGGCAATTTAACATGAGTGGAATGCCTAGTACTAGAAGCCTCATTCTTATATATAAAAGCATGATGAGAAACAGTGTGAGGTTTTCTAACATGAATTTTCTAAACTTATGCTCATGATAGTTTGCAGGATATAAAATATAGCCCTCTCTATCCTGAACCATGGGAGCCTTGCCCTTTACAAAATTGGACAATTTCTTAGGGGCATTAAGTTTGGTGTTGTTTTGGCTCCCTTGTTGGAAACCAATCCCATCCTTAATGCCAGGGCATCTCCCATTATAGAGCATGCTTCTAGCAAATTTAATTTTTCATTTTCTAGCTCATGCTCGACAATTTTAGTAGTTAACTTAACTATGTGATCATTTTGTTCTTTAATCATGGCAAGGTGATCATTAATAGCATCAGCATTAATATCACTACATCTAGTGCAAATGGAGACATGTTCAATAGTAGATGTACGAATATTGCAAGCATTCAATTCTTCTATCTTAGCAGTTAAACTAGTATTTTCATTTCTAAGACAAGAAATTGAATCATTGCAAATGCTAAGCTCCTTAGATAAATTTTCACACTTTTCTACCTCTAGAGCATAAGCATTTTTTAGTTTAACAAATTTTTTATTTTTTTTAACGAGCAAGTCCTCTTGGCATTCCAAGAGATCATCCTTCTCGTTAATGGTTTCTATTAGTTCATTTAATTTTTTCTTTTGGTCCATGGTAAGGTTGGCAAAGAGAGAAACTAGATCATCATTATCATCACTAGAACTACCCTCATCATTAGATGTAGTGTATTTAGGGGTATTTCTAGAATATACCTTCTTCTTCTTGTTGTCCTTAGCCATGAGACACTTGTGGCCGATGTTGGGGAAGAGGAGGCCCTTGTTGACGGTGATGTTGGTCGCGTCCTCGTCGGAGGATGAGTCGGTGGTACTCTCGTCGGAGTCCCATTCCCGCACTATGTGCGCGTCACCGTTCTTCTTCTTGTAGTACTTCTTCTTTTATATCTTCTTCCCCTTCTTGTCGTTGTCCCTGTCACTTTCACTTGTATATAAACATTTTGCAATGAAATGACCGAACTTACCACATTTGTAGCACACCCTTTTGGAGCAAGGTTTGTAATCCTTCCCCCTCCTTTGCTTAAGGATTTGACGAATGCTCTTAATGATAAGAGCCATCTCCTCGTTGTCGAGCTTGGAGGCGTCGATTGGAAGTCTACTTGGTGTAGACTCCTCTTTCTTTTCTACCGTTGCTTTGAATGCAACAGGTTGCACCTCGGGTGTAGAGGTGGCGCCTTGCTCCAAGTTGACAATATGTTTAGAGTCTTTGATCATAAGTTCAAAGCTCACAAACTTGCCAATCACTTCCTCGGGAGACATCTGTTTATATCTAGGATCCCCATGTATTAATTGAACTTGAGTAGGATTATGAAAAATGAGGGGTCTTAGAATAACCTTGACCATTTCATGGTCATCCCATTTGGTGCTCCCAAGGTTGCGCACTTGGTTGACCATGGTCTTGAGCTGATTGTACATTGCTTGCAGCTCTTCTCCTTTGTTGAGGACGGATCGACCAAGTTCTCCCTCGACCGTCTCCCACTTGGTGATCTTGATCACCTCGTCCCCTTCATGCGCCGTTTTGAGGACGTCCCAAATTTCTTTGGAATTCTTTAACCCTTGCACCTTATTATACTCCTCTCGACATAAAGAGGAGAGGAGTATAGACGTTGCTTGGGAGTTAAAGTGCCTAATTTGGGCGGCCTCGTCCAAGTCATAATCCTCGTCGCCCACTTGTGGTGTCTGCGCTCCAAACTCAACAATATCCCAAATACTTTCGTGGAGTGAGGTTAGATGGTGCCTCATTTTATCACTCCACATGCAATAATCTTCACCATCAAAATATGGTGGTTTGCCTAGGGGTACCAAAAGTAATGGAGCGCATTTAGGAATGCGAGGATAGCGTAAAGGCATCTTACTATACTTCTTACGCTCGTGGCGCTTCGAAGTTGTCGACTCGACGTCGGACGTGGAAGGTGTTGAAGAGTCGGTCTCGTAGTAGACCACCTTCTTCATTTTCTTTTTTGTTGTCATCCTTATGAAGTGACTTGATGGAGGAAGAGGCTTCCTCCTTGTACTTGTCGATGGACTCCCTTGATAGAGTCCTCTAGGAGCCGGTGGGTTTGTCGCCGGTCACTATCTCCCTCTTGGCGTGATCTCCAGACATCACTTCGAGTTTGTTAGACTCTTAATGAAGCATTGGCTCTGGTAACAATTGAAAGTTGCCTAGTGGGGAGTGAATAGGCAAAACCTGAAATTTATAAACTTAAATACACACTAAGGCCGGGGTTAGCGTTAGAATTAAATCCAAGTGCGGAAGATTGTTTCTCTTGCCACGAGTTGCTCAAATGATGCGGATGACGTTAGGGAGCAAACTCAAATCAATGTTGGCAAGGAAACTTCTAGAGAGAGGAAAGAGGGAAAACAAATCAAATGGAAATCAACACAAGTGAACAAGGTGATTTGTTTTATCGAGGTTCGGTTCCAAACAACCTAGTCCCTGTTGAGGAGGCCACAAAGGCCTGGTCTATTCCAACCCTTTCCCTCTCTCAAATGGTCACTTAGACCGAGTGAGCCTTTTCCTTAATCACTCGGGTCACTAAGACCCCGCAATGATCACCACACACTTAGGTGTCTCTTGCTAGCTTTACAAAGCACTTAAGAATTAGAATGGGAAGGTAGAAGGCAATCCAAGCAACAAGAGCGCAAATGAACACAAAAACTCTGTCTCTCATGTCACTAAGTGGTGGAGTTGATTTTGGGACTTGGAGAGGATTTTGATCTATTGAATGTGTCTTGGAGTGGAGTCTTTTGCTCTTGTATTGAATGTTGAATTCAGAACACTTGGATGCCAATGAATGAGGTGTTTGGAGGGTATTTATAGCCCCCAACCACTTCCTAGCCGTTGGCTGTTTCTGCTGGCGACGGGCACACCGGACAGTCCGATGGCGCATCGGACACTGTGCTGTTCATTGTCCGGTGCACGACACGTCAGCTATCCGTTAGGGTTTGGAGCAGTTGACCATTGGTGTCTTTTGTCTTCAAGCAGCACCAGACAGTCCGGTGGCACACTGGACATGTCCGGTACGTTCTGACTTCTGTGCTCTGACTTTTGCGCGGCACTGTTCACTACTGTTCATCTGTGCAGTCGACCGTTGGCGCGTAGGGAGTCGTTGCTCCGCTGGCTCACTGGACAGTCCGGTGCACATCGGACAGTCCTATGAATTATAGCGGAGCGCGCCCAGTGAATTCCCGAGAGTGGCTGGTTTGATTGTGTACAGCCCCGGTGCAAAGTCCTTTGCTCCAAATTTGATTGTGTCCCTAATTGAACTTCTTTCTTGGATTATGTTGAACCTTGTGCACCTGAGATAAATGATATCTAGACAAACTAGTTAGTCCATGTGGTTTGTGTTGGACGTCAACCACTAAAATCGATTATGGGAAATGATTAAATCCATTTCCCTTTCACGAATACAAAGAGGAGGCGCCTTCTCCCATGCCCTCTACCGAGAATGGGGTGGCGCGGAGGCATGAGGGGAGAGAGCAAAAAAACAGGATGGCGAACAAGGTGGCGACAACCGAGGCGAGGACCATCATTATCGTGTAGAGGTATAGATGGCCTAATGAGTCGTGTCTGGTGGGCCGGCCTGAGGCATGGTCCATTTAATAGTGCCTGGGCTAGCCCGGCACGAGCGTCGTGTCGTGCTTGGGCCGTAGCCTCGGCCCGTAGTGATGGCCCGGCCCGGCCCGGCACAATTATATATATTTTTTATTTTACACAAAATCGTATATACATATGTATAATTTATATTCAATATTAAAAACACTTGAGCATGATGTTCTACTCTTTAGACGGCTTCACCCAGTGTCTTCCACCCTTCTTCCGTAAGTGCGTTGGTTCAAACCCCACCTCCTACATCACTTTTTTTAACATTTTATGCTGATTTAACCAAATGGCCTGACGGGCTGACGGGCCGGCCCGACACAGTCAGCAGGCCAGCGTGTCGTGCCTAGGTCGGAGATGCGGTCCACGGTCGTCGGTCCTAGCGGGCTCGTGCCGGGCCGCCCGTTTGGCCATCTATATGCGGAGGTGTGGTTTGGAGCATAGAGGTTGGTTGCATGGAGGGGATAATTTGAAATAGAATTGAGGGGTTATTTGTAAAAAGATAACATAGAACAACCGTTGAAACTAGAGCTTTAATATAGTAGAAATGAAACCCAACAATGTATGCCAACCCCATTGTCGGCCCTCCATAATAGCATTGGAGACCTTTCAGATTCATCATGCTTGTGCTTGCTACTAAAAATAGTATCAGATCATGAAGCGTCCCGATCCTTTGGGACTCAAATGTGATACAATTACTAGTCCCAGGAGGCTAGTAACCACATTCCTTACTTCAAATAGTACATAGTTCGAATAAAAGTTGTTACAATACTAGAGTACAAGCTCGAGAGAGAGCTAGAATTACAAAGCGCGGTAGAAGATAAACTAGCCCAAGCCACAGGCAGAACTGGGTGCAGACACAGCCCCTTAATCAAGCATAACAGAAAAGAAGTCTTCAGCTGCTGAAAAACATAAATAAATCTAGGTGAATACACTAGGTATTCTGCAAGCCCATCCCGCCCATAAAGAAAAAGGGACCTAAATAATACATGCTTTATATGGTGGAGTTGAAGTCACTCTTCTTTTTAAGAGAAAGGTAATACTTTGATGGTTTTCCCCAAAGAAGGAAATAGCACATTTTCACACTCAACCACCACTGAGTTTCCCGCTCCCGTGGCATCGTTTTCATTTCCAAAAACACACCCACTCACACATTTCCCTGTTCCCAGAGGTTATAAAACACTAATTGTCATACCACACCAGACTCGTCCATTCCAGTGGACACGGACTATTCGAATAGGTTTGAACTCTGCGCAGAGGGGTACACTTTACTCACTAGTCTAGTTTCTGTGATCTCACCGTCGTGAGATCCCAATGTCGAATCTCTTTCTTTCCTCGAACGTTCTTACCTTAACGGTTATACTGAAAGGAGTTAGGCCACCGCCATGTCCAAACCGGACAAAACATTCCCCCTCCTTATCCTCCTGGTGCTCCCTAGCCTTCATAACCCTGGGGTTTGGACCGTACAAGTTCAGATTGAGTGACTGCCCATACAGTCTCGAGTGGTTGTACTTATCATGAGTACAGGTAGTGAAGAATGACAAACTGGTCCTTATATGAGGGGACAATCCTTTTGCTCACACTTAACCCGGCTGAGCCATCACCTTAGGCCCTCCCTTAAACCAGGGAGTCCCTAATCATCCCACTCACAAGGTGATGAGGTTGAATACCCTTCATCATACACTTTTTGAAAACATTGTTTAGTAAAAACACTGCCCCTTTTTTTCATCCCACATTTTGTACTCAAAAGATGTTTGTTAATGTGGGCTATCTCTCTGCTCATAATGCAAAAGACCCATCCCTTAATCTAGGCTTAGGTAGTGGTAGAAAGAATAGGTAATTTATGCATCAAGGGAAGAATGGACTTGCCTTCGTCGAAGTTCTCCTGGCACAAAAGATCTATTTCGGAGGGGTCGGGTTCCTGCCCTTCTTCCGGAGCTACAAATTCTGGAGGATCGGATCCCTCCTCTTCTAGCAAAAATAGGTAATGAACAGTACAACAATCATGGTGACTCGGTGGGGTGTGCCAATTATTAGACATTATTATTTTGTGCCCTATAATTTATTTAGACTATTTTTGGTGCATAAAATATCAATATATACATATATATGAAAATAGAAAAAGAAAAAGGAAAAAGAAAAAGAAAAGGGATTTCCTCAACTAACCGGGCCAGGGGGATTCGGCCCAGCCGAGCGCTGGCGCACGCGGCCGCGCGGGCAGGCAGCCCACTTGGCCCGCCAGCGGGGGAACGGCGCCATGGGCGTGGGCCCACATGCCAGAGGGAGGGGGAGGCTGACGGCGCTAGGAGGGGGTGACGGGGGGGGAGAGGGCGAACCGGTCGGAGCCCGACTGTCGGTGAGGTTCACGGCAGTTCTCCGCCGGGGTCCCGGTTCTATGACAATGGAGTGGTGGCAAGGCACGGGCAGGGGCAGGGGATTACGGTGGTGGGACCAATTTGGCCGGAGGGCGTTTGGGATGGCCGATCCACGGCGAGGTGGCGGGCACCCACGGCGGTGGGATCGCTGGTGAGGTTGCCGGGCGTAATATGGAAAGGGGGTGGGTGCGTTGTGCTCGTGAGGGAATGGTGAAGCTCAAGAACAACATTAATTGGACTAGGACTTAACAGAGGGAGGAGGGCAGGACTCATCAGAGCGGAGGAAGGGCACGACGGCACTGGCTCAATCGAGCTCGAGGAATGGAAGAGGGAGTGGCCGAGGCCGGTGTGGAGAAAGGGGGAGCTCAGGCGGTCCTTTTATAGGCGCCCGGGGCGGGGAAGGGGGCGAGAGATGGCGAGCACCGGCGAGCTTGCCACGGCAGGGATGGTGGCGCACAGTGGCGACGACGGGACGGCTCGGGCAGGGGGGTGACGGGATGGCTCGGGCTGGCGCAAGGGGACAGAGACGCAAGGCGCCAACCGGGCTGGCGAGTGGGTTAATGGCGAGATGACAGGGCGGTGGCGACCGGTGGCGATCGCGTCGTTAGCCCGGTCACGGGTGCGAGGAAGGTGCTGAGACGTGGGACCCGCTTGCTAGAGAGAGAGTGGTTGCGAGGGAGCGAGAGCGAGTGTGGCCGATGGGTGGGGCCGGGCTGGCAGCAGCAGAGGGGAGGGGAGCACGGGCGCACGGGAGTTGGGCCGCTTGGGCCGCGAGGGGGGGGGGGGAAGCGCGGGCGCGCGGGAGAGAGAGGGTTTGGGCCGGAAACGGCCCAGCGAGGGGGGATTTTTCTTTTTTTTCTTTTTCTATTTCTATTTCTTATTTCTATTTCTATTTCTTTTATCTCCTTTTCTTTTGAACAAATAATTAGCTAAATAATCTTAGGTGCTAAATAATATTCTATGTGAGGTGCTTCTAACAATCATAGTGTATGCATGAGATGAGATGTCCTATGAGGTGGAGTCTAAGGAGCAATTAAGGGGGGTTAGGAGATTAGGGTTTCAAACCTTGGGGTTAAATTTTGGGATGTTACAAAACTACCCCACTTAAAGGAATCTCGCCCTCGAGATTCAGACTGGGCTTGAGAAAAGGTAAGGGTATTCCCTCCTCAAGGAGTCCTCACTCTCCCAGGTAGCTTCCTCTTCTCCTTCTCTGCTCCACTGAACTTTACAGAGTCTTACTTCTGAGTTGCGGGTCTTTCGTACTGCCGAGTCAAGAATCTTTACTGGCTTTTCTCGGTACTAAAGATCCTTCTGAATCTGGATTGTCTCTTCTTCGATGTGATTTTTTGGTACTTGCAGGCATTTGTGGAGCTGGGACACGTGAAACACATTGTGGATATCTGACATGGATTCTGGCAATTCAAGGCGGTATGCTACAGGTCCTACTCTGATAATGATAGGATAGGGGCCGACGAACCGTGGAGCTAGCTTCCCTTTCACTTGAAACTTTTGACTCCGCGCATCGGGGAGACCTTGAGGTAGACGAAGTCTCCTTCCTCAAATCTGAGTTCTCTCCGCCTATTGTCCTCATAACTCTTCTGCCGACTCTGAGCTTCAAGTAATCTTTTGTGGATTAGGGCAACCTTCTCTTCTGCCTCTTTAACAAAGGCAGGTCCTTCTAGTGTCTTTTCCCCTATGTTGGACCACATTAGTGGGGTCTGGCACTTCCGTCCATACAATGCTTCGAATGGTGACATCTTGATATTGGCCTGGTAGCTGTTGTTATACGAGAACTCTGCATATGGCAAACTGGACTCCCAATTTCTGTCAAACGTCAACACACATGCTCTTAATAAATCCTCGAGGACCTTGTTGACCCTTTCTGTCTGACCATCTAACTGGGGGTGATAGGCGGTGCTGAAGTCTAGCTTGGTGCCCATAGCTTGCTAAAGGCTCATCCAAAATTTTGAGGTGAACTGTGTTCCCCTGTCTGACACTATCTTCCGTGGAATACCATGGAGTCTGACTATCTCTTTAAGATATATCCGGGCAAGGGTGGCTCCTCCAAAGGAAGTTTTCACTGGGATGAAATGGGCTACCTTGGTAAGACAGTCTATTATCACCTAGATAGAGTCGTTCCCTTTTTGGGTCTATGGCAGTCTGGTTACAAAATCCATGCCTATTTCTTCCCACTTCCATTCGGGCACTCGAAGGGGTTGCAGTAGACCTGTGTAACACCCCTGGTGTTACTGCCACTAAAACTTGAGCATGATATCATAAGCATTGGCATATCATGTGTTTGTCACACCTAGAGTGCATTCACTAGGCAAAAATTTCAAACGAAGTTGTAGTGATGGGACATGTTTTATGTGAAACCCTAGGGTACAGTGCTTAACCCTAGATTGGGCTTAATAGAGCAAACAAGGCCTAATAAGAGAAAACTTCAAAAACTCAATTGAAATAGTCATAAAAGGTCACCATGAATAGACTCAAAGGGCATCCAAACCCTAGAAGTATCAAAAACCCTAAATAGAACCCTGGAAAGCCCTAGACTAAAACCCTAGGGGGCTAAGTGCAAAACCAGTAAATTTTTAGACCTAAGTGCAAAAACCATGAAATTAGGGTATCTTAACTCATATGATTCACATGTATGTGGGTTTGCAACTTAAACCCTAAGTTTTGGGCCTATTTGCAAAAAGCCACATTTGAGCTCTATTAAGTTAAGTCTGAAATTCAGTGGAATTGGCTCAACTTTGGGGCCCTATATCTTCCAAATCATAAAGATTTTGCCCTAGGTCAACACATCAAGTTGGTAGAGCTATAAAAGGGGAACAACTTTGCTATAGAGATTAAGCCCTGGTACTATGAAAAGTTTTGAGAAAATTGGACACAAAGATGGGCTATCAGACTGTCTGAAGTCTGAATTTAGACTGACAGTATGATTGAGCCACCCTTGAGCTGGGATTCGAGCCTAATCCAGTAAGAATTTAGGGGTAATTGCTATAGTAAGATTGAAGCTGGATAGTAGAGCAACAACTTTCTTAAAGATGGATTAGGAAGTCGCCACATGAAAAATCGAGATTCAAGCCCTACAAGATGGTCTGTCAGACTGACTGATAGAGCTTTGCGATGGTACAGTAACCAAAAGATCAGCAGATTCAGTGAACTGGCCGCCGGTGACCCTCCACCACAATTAACGCCGATCGCCACGATTCGTGCGTTTGGTCTATGGATTGAGTTCGCCGGCGAAAAGATCTCATCGTGGATGGGTTCAAGTTACTGTGGCCAAGCTGTCCCTCAGTTCCCCACGCCGGCGACGTGGCCTTACGGCCGTCACCAGAATTTGCGATACTCACCACGGTTGCGCCACGCCTCCAGCCTTTAACCACACCACCGTTACTCACGTTAGCCATCCGATCATCGCCGGTGAGTCCGCCATGGTGTTCTCCACGAATCAACTACGCCAGTAGCCTTCTCCCTCTCTGGCCACCAGCGCGTCTTTGCGAAATTGAACACCACCTCCTTGCGCTCCTATAAATTGATGGCCAAGCCTATTGCACCATACTATCACGAAGACAGAGCACCCATTACCGCCTTCAATTTGCCACCATAGCCGGAGAATTTCCTTCTTCCCCCAATTATGTTTCTGCCACCGTGGTAGAACCTTCACCGTGGTCAGCGAATCCCAGGTCTGTTCATGCTCCCTGATGTCTGGTTTCAACATCCGTGGGTCCTCCTGATGCTCCCCGACCCGGCCAATTGGACTAGGACCCTATAGATCAACGGGAACGCGCTTGGTTGCTTGTAGTGCCCGCTGTCACCGTGGGCAGGGCATGTTAGTGCGCCATTGGTGAAATTACTTGAGGGGAAACCCTCGTTAGGTCTTGAATTCGGTCTCTGCCAAAGTAGGGCGCCGCTCATCGAGTAAATCGGCCGGTGTAAGCTCGCCAGAGCGTAGCCCAGCACTGTTCGCCATCGGGGACTGCAAGCTGTAAAGAGATAGAAGTGCGAGGGCCTTTTCGCAAATGTCAGTGACCCAGTTAAATAGTGCGCAGGACTCTTCCTTAGTTATTCAAACCAATGGGGGGTTTCTGCAAAACTGGCAGCGCGGGCGCGCTTTCGCCAGCACGTGGGCTGACTTGGGCCGGTTCCAGTCCAGCACTGTTCCTGTCTTTTTCTTTTTCCTTTTCTGCCAGAGCTAAAGAAATTCTAGAAAATTACAGAAAATTGCTAAAAATACCAAACCAATTTTGCTAGGCTACTAATTTCCTATAGTATTTAATAAAAATAGTTTTATGATTTTTAGTTCTAATAGGGAATTTTGGGACATTTAAAACAGCCAAAAACCATACTTCTGGAATTTTAGAGAGTAATTTATAATGCCAAAATTCACCAAACTTTTAAGGTAAACTTTAAATATTATTTAGAAGCCTTGGGTAAAATTTGGTATGTTTTGGACGATGTTTGATAATTAGAACCCAAAACCCTAGCCCCCTGCCCTATGAACTTCACTATAGACTCCGAAAACCCTAATTTCTCAGAGATTCGTAAAGGAAAGTTATATTCAAGACATTAGATAATAAACTTTTATTATCTTTGCATCTTCATGAGCATTACATGGGCATTCATGATTATATATGGCTATATCTAGAAAACGAAGAGGAAATAGAAGTTGAAGAAGCGAGGACTTCACGACCACCACCTGAAGAACATCAGGCAAGAAACTGTTTTTATTTTGATATCTGCGGAACAGAGCCTGATTCACCAGTAACACAAGGCAAACCCTGGTGCATTTGCCCCCTCCTTGTTATTTTGAAATCTTTCTCACTTACTTGATGCATTAAGTGATAGAAGTTGTGTGCTAAACCAATTGCTGCATTTCCTTCCTTGAAGTTGATTACCTTAGTCCCCTGTTTTACAAAAAGGTTTTTCTTATGCTTAGCATTGCTTTAGAAAAAACAAAACATTTTGTTTTGACAAAAGATGATGCTGCAAAGTGGGTGGGATGTTTTCAAAAACAAAACTTGATGGTGGATCCATCATGGCCATGATGGGTTCAACATCGAAAAAGATGTACCTCTGCTAGGTACCAAACTTTGGGTTTGAAATGATAAAGCTGAGACCGGGCGGGTGACTTGAACAAGAAGAGAGTCTCGGTGTAGTGTCTCCGTCTGAGTCGATTAAGGACCTTCTCAATGTAGGCTTGATGATTGAGGACCCTTTAACTAGTCACATGCCTCGTCATGGGTAAGCTTTGCCTCGGGCAGACTAATACCAGAATAAGATAACACGCAATGAGAGTGGAGAGATGGCGAGAGTAGCGTGTACCCTCCGTGGCAAGAGGCTGGACGGTGGTGTATCTGTGCTCTCGGTTGGCGTGAACCTGATCTGGTCTTAAGAACCTCGGTGGCGAGTTGACATATGCAAGGGTTAAGTGCTAAATATGTCGTGTGATTGGAGATCCTCAGCTGAGTATAATCAATTCGGATCACCATAACTTCGCGGACATGAAGACTTGGTCACTGACCGACACGTAACATTCCAGTGAATAAGGAGGGTTGTTAAGAAATTGGCTAGTATAGGTCAAGTGATTGAACTAGGGTAGAAAGAACTCTAGATGCAAGTAACTTTACTAAATCTGACAAATGAAACTGGATTTTTAAGGATCCACTATTAGTAAGCATTTCTGCAAATAGAGTCTTTGATTATCGATAAGCCTTACCTTGACTCCCTTAAGCTAGCATCTTCCTTGAGAGTCTTTTATTTTGACGGGTAAGACTTGCGAAAGTACACTTTGTACTCAGGGCTTTGTCTCATGTTGTTTTAGGCGAGGAAGCGGCAAATTTTTGCTGCTTTTGTTCTAAGGTGGTGCCCAAAGAAGAAAATCAAGACTGAAGCTGCGGGAGGAAGGGTCCTCTGTTAAGAAAAACTTTTGTTGATATTTATCGGGAGGGGTTTTTGCCTCCCAGTGATGTAATAATAATACTTCGGCACTCCTACATTTTAACTCTGGTCTGTAATAATATTACTCTTTCCTGTTTTAAGTAAAGTAAGTTATTGTAACTGCTTCCGCCTTTTCGTACCTCCGATGTATTGTAATGTCTGCGTGACAGGTGAAACGCTCTTAGAAAAGGTAAGGAATTTAGATACCAAACTTGTCAAGTGATTTAGGAGCACCTACAGGGTTGTCTGAGGTCCGTGGGACAAGGACAACTGTAGGTGGGCCTAATGACTTGGGAGGTTCCGTCACAGCTGGTATCGGAGCAAAGCCCATCTCTGCAGATGTTATGAGGCATTTTCAAAAAGAGTTTTCAAAGACTTATCTAGAAAATTTCTTTCTTTCTTATCTAACTACCTTCTCTACTTCAAGACCAGATATTCGAGTGCACTGTATAGAAGGTTGTGAATCAACTAAGGTTGATTCTGTAATTATGCATGCATCATACTATAAACTATTATAATAAGATTTTCCCCTTAGAGAAATGCCGCCACGCACAAGAAAAACTGCGCGCAAGTCTATTGGACCAATTGGCATGCCTCGCCATCAACTAGCTCCAAGGCATGAGGACAGTAGTAGTGGTAGCAATGATCCTATCGGAGATCTGGAAGCTCAAGTAGAACAACTTCGATCGGAGCCCCGCCATAGGAACAATGTGTGGGTGGCAGATGGTCAGCGAATAAACGAGTTGAGAACTGACATCCGACACTTGCAAGACCAACTTTGCTGAACGTGATTTAGCGCTCGATTGGGCTGTTAACCCGCGTTCACTTGCTTGGGCCATGGAAGCCAAAGCTCGAGCCCACGTGGAGGAGCTTAGCACAGCCGTGGACCACTTGCAAGCGTATTGTAATACACTACATGAGGAGGTTCATGTGTTGTATTCACAACTGCACCCTAACATACCTGCGGATCCTGTCGAAATGGGAGCCAGACCTTCTGGAGTAGCGGGAGAGGCACTTGGTGGTGAACTGGACCTTTTTAGGCCTCCTCCCTCTATGAAGCTGGTTGATGAATGGTCTCCTATGCCCAACAGTGAAGCTACCGAAAGTGATAAGAAGCTAGAGTAGTGTAGTATAGACATAGTGTTAATGTATAATAGGTAATGTAATCCTCTTGTAAATTCGAGTCTGTATCATTACCCTCTTTAGTAATGTAAAATGGATGGTTTACTTTGGCATATTATATTTTTCTGAATGTTCTTTGCCTCAGATGACGAACAAGACTCGTGCACAGGATGGTACAGGAACCTCCAGTGGGAGGGAAGCAACTCCTAACCCGCCCCCAGTACCTCCAACATTAGCTGAGGCCATCGCTGCCTTAGTTAATGCCACGGCCGACAACACTCGCTTTCTATGGGAAATGGCGGGACAACAAATGCAGCAGCAA
Organism: Zea luxurians; assembly: GCA_029449295.1. NCBI lineage: Eukaryota > Viridiplantae > Streptophyta > Magnoliopsida > Poales > Poaceae > Zea > Zea luxurians. The sequence continues at coordinate 226,072 of JAOPSE010000805.1, forward strand.
GGCGGGCGAGCATATCCGCAAGGACCCCGCGAAACTTCATATTTGGACTTCTCAGAGACACGTCCCCCATTATTTGTCAAGGCTGAAGATCCTCTTGAAGCAGATGAGTGGATCCGGGTTATCGAGCAAAAGTTCGGGCTTCTCCGATGCACGGAGACTCAAAAGCCCTTACTTGCAGCGCAGCAGTTGCGAGGCCCTGTCAGTACCTGGTGGGGAAATTATGTGGCTATTCAACCGGCTGGTCATCAAATTATCTGGGACGAATTCAAGCTGGCTTTCCGGGAGCACTATATTCCTGAAGGGGTGCTCCATATGAAACAAGAAGAATTTATGAAGCTCAAACAGGGTGGAGATACTGTCACTTAGTATCTCAACAAATTCAACCACTTGTCCCAGTATGCCATCGATCAGGTCAACACTGACCTAAAGAAGAAAAATTGTTTTATGAGGGGCCTCAATGACTTGTTGCAGCAGAAAATGGCCACCTGCCTCGACCTCACTTACAGCCGGGCTGTCAGCACGGCACTGTCAGTTGAAGCCAAATATGCAGGCCCAGGAAAATCAAAGGGCTGTGGAGGCGACAGGCCCAACCAGGGGCCTGAGAAAAGACAAAGGTTGGTGATCCGACCTTTTAATCCAAATCGTTGTTCACCACGTCCACCCTCCTACCCTTTCAAGCAACCAGTTTTTATCCGCCCCGCTGTTGCCCCCACCTCAACCACTCAGCCGGGTGCCACTGGTACTCGTTTCCCTGCCCTCCCAAGCTCTTCAATATGCTGCTTTAATTGTGGAAAGTCCGGACATTTTATCAAGGACTGTCCGTATCCGAAGCAGAACAGATCAAATAATTAGCAGATTTCTAAGAGTTCTGCTCAAGGCAAGGGAAATGCGGCGAACAATACCGCGGGCAAAAATATGAAGAAAACTGGACGGATTTATTACACGCAAATGGCCACAACACCGGAAGGCAAACCGGTTATGATGGGTACGTTTCTAGTGGCCAATCACCTTGCTGTTATTCTCTTTAATTCTGGTGCTTCGCATACTTTCATAAGCAAGAAGTTTGTGGAGAAACATTGCATTCCATATACTGAATCAAGGGAAGGGTTTACTATTCATTCGCCCGGGGGGGGGGCAAATATTCACTAAAGAAGTGGTTTTCCAAGTGCCCGTAACATTGGATGAACAGGACTTTCCTACTAATATGATTGTTCTGAAAGGCCAAGATATAGATGTAATTCTGGGCATGAATTGGCTAGCCCAACATAAAGCTATTCTCAACACTGATCTGAGAACCATCAGGTTGAGTTATGGCCAAGAAGAGGTTCTCTTGTCCATCCCTGTAGCTAATCCAGCTAAACCATTTGGCAGAGTATATGAGGCCATCATACCGGAGATCCAAGATATTCCGGTAGCATGTGAATTCCCAGACATCTTTCTAGAAGATTTGCCCGGATTGCCTCCAGAAAGAGATGTAGAATTTGTGATTGAGTAAAAGCCCGGTACGGCTCCTATTTTTAGAAGGTCGTACCGAATGTCTCCGAATGAGTTGGCAGAACTCAAGACCCAATTACAAGATCTATTAGAAAAAGGATTTATCCGGCCAAGCTCATCGCCATGGGGTTGTCCAGCCATCTTTGTTAAGAAGAAGGACCAAACACTTCGGATGTGCGTGGATTATAGACCCCTTAATGAGGTCACCATCAAGAATAAGTACCCTCTTCCCCGGATTTACATCCTATTTGATCAACTTACCGAAGCTCGGGTATTTTCCAAAATTGACCTCAGATCGGGTTATCATCATATCCATATCCGACCTGAAGATATACCCAAGACCGCATTCACTATGCGGTATGGCTTGTTTGAATATCTGGTTATGTCATTCGGATTAACAAATGCTTCTACCCATTTCACATATCTTATGAACTCGGTATTCATGCCCGAGTTGGATAAATTTGTGGTGGTATTCATTGATGATATCTTGATATATTCTAAAAATGAAGAGGAGCATGCTCGGCATTTACGAATCATATTAACGCGCTTGAGGGAGCATCAACTATATGCTAAGTTCAGTAAGTGCGCGTTCTGGCTGGAGGAGATCCAATTTCTAGGACATGTATTATCTGCCAAGGGGATTGCGGTGGATCCCAGCAAAGTCAAGGACATTTTGGAGTGGAAACCCCCAACCACTGTACATCAAGTCCGAAGTTTCCTTGGACTGGCTGGTTATTACCGCCGATTCATTCCAGATTTTTCCAAGCTTGTGAAACCAATCACAAGTTATTGAAGAATGATACTAAATTTAATTGGTCTTCAAAATGTAATGAAGCCTTTGAGCAGCTAAAAGTATTATTGACCACTGCTCCGATATTGGCTCAACCGGACATTGAAAAGCCCTTTGATGTGTATTGTGACGCATCAGGCAGTGGTCTAGGCTGTGTTCTAATGCAAGAGGGCCGAGTGATAGCCTACGCATCAAGGCAGTTGCGCCGGCATGAAAAGCATTACCCAACTCATGATTTGGAGTTAGCTGCTGTGGTTCATGCTCTAAAAATTTGGCGTCATTATTTGCTAGGGAACATCTATCACATTTATACAGATCATAAAATTTTGAAGTACATCTTCACCTAGTCAGAGTTGAATATGAGACGGAGGTGATGGCTTGAGCTTATTAAGGACTATGAATTGGAAATTCACTATCACCCAGGCAAGGCTAATGTAGTGGCAGATGCGTTAAGTCGCAAGGCTTCCTGCCATTGTCTGACGATGAAGACTTCTGACATTATGTTATGCCAAGAAATGGAGAAGTTGAACCTGGGAATGATTCAACATGGAACTTTGAATCACTTGAGGCTTGAGTCAGTCCTCCTGTTGGGGCCATGCTTCGTTGCCGAAGGTCCTGCAGGAAGAAACAGCTTCGGCTAAAGCTGCTTATACATGATGACCGAAGCTACCACTCATGAAGCTTCGGTGTTATAGCATGCCCGAAGACGAAGGATCGAACCAACTTAAAGATAGAATGACCTTTTAGCCCATAAGGGTCTGGGTCATTGTTGTAAACTTTTATAAGGGGCATGATTGTAATTCCTTACAGGCTGTGTCCTGTGCCTATAAATAGTGAACAGTATTCCTTTACTGTTCATGCATTCCTGTAATTGCAAACGCATTGCCCGGGAATTATCATCTGTCAAGAAGAAGGTATAAATGTACTCAAACTTTATGTTCTGACATTTTTATGATCAGATAATAAAATATGTGAATAATGTTGCTTATTTCTGATACATTAATCTTTAATGTTTCATGTTTTATATATTATTTCATATTATTTTATAAGTTTAATCACGAAGGTATGACCTTCGTGATATTTCACTCATGGTCTTCGTCCAAAGTTCATTAAATCCTTGAGGATATAATGCTTCAGCGGACGAAGGGCATTAATATTTAACATTTTATGTTGCCTTGTTCTTAATTCATAGCATTTAAGAACAAGTCCCCAACATTGGCGCCCACCTCCAGTGAACTCACTTCCACTTTCCTGAGACAATGGCTTCATTCAAGAACCAAGCTGGAACTGCTTCGGCTCCGAAGCTGATTCTCCCGATAACAGGCGGTTCATGCTCAGAGCCGGCTAATAAGAAACAGAAGAAGGAGGCACAGAGAAGAGTACAACACGTAGGGGTACAAGGACCCTTCATCAAATCAAGATGGTCTCACATCCCAATTACCTTTTCTCAAGAGGATCTTCAGCTCAAGGATTACCCACACAATGATGCCATGGTTATTTCTTGTGTGATCAAAGGATTTCTGGTCCATAATGTTTTGGTTGATACAGGCAGTGCAGCAGATATCATATTTGCTAAGGCCTTCAGACAAATGCAAGAGCCCGAAGACAAGATTCATGATGCTACGCACCCTCTTTGTGGCTTCGGAGGGCGGCATATTATAGCACTTGGAAAGATTACCATGCCAGTAACCTTCGGATTCGTCAACAACACAAGGACAGAGCAAATTGTGTTTGGCATTGTTGACATGGAGTATCCTTACAATGCTATCATTGGTCGCGGAACACTCAATGCTTTCGAAGCAATCCTTCATCCAGCATATCTTTGCATGAAGATACCTTCGGATCAGGGACCTATTGCTATTTATGGGAGTCAGGAAGCCGCCAGAAAGGCCGAAGGGAATTGGACTGATTCAAAGGCAACCCATAACATAGATGAAGCCGAAGCTTGTGAGCAGTACAAGCATAGAAGGGAGAAGGCTGCTTCGGCCGATCAACCGAAACCCATGCTTTTATGCGAAGATATCGCAGAGCAGAAGGTGCTGCTGGGATCTCAATTGTCTGAGGAACAAGAGAAAACCTTGATAAGTTTCTTGTTCAACAACAAAGATGTCTTTGCATGATCGGCTAATGATCTTTGCGGAGTTAACAGGGATGTTATTGAGCATTCGCTTAATGTTGATCCATCCTTCAGACCCAGAAAGTAGAGGCTTCGGAAGATGTCTGATGACAAGGCCAAAGGTGCTCGAAATGAAGTGAAAAGACTTCTCAGTGCTGGGGTTATCAGAGAGGTAAAATACCCAGAATGGCTGGCTAACACTGTCATGGTAAAAAAGGCCAATGGTAAATGGAGGATGTGTATCGATTTTACTGATCTCAACAAGGGCTGTCCGAAGGACGAGTTTCCATTGCCAAGGATAGATTCCTTAGTTGATGCAGCAGCTTCATCAGAGCTTATGAGTCTGCTGGACTGTTATTCAGGCTATCATCAAATCTGGATGAAGAAGGAGGATGAGCCAAAGACCAGCTTCATAACCCCTAGTGGAACATATTGTTACCTTCGGATGCCTGAGGGGCTCAAGAATGCTGGAGGAAGCTTCAGCAGAATGACAGCGAAGGTTCTTCAGTCTCAGATAGGCATAAATGTGTTAACTTATGTTGATGACATCATTGTAAAAAGCACGAAGCAAGAGAATCACATTACTGACCTCCAGGAAACCTTCGCTAATTTCAGACAGGCCGGTTTAAAGTTGAATCCAGAAAAATGTGTATTCGGGGTGAAGAAAGGGGAATTTCTTGGCTGCCTAGTTTCAACAAAAGGGATTGAGGCTAATCCAAATAAAATCGAAGCTATCCTTCGAATGGAACCACCAGTACAAAGAAGGGGGCTCAAAGATTGACAGGAAGGCTGGCATCTCTCAACAGATTCATATCTAGATCAGCAGAGAGAAATTTACCATTCTTCGAAGTGCTGAAGTCAGCCAAAGTTTTTCAATGGGGACCGATCCAGCAGAAAGCCTTCGAAGAGCTGAAGCAATATTTGATAAACCTAACAACGCTAACTCCACCAACGCCAGGGGCTCCTCTATTGTTATATGTGGCAGCCTCGCACTCAGAGGTAAGTGCGGCACTTGTCCAAGAGAAGCTTGAAGGGCAAATCAAGAAGCAAGCTCCAATATACTTTGTATCTAAAGTTCTTAGTTTATCAAAGAAAAATTATACAGAATTGGAGAAGGTGCTATATGGTGTTTTGATGGCTTCTAGAAAGCTTCGGCATTATTTCCAAGCATACAATATAATTGTCCCTTCTTCACAACCATTGAAGGACATTATGAGAAATAGAGAAGCTACTGGAAGGATTGGAAAGTGGGCTGCGGAACTTAATGAATTCTGCATTGATTATGTACACAGATCTTCGATTCAGTCCTAGGCGTTAGCTGACTTCATTGCTGACTGGACACCAGGGGCTCAAGTAGAAGAGGCAAATAAAGATGCCGAAGCATGGACAGTATTCTGCGATGGTTCTTGGGGAACCTTCAGAGCAGGAGCAGCCGCTGTGTTGGTCACACCCTCCAAAGTTAAAACTTGCTACGCAGCAAGACTTGATTTTAGCTGCACAAATAACATTGCTGAGTACGAAGCTTTACTTTTGGGTCTTCGAAAGTTAAAGGCAATGGGAATCAGAAGGGCGGTTCTTAAAACTGATTCCCAGGTTATCTCTGGTCATATTGACAAAAGTTGTAAGGCAAGAGACCCGAAGCTTGAGAAGTATCTGGATACTGTCCGAAGGATTGAAGCTTCCTTTGAAGGGTTTTCTGTAAAAAATATTCCTCGAGGAGAAAATGAGCATGCTGATTTGCTAGCCAAGTCAGCAGCACAGGGGCTGCCCTTACCTCCGGAAGTATTTTTTGAAACAATAAAAGCACCTTCGGTTGAACTTCTTGAAAGAGCGGTCCTCAACATATCTCTTTGTTGGGGGCCTTCGTCCTCCGAAGGTCCTCAAAAACATGATTTGACAATGTTTTCCAAGTGGATTATGTGAACAGGTATCTTCGGACTCAGAATTATGAACATAAAGCACGGTCAGGACGAAGCCTGAACCAGACGAAGGACGAGCTGATTACCAAGCTCTACGAAGGATGGTGCACAGCCGGAGCTGTGCGCAAGGAAGCTTCGTCGCGATAGCGGAAAGGGGAACCGACTTAAAGATGAAAAGACTACGTGGGCCTTGACAGATTTCCATAAGTCATTAACAAATGTAATGGACATGGATGTAATTTTACGTGGGCTGCGTCCCGCGTCTATAAATAGATGAACAGTACTCTCGTACTGTTCACGCTGACTTGGCATCTGCTTTTGCGCCACGCTTGTATTTTTTACCTTCTCTCAGGACCGAAGGTACATTTGTAATTTGAAATCATTTCTATTTTTCCATGTTAATAAAATAGAAATGATTCTATGATGGTGTTTATATTATATTTCATGCCCTATATGAGTCCTTTGTCATTACTTGTTATGTTTACGAAGGTATGCCTCTTGTGACCTTCGTCCGAAGTACATTATCTCCCGAAGGGACATAATGTTCCGAAGGACGAAGGACTTTAACACTTAACATTTTTTATGTTGCCTTGTTCTTAACTCTTAGCATTTGAGAACAAGTCCCCAACATTGGCGCCCACCGTGGGGCTCGAACCCACGACCACAACTTCCACTTCGAGTTTTTTGAACACCTTCGGAAGCTGTAGACCTTCGCTATGGCACCGAAGAAAGCTTCAGCGGCTGGGGCTGCAGCACTGCAACCGCTGGACCACAACCAGGAGACCGTCTCTCTTCGGGAGGCCCGAAGCCAGAAGAGAAAGGCCGTCAGCCCAACGCTTCAGGAGGAAGAGCTAGACCAAGAAATCAGGGATATGGAGATGCTACATCAACAGGTGCAGAGAAAGAAGGAGAAGATGGCCCGGCCAGCTGAGTTGCAACGGCAGATAGACGAAGCCTCTGAGGAAGTTCGCCATCTTACTCATGATGAGCAAAACAGAAGGCCTCAGCAGAAAGACCTTCATCAGGAGGGCTTCGTCAACGAAGATGACTGGTATGACAATTTCCATCAGGGAAATTTTGTTTTCGATGATGCTTCTCCTTTGTCCGCTGAGCTGCAGGCTACACCTTGGCCTCCATCCTATAAGCCACCCCAGCTTCCCATGTTCGACGGCCACTCAGACCCGAAGCAGTTCTTAATGAGCTACGAAGCAACAGTGTCTTCGTATGGGGGCAATGCTGCAGTCATGGCGAAGTCTTTCGTTATGGCCGTCAGGAATGTTGCTCAGACCTGGTATTCCTCCCTTCAACCAGGAACGATTACCTCATGGCAGAAGCTGAAGGATATGTTGTTAACCAGCTTTCAAGGATTTCAGACGAAGCCGGTTACTGCTCAAGCCTTGTTTCAGTGCACTCAGGATCATGAAGAATACTGTTGGAGACTTGTTCTCAAATGCTTCGGATTAAGAACAAGGCAACATAAAAAGTGTTAAACGTTAAGGCCCTTCGTCCTACCAAACATTATTCCCCTTCGGGAATAATGGGTTCTGGACGAAGGTCATGAAAGACATACCTTCGTAAATTCAACAAGTGATAACGAAGGACTCATATAAAACATGAAATGTAGATCATAGAATCATTTCTATTTTATTAACACAAAGAAATAGAAATGATTATAAATTACAAATGTACCTTCGGTCCTGAGAGAAGGTAACAAGTACAAGCGTGACGCAAAATGCCAATGCCCAGTCAGCGTGAACAGTACGGGAGTACTGTTCATCTATTTATAGACGCGGGACGCAGCCCACGTAAAATTACATCTATGTCCATTACATTTGTTAACGATTTATGGAAATCTGTCGAGGCTCCCGAAGTCTTTTCATCTTTAAGTCGGTTCCCCCTTATGCTATCGCGCCGAAGCTTCCCTGCGTACAGCTTCGGCTGCTCTCGACCTTCGTCTGGTTCAGGCTTCGTCCTGGTCGTGCTCCATATCCATAATTCTGAATCCGAAAATACCTGTTCATATAATCCACTTGGAAAACATTGTCAAATCATGTTTTTGAGGACCTTCGGAGGACGAAGGCCCCCAACAGTAGCCCCTCGCAATATTAATTTGTAAATAATAAATTCAGATTGCGATATGGACGAAGGCCTTGAGCCGAAGGTCCGAAAAAACACCTTCCCTTTGCTAGAATAGCAACATTCACTGACAAGCGGGGCCTTTCAATTTTCAACGCCCTAGGCATATAAATAAGATCACATCGCGAACTCATTTGGTACGCACACTTGCCTTTTGCTTCGGTCCACTAAAAATTTTTAGCTCTTGTTCATTAAGATTTGCTGGTCTTTTTGATTTCAAAGCTTCGGCCTCGGGAACAATTTTTTAGCGTTTCCGAAGATGTCTGAAGGCAAGAAGATCCCTGCTGAGACGAAGCTGAAGATCCCTGCTGAGACGAAGCTGAGTCTCGAGGAGGAGAAGAATCTGGGGTTCCTGATAGCGATGGCAGAGACCAATACAGAAAAAATCACGAATGAGATTCTCGAAGGTTTGTCCGAAGATACTGATGATAGCGACAGCTATGATGTGGAAAGTGGTGGGGAAGAGGCCGAAGATCGACCGTGGCGACCAAGCCACACAGTTTTTGGGAAAACGACCATCAAGCAGAGTCACATTGATAATATGAGGGGGCGATATTTCCGAGACATATCTATTGTGAGAGCTGATGCCGGGGAAAAAACTTCTCCCACCCCCGAAGAAGATGAAGTTGTGATTTTCCGAAGCTTCCTCAAGGCTGGGCTTCGATTCCCCCTGAGCAACTTTGTTGTTGAAGTACTAAAGACATTTCAAGTCCATCTGCATCAAATCACTCCCGAAGCCATCATAAGAATGGGAGTGTTCGTCTGGGCTGCGAGGAGCCAAGGTTTGGAACCGAACGCTAAAAGCTTCTGCAATATTCATGAGTTATTATACGAGACGAAGCCCTGGGGAAAGGAGCAATACCATAACAACTTTGGGTGCTACAGCTTCGGCGCCCGCTCTGGGTCAAGCTGCCCTGTGCCGACCTTTCGGAAGAGGTGGCCTGGAGCCTGGATGTCTGAATGGTTTTATGTAAAGAATGATCTAACAGCTCAAGAGAATGTGAAGAGTATCATTATGCACCCAATCTGGCAACGTTTCGGTCTTCGAAGGCCGAAGGTCGAAATGGACGAAGCGGCCGAAGAATGCCAAAGAGCCTTCGGGGTAGTCTGCTCGTTTATTGGGACAAGGGACTTGGTCCAAGAACACATTGCCTTCAGGGTATGGCCACTTGCAGAAAAGTGGGAAATGCCGAAGGAAACCATCAAAGAGCCCGACGAAGGCGGACTAGTCAGATTAAAGTATACATTCAAATATGCAGATAAATTTATTGAACCTGATGATGACTGGCTGAAAAGCATTGAAACATTAAGTGACGAATTACTTGGGGCATATTCGAAGGCTGAAAATACTGCGCTATCAGCAGCCTTCGGAGGCCGAAAAAAGAAGAGACTCAACCGAGTATTTGATGCAGTCGGGTTCTTCTACCCTGATTATCGTTATCCCATCCGAAGGCAAAAAAGGAAAAACATAACCCCTGAAAAAGAAGAAGCTGGAACTGCTCCTAGCGAGCCAGAACCGAAAGGAAAAAGGTTGAAGGTCCTCACACACCGACCACGCCATATTGAACCAGCTTCGGTGCCTGAGTTTACCGGAGAAACTTCTTCGGCCGCCGAAGCTGAACAGCCAACCTTGCTGCCAGAAATTGCAGAGATGGCCGAAGCGCCATCGACAGAAAAAATGGAAAAAGCGAAAAATCCGACTAAGGAAAAAGCATCAGATATTTTGAGTCCTGTAGCAAATGTCGAAGCAGCAAAAATCCAAAAGGGGCCAATGGTGACCCCAAAAAGAAAGAGAATGGTAAATGTTCTAGATGTCTTGGAGACAATTAAGTCTTCAAGTACAACTCCAAAAAAGAGTGTTGAAATTGCTGAAGCTTCTTCTGAAGCTCCGACACAACAAGCTGAAGCTAAGGCTGGGCCTTCAGAGCCCTTCAGGGAGCAAACTTTGGAAGCTGAAGCAATAAAAATACCAGAACCAATTTTAATTGAAGAAACTGACACTGCCATCCCCGAAGCGCCTGCCAGCATGTGTGATTACATCATACGACATGCTTCGGGGAAAAAACTATCTGAAGAAGAAACCCACGAAGCTAACCATTATGCAAAGGAGCTAAAATATCCAAAGGGAGCAGTAATATTCAATGGGACAAATGAAGATGATTTCTTGTACTGCCTGCCTGACAACAAAGAGCTATCTGTCTGCCGAGAGATGGCCAGAAGTATTGGTTTCCCGAAGCTTGAATCTGGATTAAGCGCCATGACGAAAGAAGACCTCGCAGACAGTCTTGCGTACAACAGCCTGAAGGTACGGGAATTAAACGCTTGAATAAAACCCCTTATAATTTTTTACGCAACTCATTCCTTTTTTCTTATATGAGTTCTTTTTCGTATAGGGCCTGATCCTAAGCAACGCGCTAAGAGCGCAAAAGAGCGCCGAAGATGAAAGTTATGAAATTGCATTTAATAATTTACGCTCTGAAGTTATCAAACTGAGAAACGAAGCTTTGGAAAAAGATAAAATTCTGCTTACACTGGTAGATAAAGTGAAAAAAGACGAAGCTGTTTCAAAGGCCCAAACCGAAGCTCAAAAACGCGAGATTAAAGATCTTCAGAAACAGCTGGCTAGAGCTAAAGAGGAGCGCGCGCTTGAGGAAACGAAACGAGAACTTAGTGATTTTATGGTCAGCAAATTGGAATCAAGAGTTAAGGAGCTTCGCACATCTCTAGGAAAATGCTATGTTAAATCTATAGAATGCGTGAATAAAATTAAAACCAGCTTTGCTAGCGTCGGCGCCTTTTCCAGCGAAGAGAATTTTTCTCAAGGTAATCCCGAAGATCCGCTGGAATGGATTAGCCACAAAGCAGAGGCCTTCGAAGAGATTCTGAACAGTCGCGGCGACATATGCGCTTTTTCGGGCGCCAGAGGAATTGCTTCCGTCTTAGAGAAGAAAGGTTGCGGGCATATAAAATTTTTAGCTCAGTCCGAAGCTACCTTATCTTCCGAAGATATCAAGGACCCCTCGGCCGAAGCAAGCGTGATTGGTGGCAAATTTTTTACTGACATCTGGAACAACGGCGGCCGAGGAATGGCACAAGAAATTATCCAAAGGAGCGAAAAAGGCATCCACGAAGCTAGGAAAGTGGCAGAAACTGCCGAAAAAAGTACGGAGCCCGAAAGACAATTAGGTATTAATTAGTCGTTCTTATTGTGTTGTAATTTTTGTTTCAAACTCTGCACATAGTTTTTAATAGTGATGAAGAAATGTTCTCTTCCCTCAGAAGCTGCTGGGTCGACTGCCGATCCCCACACAAAAGGAGATGAAGAAATCAAACAAATGGCCGAAGCTATCATGGACAAAGTTGTTGATCAACTTCTAAATGAAGTCGCCGAAGCTGTATTAAGAGAGGACTAGATGCTATTAGAAGAAGCATTTAAATTGTGATCTATGTAATATTTTGTACATTTGGATGTAATGTACAAGTTTCTTTTCATTATTCAATTCTTTACGATGCATGAAACTGTACATACATACCATTTTTGAGCCTTCGGCGAAAAAACACCTTCCCTTCTTTTCATGCTTCGTGAAGAAAACATTCTTCGTTAAAACTGTTCTGATAAGACACATCCATGCTTCGTAAAAACAGCCTCCGAAGCTATTTTCCGAAGATCATCATCATATTCCCTCGTGACTTTGCACGATTTGCACTTTCTCAAATCATTCTTTCGAAGGTTAATACTGTGTGCCCTTCTTTTGCCGCATGCAACATGATGTATGATGCTTATGCTATGCGAAATGATGTGATGATGTAATGTTATGCAAATGACGTCTGTTCCGAAGATACATACACAAAACACATTCGTAAGCTCTGCATTCCCTTAGGAACGTCTTTGGAGCTTCTTCGTCTTTTACTTAGACGATCTCAGCGTTGACTTTTCGCTGTAAGCCTCCCTTAGGAGCTTCTTCGCCCTTTACTTAGGCGGTATCAGCATTGACTTTTCGCTGTAAGCCTCCCTTAGGAGCTTCTTCGCCCTTTACTTAGGCGGTATCAGCGTTGACTTTTCGCTGTAGGCTCTGCATTCCTTTAGGAACGACTTCTGAGCAGAAAACTTACACTGCGCTCCCTTTGGAACGGCTTTTTGTGACGTCACAAGCTTACTCTGCGTTCCTTAGAACGACTTTCTGTTGCTCCGAAGGATTTTTAATTTGAAGGTCCTCCTTGGTAACGGAAAAATTTTTAAGCTTCAGCAACTTAAGCTTGTGAAGCAAATAGATCTTCCTCGTGAAAAACAACGAAATTATTTCATGAAAACTATCAATGTTTTTTGCTTCACAGAAAATAAAACTGAATAGGAAAGACTGCTATCAAAGGTAGGATATGTATCAATAAATGTGCTTCGACTCTGGCACAGTGCTGTTGACTGTGCGAGCTTCGGACTGCTCTCTGAAGTCCCTCTGATGTGGAGCGTATTGACTCCCTTCTGGCTGTTGACCTTGCTGCAATGGAGGTGGGGGCGGAAGCTGTTGCCAGGAAGCTTGAGGTTGACTTGCCGAAGCTACAGAAGCTGCAGGGTGGTTGTCTATGTATTGTGGGATATAAGGCGGATGATACGAAGCAGTATGCATGACCTGCTTCGGCTGAGATTGTTGAGATGCAGCTTCGGCAATTTCCTTTTGCTTCTGGATTGTAATATGGCACGACCTAGTGGTATGGCCCTTGCCTTCTCCACAGAACAAGCAAAACAGTCTCCTTGGCTGATCTCCGAATCTTCCGCCGAAGCCCCTGGCGCCTCTGCCTCTTGGAGCTGGTGGCCGGAAGGAAGTTTGTTGTTGCCCCGAAGCTTGTGAGGAGCATTGTGGTCTGTTCTGACTCCCCTTATCATCATTCTGAGTGTTGTGGATGGAACGGACATGTCTCGGGTAGTATCTTCCTCCGAAGCCCCTGGTCATTTCAGAAAATCTGAAGGCCTCCTCCCTTCTTTGACGAAAGTCATTGTCAGCACGAATGTACTCATCCATCTTTTGGAGCAATTTCTCCAAGGTCTGAGGAGGCTTTCTAGCAAAGTATTGAGCTGCAGGCCCAGGACGAAGCCCCTTGATCATAGCTTCGATAACAATTTCATTGGGCACCGTTGGTGCCTGCGCCCTCAATCGTAAAAACCTTCGGACATACGCCTGAAGGTACTCTTCGTGATCCTGAATACACTGGAACAGGGCTTGAGCTGTGACTGGCTTCGTCTGAAATCCTTGAAAGCTGGTCAGTAACATATCCTTCAGCTTCTGCCATGAAGTTATTGTTCCTGGCCGAAGGGAGGAATACCAGGTCTGAGCAACATTCCTGACGACCATGACGAAAGACTTCGCCATGACTGCAGCATTGCCCCCGTACGAAGACACCGTTGCTTCGTAGCTCATCAAGAATTGCTTCGGGTCGGAGTGACCATCAAACATAGGGAGCTGGGGTGGCTTATAGGATGGAGGCCAAGGTGTAGCCTGCAGCTCAGCAGACAGAGGAGAAGCATCATCAAAAACAAAATTTCCCTGATGGAAATTATCATACCAGTCATCTTCGTTGACGAAGCCCTCCTGATGAAGGTCTTTCTGATGAGGCCTTCTGTTCTGCTCATCGTGAGTAAGATGGCGGACTTCCTCAGAGGCTTCGTCTATCTGCCTTTGCAACTCAGCTAGGCGGGCCATCTTCTCCTTCTTCCTTCGTACTTGTTGGTGTAGCATCTCCATATCCCTGATTTCTTGGTCTAACTCTTCTTCCTGAAGTGTCGGGCTGACAGCCTTTCTCTTCTGGCTTCGGGCCTCCCGAAGAGAGACGGTCTCCTGGTTGTGGTCCAGCGGTTGCAGTGCTGAAGCCCCAGTCGCTGAAGCTTTCTTCGGCGCCATAGCTTCCGAAGGTGTTCAAAAAAAAAGCTCGAAGTGGAAGTGAGTTCACCGGAGGTGGGCGCCAATGTTGGAGACTTGTTCTCAAATGCTTCGGATTAAGAACAAGGCAACATAAAAAGTGTTAAACGTTAAGGCCCTTCGTCCTACCAAACATTATTCCCCTTCGGGAATAATGGGTTCTGGACGAAGGTCATGAAAGACATACCTTCGTAAATTCAACAAGTGATAACGAAGGACTCATATAAAACATGAAATGTAGATCATAGAATCATTTCTATTTTATTAACACAAAGAAATAGAAATGATTATAAATTACAAATGTACCTTCGGTCCTGAGAGAAGGTAACAAGTACAAGCGTGACGCAAAATGCCAATGCCCAGTCAGCGTGAACAGTACGGGAGTACTGTTCATCTATTTATAGACGCGGGACGCAGCCCACGTAAAATTACATCTATGTCCATTACATTTGTTAACGATTTATGGAAATCTGTCGAGGCTCCCGAAGTCTTTTCATCTTTAAGTCGGTTCCCCCTTATGCTATCGCGCCGAAGCTTCCCTGCGTACAGCTTCGGCTGCTCTCGACCTTCGTCTGGTTCAGGCTTCGTCCTGGTCGTGCTCCATATCCATAATTCTGAATCCGAAAATACCTGTTCATATAATCCACTTGGAAAACATTGTCAAATCATGTTTTTGAGGACCTTCGGAGGACGAAGGCCCCCAACAAATACCTTCAGGCGTATGTCCAAAGGTTCTTGCGTTTGAGGGCACAGGCACCAACGGTGCCCAATGAAATTGTTATCGAAGCCATGATCAAGGGGCTTCGTCCTGGACCTGCAGCCCAATACTTTGCTAGGAAGCCTCCTCAGACTCTGGAGAAGCTACTCCAAAAGATGGACGAGTACATTCGTGCAGATAACGACTTTCGCCAAAGAAGGGAGGAGGCCTTCAGATTTTCTGAGATGACCAGGGGCTTCAGGGGACGATTCTATCCGAGGCATGTCAGGTCCATCCACAACACTCAAAATGATGATAAGGGGAGTCAACAGAACAGGTCGCAGTGCTCCTCACAGGCTTCGGGGCAGCAGCAAACTTTCTTTCGGCCACCAGCTCCAAGAGGCAGAGGCGCCAGGGGCTTCGGCGGGAGATTTGGAGATCAACCAAGGAGGACATTTTGCTTATTCTGCGGTGAGAATAAGGGCCATACCACCAGGATGTGCCATGTTACCATCCAGAAACAAAAGGAGCTAGCAGAAGCTGCAGCGCAACAGGGACAGCCGAAGCAGGTCATGCATACTGCTTCGTACCATCAGCCTTACATCCCGGAGTACGTGGGCAACCACCCTGCAGTTTCCGTAGCTTCGGCAAGTCAACCTCAAGCTTCATGGCAACAGCCCCCGCCTCCACCTCCGCTGCAACAAGGCCAGCAGCCAGAAGGGAGCCAATATGTTCCGCACCAAAGGGATATCAGAGAGCAATCTGAAGCCCGTACAGTCAATAGTACTGTGCCAGAGTCGAAGCACATTTATTGACAAATATCCTACTTTGATAGCAGTCTTTTCCGTTTAAGTTTTGTTTTCTGTGTAATAAAGAACACTTCAGATTTCATATAATAGTTTCGTGGTTGGTTATCAGAAAAACCTATCTTCTCTACAGGTTTAAGTTGCTGAAGCTTAAAAATTTGCGGTAACAAGGAGGATCTTCGGATTATTAAAAACCCTTCGAAGCAACAAAAAGTCGTTCTAAGGAGCGCAGAGTAAGTCGCCGAAGTTACAAAAAGCCGTTCCAAAGGGAGCGCAGTGTAAGTTTTTTGCTCCAAAGACGTTCCTAAGGGAATGCAGAGCATACAGCGAAAAGTCAACGCTGATACCGCCTAAGTAAAAGGCGAAGAAGCTCCAAAGACGTTCCTAAGGGAATGCAGAGCTTATACCGTCTAAGTAAAAGGCGAAGAAGCTCCAAAGACGTTCCTAAGGGAATGCAGAGCTTACGAATATATTTTGTGTGTATCTTCGGAACAAATGTCATTTGCATAACATAACATCATCACATCATTTTGCATAACATAAGCATCATACATCATGTTGCATTTGGCAAAAGAAGGGGACACAGTATCAACCTTCGAAAGGATGCTTTGAGAAAGTGAAAATTGTGTAAAGTCACGAGGGAATACAATGATAATCTTCGGAATACAGCTTCGGAGAATATTTTTACGAAGCATGGACGAGCTTTATCAGAGCAATATCGAAATTGTATAGCTTCGGAGAATGTTTTCATGAAGCATGAACGTGTTTCATCAGAATAATTTTAACAGAGAATGTCTTCTTCACGAAGCATGAAAAGAAGGGAAGGTGTTTTTTCGCCGAAGGCTCAAAAATGGTATGTATGTAGAGTTTCATGCATCGTAAAGAATTGAATAATGAAAAGAAACTTGTATATTACATTCAAATGTACAAAATGTTACATAGATCACACTTTAAATGTTTTTTAAATAGCATCTAGTCTTCTCTTAATACTGCTTCGGCGGCTTCATTTAGAAGTTGATCAACAACTTTGTCCATGATAGCTTCGGCCATTTGTTTAATTTCATCATCCCCTTTTGTGTGGGGGTCGGCAGTCGATCCAGCAGCTTCTGAGGGAAGAGAACATTTCTTCATTACTATTACAAACCGTGAGCAAAGTTTGAAATAAAAATTACAACACAATAAAAAAGACTAATTAATACCTAATTGCCTTTCGGGCTCTGTACTTCTTTCGGCAGCTTCTGCCACCTTTCTAGCATCATGGATGCCTTTTTCGCTTCTTTGAATTATTTCTTGCGCCATTTCTCGGCCGCCATTGTCCCAGATATCAGTGAAGAATTTACCGCCAACCATGCTGGCTTCGGTCGAGGGATCTTTGATATCTTCCGAGGATAGGGCAGCTTCGGATTGAGCTAAGGATTTTATATGTTCACAACCTTTTTTCTCCAAAACAGCAGCAATTCCCCTGGCGCCTGAAAAAGCGCAGATGTCACCGCGGCTGCTCAGGATTTCCTCGAAGGCTTCTGCTTCGTGACTAATCCAGTCCAGTGGACCTTCGGGATTGCCTCTTGAAAAGTCCTCTTCACTAGAAAAGGCGCCAACGCTGGCGAAGCTGGATTTTATCTTTTTCACGCATTCTACAGATTTAACATAACATTTCCTCTGAGATGCACGAAGCTCTTTAACACTTAACTCCAATTTATTGACCATATGATCACTGAGTTCTCGTTTTGTTTCCTCCAGCACACGTTCCTCTTTAGCTCTAGCCAGCTGTTTCTGAAGATCTTTAATTTCACGTTTTTGGGCTTCGGCCTGGGTTTTTGAAGCAGCTTCGTCTTTCTTTACTTTATCTACCAGTGTAAGCAGAATCTTATCCTTTTCCAGAGCTTCGTTTCTCAGTTTGATAACTTCGGAGCGTAAATTGTTAAACGCAATGTCGTAGCTTTCATCTTCGGCGCTTTTTTGGGCTCTTAATGCGTCGCTCAGAATCAAGCCCTATATGAAAAAGAATCCATATAAGAATAAAGGAATGAATTACGCATTAAAAAGTTTTTTTCAAACGCTTAATTTCCATACCTTTAGGCTATTATATGCAAGACTGTCTGCGAGATCCTCTTTCGTCATGGCGCATAATCCAGCTTCGAGTTTCGGGAACCCCATGCTTCTAGCCATTTCCCGGCATACGGATAATTCTTTATTGTCTGGGAGACAGTACAGGAAATCATCTTCGTTTGTCCCATTGAATACTACTGCACCCTTCGGATACTTCAACTCTCTAGCATAGTGATTCGCTTCATAGATTTCTTCTTCAGACAGTTTCTTCCCCGAAGCATGTCGCACGATGTAATCGCGTATGCTGGAGGGACCTTCGGGGGCGGCAGTGTCAATTTCTTCAACTAAAGCTGGTTCTGATATTTTCTCGGATTGTTCCTTGGCGGGCTCTGAAGGCCCAGCTTCGGCTTCAGCTTCAGCTTGTTGTTTCGAAGCTTCTGTAGATGCTTCAGCGAGTTCAACAGACTCCTTTGCGGTTGTGCTTGAAGACTTAATTGTCTCCAAGACATCCAGTACGTTCACCATTCTTTTTCTTCTTGGGGTCACCAAGGGGCCCTTTTGATTTTTTGTTGTGTCGACATTTGCTGAAGGACTTAAAATTTCTGATGTTTTTGGCCCTTCAGTCTTCGGATTTTCTACTGCTGAAGGCGCTTCAGTTTTCTCTACTATCTTCGGCATTGGAGCTGGTTCTGTAGCTTCAGAGGCCAAAGAAATTTCACCAATAAATTCTGGCACTGTGGCCGGCTCAATAAAGCGCGCTCGGTGGGTGAGCACCTTCACCTTTTTCCTTTGCGGCGCTGGCTCACTAGTGGCACTTGGGGTAGCTTCTGTCGCAGGAGAAGTAATTTTTCTTTTGCGACCCAGTACCGGATAATGATAGTCAGGATAGACAAATCCGATTGCGTCAAATACCCGGTTGAGCCTTTTCTTCTTTCGGCCTCCGAAGGCTGCTGATAACGCAGTATTTTCGGCCTTCGAATATGCCCCAAGCAGTTCGTCACTTAATGTTTCAATGCTTTTCAACCAGTCATCATCAGGTTCAACAAATTTATCTGCATATTTGAATATGTATTTCAGTCTGACCAGTCCGCCTTCGTCGGACTCTTTAATGGTCTCCTTCGGCATTTCCCACTTTTCTGCAAGTGGCCATACCCTGAAGGCAATGTGCTCTTGGACCAAGTCCCTTGTCCCAATGAAAGAGCAGATTACGCCGAAGGCTCTTTGGCATTCCTCGGCTGCTTCGTCCATTTCAACCTTCGGCCTTCGAAGTCCGAAGCGTTGCCAGATGGGGCGCATAATGATACTCTTAACATTTTCTTGCGCTAATAAGTCATTCTTTACATAGAACCACTCTGTCATCCAGGCTCCGGGCCACCTCTTCCGAAAGGTCGGCACAGGGCAGCTTGACCCGGAGCGGGCACCGAAGCTGTAACACCCAAAATTGTTGTGGTATTGTTCTTTTCCCCAGGGCTTCGTCTCGTATAATAACTCATGAATGTTGCAGAAGCTTTTAGCATTTGGTTCCAAACCTTGGCTTCTCGCAGCCCAGACAAACACCCCCATTCTTATGATGGCTTCGGGGGTAATTTGATGAAGGTAGACTTGAAATGTTTTCAGGACTTCGACAACAAAGTTGCTTAGGGGGAATCGAAGCCCAGCCTTGAGAAGGCTTCGGAAGATTACGACTTCATCCTCTTCTGGGGTGGGAGAAGTCTTTTCTCCAGCGTCAGCCCTCACAATAGATATATCTCGAAAATACCGCCCCCTCATATTATCAATATGACTCTGCTTGATAGTGGTTTTCCCGAAAACCGTGTGACTTGGCCGCCATGGTCGATCTTCGGCCTCTTCCCCACCACTTTCTACATCATAGCTGTCGCTGTCACCAGTATCTTCGGACAAACCTTCAAGAATCTCCTTGGTGATTTTCTCTGTATTGGTCTCCGCCATCGCTATCAGAAACCCCAAATTCTTCTCTTCCTCGAGACTCAGCTTCGTCTCAGCAGGGATCTTCTTACCTTCAGACATCTTCGGAAACGCTAAAAAACTGTTTTCAGGGCCGAAGCTTCGAAATCAAAAAGGTCACCAATCTTAATGCACAAGAGCTAAAAATTTAGTGGACCGAAGCAGATGGCAAGTATGCGTACCAAATGAGTTGGCGGTGCGATCTTATTTATACGCCCAGGGCGTTGAAAATTGAAAGACCCCGCTTGTCAGTGGATGTTGCTATTCTAGCAAAGGGAAGGTGTTTTTTCGGACCTTCGGCTTAAGGCCTTCGTCCATATCGCAATCTGAATTTATTATTAACAAATTAATATTGCGAGGGGCTACTGTTGGGGGCCTTCGTCCTCCGAAGGTCCTCAAAAACATGATTTGACAATGTTTTCCAAGTGGATTATGTGAACAGGTATCTTCGGACTCAGAATTATGAACATAAAGCACGGTCAGGACGAAGCCTGAACCAGACGAAGGACGAGCTGATTACCAAGCTCTACGAAGGATGGTGCACAGCCGGAGCTGTGCGCAAGGAAGCTTCGTCGCGATAGCGGAAAGGGGAACCGACTTAAAGATGAAAAGACTACGTGGGCCTTGACAGATTTCCATAAGTCATTAACAAATGTAATGGACATGGATGTAATTTTACGTGGGCTGCGTCCCGCGTCTATAAATAGATGAACAGTACTCTCGTACTGTTCACGCTGACTTGGCATCTGCTTTTGCGCCACGCTTGTATTTTTTACCTTCTCTCAGGACCGAAGGTACATTTGTAATTTGAAATCATTTCTATTTTTCCATGTTAATAAAATAGAAATGATTCTATGATGGTGTTTATATTATATTTCATGCCCTATATGAGTCCTTCGTCATTACTTGTTATGTTTACGAAGGTATGCCTCTTGTGACCTTCGTTCGAAGTACATTATCTCCCGAAGGGACATAATGTTCCGAAGGACGAAGGACTTTAACACTTAACATTTTTTATGTTGCCTTGTTCTTAACTCTTAGCATTTGAGAACAAGTCCCCAACACTCTTGTTTATAGTGAAGACTGGAGAACTGAAATCATCTCTTACCTTAAGGGTAATTTCCTTTCAGATGACGAAGCTTATAACAAGAGAATAGAGGCAAGAGCTTGTCCATATGTAATAATAGAAGGGGAGCTGTACAAGCATGGTGTCTGCTCTCCGTTACTCAAATGTTTATCCAGAGCCGAAGGTATAGAGTTGATGAAGGAAATACATGCAGGCTTGTGTGGATCTCACATTGGATCTAGGCCTTTGCTGGGAAAAGTTTTTCGCCAAGGATTTTATTGGCCAAAAGCAGCTTCGGATGCAGCGGAACTAGTCCAAAAGTGCGAAGGTTGTCAGAAATGTGCAAGAGATCAAAAACAACCTTCGTCTCTAACTCAGTTAATACAACCCACTTAGCCGTTGCAAAGGTGGGGCCTTGATTTGTTAGGTCCGCTACCACCAGCACAAGGAAATTTAAGATATGTTGTAGTGACAGTGGAATATTTTTCTAAGTGGATTGAGGCAAAGCCTTTAGCCACAATAACTGCGGTTACTGTCCAAAAGTTTTTCTGGCAAAACATTGTTTGTCGCTTCGGAGTGCCGAAGGCTATCACTGTGGACAATGGAACGCAGTTTGACTCCGAAGTTTTTAAAGAATTTTGTGACCAAATTGGCACAAAGATCTATTTTGCGTCAGTTCGACATCCCGAATCAAATGGACTAGTTGAGAGGGCTAATGGCATCATAATGACAGGAATAATGAAGTTAATATTCAATCAGCCAAGGGGAAAGTGGCCAGAAGAATTAATTAAAGTGGTGTGGAGCCACAACACAACAGTATCAAGGTCAACAGGTTTTACACCATTCAAATTGTTGTTTGGTGATGAAGCAATAACCCCAGAAGAGGCTAAGGCAGGATCAATAAGAACAATGGCAATTGTTCTGTGGACAAAGATGCTATAGAAGGGATCAGGCTTCAGGCTGTGGAAAACATCAATAAATACCAAGCCGAAACAATAAAATGGCGTGATAGAAAGGTTCGGTTGAAGAACATTAAGCCAGGACATTTGGTGCTTCGAAGAGTGGCCAACCCAGACACAGTGGGCAAACTACAACTGAAATGGGAAGGCCCCTTTCTGGTAGTATCTTCGTTAAGACCCGGTTCCTACAGATTAAAAGATATGGACGGCAACGACATTCCTAGATCGTGGAATGCGGATGAGCTTCGGCGGTATTATGTGTAATTTGATGTAATCTTTTCTATTTTTTATTGCTATTTTAGTTTTTCCTTATGGCACCCTTTTCCTTTCCAAAGGGGGAGAAAGGTTTTTAATGGGGCCACAACATGTAATTTTTCTTTTCCTTATTTCAATTCTATAAGAGTGATATCCCCCAAAAATATAAATGTAAAAACTGACGACGCACCATCGAGTGCAATGGAAAAAGAAAAGAAGGAGAAGCTCAAAAGTCGTTCCCAAGGGAATGCAGAGCTTACAGCGAAAAATAAACGCTAATTCCGCCGAAAGTAAAAGGCAAAGAAGCTCCTAAGGGAGGGTTATAGCGAAAAATAAATGCTGATTCCGCCGAAAGTAAAAGGCGAAGAAGCTCCTAAGGGAGGCTTACAGCGAAAAGTCAGCGCTGATACACCAAAAAGTAAACGGTGAAGCCGAAAAATAAACGACAAAAAGATTTGAGTCATTCTCAAAGGAATGAGGGCTATGATTATGATTTTTTGGATGTACATTCAAATAATCATTTGCACAATACATTACATCATGACATTTGCATTCATAAACATTCATTTAGACATATATAGGATCATCATCATCGAATCATACAGAAAAGGCAAATGCTTCGGCTATGAGGAAAAACTTCGGAGAAAGAGGAAATTTTCATGCTTCGTTGTGTACGAAAAGAAGGGAAGGTGTTTTTCGCCTTCGGCTCAAAAGTAAAGTTTCGTTCGCAACAAAGCAGATTGTGCACGGATAAAGGAGAAACGATATATTACAAGGTATGCACAAATTTACATTAGTTTTTTCTACAATTATATTACAAAGATCTCTTCAGAGTTTTTTGCAGGAAAGTCTTTTACAACAACTGTTAAGCTTCAGCCCGTCATTCTTCAGCTTCATCATCCTGTATATATTAAAGCAGAATAAGGTTCAAATTTCAAGGAGAAGGTGAAAGTAACAAGTATAAGTTTCTCACCGGCTTAAGGTGGCTCCGAGCTTCGTCACCAGCCATTTTTCGCCCACCATTTACCCAAATCTGAGTCATAAATCTGTTTCCAATGCTTCGGGCTAGGCTTGGGATGTCAACCAAATCTGCTGGTGACAAGCTGAAGTTTGGCCTATTTACAATTTTTCCTTGCGTACAGCCAGCCTTCAGAAAAGCGGTGGTTGTGCCTCGAGAAGCTAGCAGGGCGCAGAAGTCAGCATGCCCAGCAATAACTTCATCAAGAGCATCAACCTCGCCTTCAATATATTCTAGGGTGCTAGGCAGGTTCTCAGCTGAAGGTGTAAATGTATCAGAGCTAGCTCTAATTGAGTGAAACACATCCTTCAGCCGCTGCACGTATCGGCTGCCGAAGTTTAAGCATTTCTCCTGAAGCTCCTTCAATGATTTTTGCAAATTTGAATTCTTCTCGATTTCGGTCTTGAGACTTGTTTCGAGGTTCTTCTTTTCCTGCTCTGATTTTTCTGACCTTTTGAGTAATTCATTGTTTAACCTGTTATTTTCGGCTTGGGCTTCAGCCAATGAACCTTCCATAGATTGAATGACAAAGTCCTTCTTTTCCAAGGCAGCTTCGTGATCTTTAACTTTGATTTTAAGATCTTGAACAACGGAGTCTTTTTCCTTTAGAGCAGCATAATTTTTGACTTTGCTTTATAGATCTTTGATAGTAGCTTCGTTCTTTTCATCCTCAAGATCTTGTTGCATTCTCAGCACTTTACTTAGAAGTATACTCTGCCAAAACAACCTTCGTCAGAAAACAACTTAATTCAAAATAAAAAATATATAATAATAAAAAATCGAGACTTTTTTACCTTGAAATTAGCATAGAGCAAACTACCAACAATATGCTGTCGCTGGTATCTGCAGAGGTCTGCTTCAATCTTCGGCAGGCCAACGCTTTTGGAGAAGGTCCTAACAACCTTGGCCTCGGTTCGGTTCCGAAGGCATCTCAGCTTCCCTTCATTGACTCCACCAAATAGCAGAGACCCTGGTTTGTATCCACAGGATATAGCATATTTCTTCAGCTCTTGTTTTTTAGAGTCTGACAACTCTTGTCCAAGTATATCTTGAAAATTAAAATCTTCTTTTTCCAAAATATCTTCAATCTGCTCTTTTCCTTTTTCTGTTGCCGTGTTCACTGTAACCACAACAGTTTCTTCTTTAGCCATTCTCAGAAGCATATTGTCAATACCTTGAAGTGTAGTTTCTAGGTTAGGATCTTCGTTGGTCCCGGCTTCGGCTCCGGTGGCTTCGGCTCCGGTGGTTTCGGCTCCGGTGGCTTCGGCTCCTCCGGTTTCGGCTCCGGCGGTTTCAGCTTCGATGGCTGTGGGATCGGCAGTAACAATTTTTGACGCCGAGGTCGGTGGCGGTGTCTGATGAATGACATCAGCCACTTGGATCATTCTTTGTTTTTTCGGCTTTGCGGGACTTTCTGCTGCCGAAGCTTCTTTGCCCTTCTAAAAAAACTTCGTCAGTTCTGGCGCCAGCGGGCTTAGCTTGACAGGCAAAGGTTCAGTCATTACCTTCAGAATCTCTTCCACTTCGGCAGCAGAAGGTGTCGCAGGAGTTTCCGCCTCCTGGGCCGATGTCTTGGGTTTTGGAGATGCAGGTTTTGGAGATGTACCTTTTCTTTTCCTTGAAACAGCTACCCTCGGTCCAGGACTCAGTTTTCCAGAAATTTCTTTTTCCTTTCTGGCCAATTTGGTGCTTTCTTTGTCCAGGGCGCTGGCAATCCTCTTTCTCTTCGGGCCTTCGGCATCTCCGCCCAGTTGCTCGTAATCAGGGTAATCAAAATTCAAAGCATCTAGCACACGGTTCAATCTTCGCTTCGGACGAGTGTCGAAGGCTGCAGTCATCAACTGATCTTCTTTCTTAGAGTAATTTCCGAGGATATCGTTGCACATAATCTCGATTGAGTCCAGCCACTCTTGGCAGGGCTTTTAAAGTGTTTTTTAAACTTGTAGTAATACAGCAATCGAACAAATTCTCCCTTTTTCTTTTCTCCCTCCAGCTTCGGCATCTCCCAATCCCTCATTGTTGGAAACACTTTAAAAGCCAGAAATTCCTGCACCAAGTCTCTAGTGCCAATATGATCTGAAATCACGCGAAATTCAGCCAAAGCAATTTGGCTCGGGCTTCCACTTATCATGTTGCATCGGGGCCTCGTTTCTCCGAAGGTTAGCTCTAGTGGACTCTGGACCAATTTATCTTCATCTTTATCAACTTTAACATAAAACCACTCAGATTTCCATCCGGCTGGCCATTTGCTTCGGTAGCTTATCACTGGAAACTTCGAAGTTTTACGATAAGCAAAGTTGTAACATCCAAAATTCTCATGAAGACCATCTCCTCTGGCTTTAGTCTAATAGTGTAGTTCATGGACTCGACAGAAACCTTCACCGAATAGTTCCACTCCCTGGCTACAAAGGGCCCAAATATAAACACTTAATCTAACAATAGCGTTAGGGGTTAGCTGATGAAGGTAAACCCCAAACTTCTTCAACACATCAGCAATCATCCCATTCAAAGGAAATCTTAATCCTGCTTTAAAGAAGCTTTTGAACACAACCACTTCATTCTTTTCCGGCTTCGGAGTAATCTCCTCCCCGCCAAAACGAACCAGCTCCTTTTTTGTTTCACTAAAGTAGCCCAGCTTCACCATTTTTGGAAGATCAGCTTCAGAGATGGTGGACTTTCCAAAGTCCAAATGACTAGGTTTGCTTGGCATCCCGCAGTTGTACTCATCTTCGGAACCAACTTCTTCAACATCAGCTTGCATTGCTTCGGCAGCAGGTGTGTCTTCTGATGGAACCAGCTCGGAACGCCTGATCGCTTCAGAAATTGGAACAGTTTCAACGGCTTCGGTCTCGTCCCCATCACGCTCAACCCTAGCAGTGGAGCGTATTCTGGCCATTTGATTTTAAATTTTCTTGAAAAAATTATTTGGAAGTCAATAACCTTTTTTCCGAAGCTATCCTCGTGACGAAGCACAAACCAAACTGGAGCTTCGTTTTGAATGCAAAAATCAAGCTTCGGCTATGCTTAAATTTTTGGCAGCAAAACAGTGCAATAGCAATGAATGCCGTGGTAACTTCACACCTACCTGTCTGTTTATATAGTGCTGCAGGTAAGAAGGCGAATCGTCAGGATTTTTTCACCGGGCAAACAATCACTCGCACCCACTGCACAGTGGGCCGCAACAACCAAGAAGGTGAACCTGCATGGTAGGACCGCTCCGCGCTCGAAAACTGTATCGTTTCTCGGCAACGAGCTCAGGGAAGGTGTTTTTTGGACCTTCGGCTTCCCGAAGCCTAAGAGACTTTTTTCACGGATCAAGCTCGTTACGAAAAACGATCTAGCACCGCGAAGGGGCTACTGTTGGGGCCATGCTTCGTCGCCGAAGGTCCTGCAGGAAGAAACAGCTTCGGCTAAAGCTGCTTATACATGATGACCGAAGCTACCACTCATGAAGCTTCGGTGTTATAGCATGCCCAAAGACGAAGGACCGAACCGACTTAAAGATAGAATGACCTTTTAGCCCATAAGGGTCTGGGTCATTGTTGTAAACTTTTATAAGGGGCATGATTGTAATTCCTTACAGGCAGTGTCCTATGCCTATAAATAGTGAACAGTATTCCTTTACTGTTCACACATTCCTGTAATTGCAAACGCATTGCCCGGGAATTATCATCTGTCAAGGAGAAGGTATAAATGTACTCAAACTTTATGTTCTGACATTTTTATGATCAGATGATAAAATATGTGAATAATGTTGCTTATTTCTGATACATTTATCTTTAATGTTTTATGTTTTATATATTATTTCATATTATTTTATAAGTTTAATCACGAAGGTATGACCTTCGTGATATTTCACTCATGGTCTTCGTCCGAAGTTCATTAAATCCTTGGGGATATAATGCTTCAGCGGACGAAGGGCATTAATATTTAACATTTTATGTTGCCTTGTTCTTAATTCATAGCATTTAAGAACAAGTCCCCAACACCTCCTATAGAGGATAATTGATGCACAAAGAAATGATGTGGGTATGAAGCATATTCATGAGAAAATGGAGGCCGGAAAAGCCAACTGCTTCAGAAAAGATGATCAAGGTGTTGTATGGTTTAAAAACCGCATAGTTGTGCCTAAAAACAAAGAGATCCGCCAGCAAATTTTAGATGAAGCCCATCTTAGTTGCTATTCTATTCATCCTAGAAGCACTAAGATGTATCAAGATCTAAAATAGCATTATTGGTGGACAAAGATGAAGATTGAAATTGCACGCTATGTGGCAAGATGTGACACTTGCAGACATGTCAAAGCCATACATATGAAGACTGCTAGTCCATTGAAATCTTTGCCTATCCCAACATGGAAATGGGAAGATATAAGCATGGACTTTATTGTGGGATTGTCCAGGACCGCAAAAGGGTATGATTCTATTTGGGTTATAATTGATCGGCTTACAAAAATTGCTCATTTTCTACCAGTCAAAACATATTACCCGGTCCTCACATATGCGGAACTGTACATTGCTCGCATTCTCAGTTTGCACGGTGTTCCGAAGACCATAGTATCGGATCGTGGACCTCAATTCGTATCCAAATTCTGGGAAGAACTTCATAAATCCTTGGGTACTAAATTGCTCCATAGTTCGGCCTATCATCCTCAAACCAGTGGGCAAACTGAGAGGGTAAATCAGATACTTGAAGACATGTTACAAGCATGTGTTCTGGAATTCCCACAGAAATGGGACGATTGTTTACCATTAGCGGAATTCTCGTACAATAATAGCTATCAAGAAAGCATCAAAATGGCACCCTTTGAAGCTTTGTACGGATGACAGTGTCGTACTCCGTTAAACTGGTCTGAACCAGGTGAAAGAAGTTTCTTTAGGCCAGATATGGTAAAGGAGACCGAAGAGAAAGTTCGGCGAATAATTCATAATTTGAAAGAATCTCAAGCTCGACAAAAGAGTTATGCAGACAAGCGACGACAACCCTTGTACTTTCAAGTTGAAGATTATGTCTACCTGAAAGTTTCACCAATGAAGGGTGTATCACGTTTTGGTGTAAATGGGAAACTTGCACCTCGATACATTGGTCCTTTTCGTATCCTTGAAAGATATGGATCAGTGGCATACCGACTGTAGTTACCCGAAACATTATCTGCTGTACATAATGTGTTCCACGTGTCTCAATTAAAGAAGTGTCTTTGGGTTCCCGATCGAACCATTGAAGTAACGGATATTGGCTTAGAACCAGACTTGACATATTCAGAGCGTCCTATTCTAGTCTTGGACCAAAAAGACAGGGTTACCCGAAGGAAAACTCTCAAATTTTACAAGATACTATGGAACCAACATACGGAAGATGAAGCTACTTGGGAAACTCAAGACTTTTTAGACAAGAATTTTCCTGGCTTTTTAGCTTCATGTAAATTGTAAAGATATGTACACTTGTAATAGAGGAATGAACCCCATACCACCCCTGCTTTGTACCAAAAATAAGAAAATAAAAGTATGACACGTTTCCTTTTCCACTACTTGCCCTAGGACTTTTAATCTCGGGACGAGATTCTTTTATGGGGGGAAGGATGTAACACCCCTGGTGTTACTGCCACTAAAACTTGAGCATGACATCATAAGCATTGGCATATCATGTGTTTGTCACACCTAGAGTGCATTCACTAGGCAAAAATTTCAAACAAAGTTGTAGTGATGGGACATGTTTTAAGTGAAACCCTAGGGTACAGTGCTTAACCCTAGATTGGGCTTAATAGAGCAAACAAGGCCTAATAAGAGAAAACTTCAAAAACTCAATTGAAATAGTCATAAAAGGTCACCATGAATAGACTCAAAGGGCATCCAAACCCTAGAAGTATCAAAAACCCTAAAAAGAACCCTGGAAAGCCCTAGACTAAAACCCTAGGGGCTAAGTGCAAAAACAGTGCATTTCTGGACCTAAGTGCAAAAACCATGAAATTAGGGTATCTTAACTCATATGATTCACATGTATGTGGGTTTGCAACCTAAACCCTAAGTTTTGGGCCTATTTGCAAAAAGCCACATTTGAGCTCTATTAAGTTAAGTCTGAAATTCAGTGGAATTGGCTCAACTTTGGGGACCTATATCTTCCAAATCATAAAGATTTTGCCTAGGTCAACACATCAAGTTGGTAGAGCTATAAAAGTGGAACAACTTTGCTATAGAGATTAAGCCCTGGTACTATGAAAAGTTTTGAGAAAATTGGACCCAAAGATGGGCTGTCATACTGTCTAAAGTCTGAATTCAGACTGACAGTGTGATTGAGCCACCCTTGAGCTAGGATTTGAGCCTAATCCAGTAAGAATTTAGGAGTAATTGCTATAGTAAGATTGAAGCTGGATAGTAGAGCAACAACTTTCTTAAAGATGGATTAGGAAGTCGCCATATGAAAAAACGAGATTTAAGCCCTACAAGATGGTATGTCAGCCTCACTGATAGAGCTTTGCGATGGTACAGTAACCAAAAGATCAGCAGATTCAGTGAACTGGCCGTCGGTGACCCTCCGCCGCAATTAACGCCGATCGCCGCGATTCGTGCATTTGGTCTATGGATTGAGTTCACCGGCGAAAAGATCTTGTCACGGATGGGTTCAAGTTATTGTGGCCAAGCTGTCCCTCGGTTCCCCGCGCTGGCGACGTGGCCTTACGGCCATCACCGGAATCCGCGATACTCACCATGGTTGCGCCACGCCTCCAGCCTTTAACCGCACCGCCGTGACTCACGTTAGCCATCCGATCATCGCCGGTGAGTTCACCACGGTGTTCTTCACGAATCAAATGCGCCAATAGCCTTCTCCCTCTCCGGCCGCTAGCGCGTCTTCAAGAAATTGAACACCACCGCCTTGCGCTCTTATAAATTGATGGCCTAGCCTATTGCACCATACTATCACGAAGCTAGAGCATCCATTACCGCCTTCAATTAGCCACCATAGCTGGAGAATTTCCTTCTTCCCCCAATTCTGTTTCCACCGCCGTGGTAGAACCTTCACCATGGTCAGCGAATCCTAGGTCTGTTCATGCTCCCTGCTGTCTTGTTTCAACATCCGTGGGTCCTCCTGATGCTCCCTGACCCAGCCAATTGGACTAGGACCCCATAGATCAATGAGAACGCGCTTGGTTGCCTGTAGTGCCTGCTATCACCGTGGGCAGGGCATGTTACTGCGCCATTGGTGAAATTACTTGAGGGGAAACCCTCGTTAGGTCTTGAATTCGGTCTCTGCTAAAGTAGGGCGCCGGTCATCGAGTAAATCGGCCGGTGTAAGCTCGCCAGAGCATGGCCCAGCACCGTTCGCCATCGGGGACTGCAAGGTGTAAAGAGATAGAAGTGTGAGGGCCTTTTCGCAAATGTCAGTGACCCAGTTAAATAGTGTGCAGGACTCTTCCTTAGTTATTCAAACCAATGGGGGGGTTTCTGCAAAACTGGCAGCGTGGGCGCGCGCGGGCGCGCTTTCGCCAGCACGTGGGCCGACTTGGGCCGGTTCCGGTCCAGCACTGTTCTTGTCTTTTTCTTTTTCATTTTCTGCTAGAGCTAAAGAAATTCTAGAAAATTACAGAAAATTGCTAAAAATACCAAACCAATTTTGCTAGGCTTCTAATTTCTTTTAGTATTTAATAAAAATAGTTTCATGATTTTTAGTTCTAATAGGGAATTTTGGGACATTTAAAACAGCCAAAAACTGTACTTCTGGAATTTTAGAGAGTAATTTATAATCCCAAAATTCACCAAACTTTTTAGGTAAACTTTAAATATTATTTAGAAGCCTTGGGTAAAATTTGGTATGTTTTGGACCATGTTTGATACTTAGAACCCAAAACCCTAGCCCCCAGCCCTATGAACTTCACTATAGACTCCGAAAACCCTAATTTCTCAGAGATCCATAAAGGAAAGTTATATTCAAGACATTAGATAATAAACTTTTATTATCTTTGCATCTTCATGAGCATTACATGAGCATTCATGACTATATATGGCTATATCTAGAAAACGAAGAGGAAATAGAAGTTGAAGAAGCGAGGACTTCACCACCACCACCTGAAGAACATCAGGCAGGAAACTGTTTTTATTTTGATATCTGCGGAATAGAGCCTGATTCACCAGTAACACAAGGCAAGCCCCAGTGCATTTGCCCCCTCCTTGTTATTTTAAAATCTTTCTCACTTACTTGATTCATTAAGTGATAGGAGTTGTGTGCTAAACCAATTGCTGCATTTCCATCCTTGAAGTTGATTACCTTAGTCCCCTGTATTACAAAAAGGTTTTTCTTATGCTTAGCATTGCTTTAGAAAAACAAAACATTTTGTTTTGACAAAAGATGATGCTGCAAAGTGGGTGGGATGTTTTCAAAAACAAAACTTGATGGTGGATCCATCATGGCCATGATGGGTTCAACATCAGAAAAGATGTATCTCTGCCAGGTACCAAACTTTGGGTTTGAAATGATAAAGCTGAGACCGGGTGGGTGACTTGCACGAGAAGAGAGTCTCGGTGTAATGTCTCCGTCTGAGTCGATTAAGGACCTTCTCGATGTAGGCTTGATGATCGAGGACCCTTTAACTGGTCACATGCCTCGTCATGGGTAAGCTTTGCCTCGGGCAGACTAATACCAGAATAAGATAACACGCAATGGGAGTGGAGAGATGGCGAGAGTAGCGTGTACCCTCTGTGGCAAGAGGCTGGATGGTGGTGTATTTGTGCTCTCGGTTGGCGTGAACCTGATCTGGTCTTAAGAACCCCGGTGGCGAGTTGACATATGCAAGGGTTAAGTGCTACATATGTCATGTGATTGGAGATCCTTAGCTGAGTATAATCGATTTAGATCGCCGTAACTTCGTGGACATGAAGACTTAGTCACTGATCTACACGTAGCATTCCAGTGAATAAGAAGGGTTGTTAAGAAATTGGCTAGTATAGGTCAAGTGATTGAACTAGGGTAGAAAGAACTCTAGATGCAGGTAACTTCACTAAATCTGACAAATGAAACTGGATTTTTAAGGATCCACTATTAGTAAGCATTTCTACAAACAAAGTCTTTGATTATCGATAAGCCTTACCTTGACTCCCTTAAGCCAGCATCTTCCTTGAGAGTCTTTTATTTTGACGGGTAAGACTTGCGAAAGTACACTTCATACTCAGGGCTTTGTCCCATGTTGTTTTAGGTGAGGAAGCGGCAAATTTTTGCTGCTTTTGTTCAAAGGTGGTGCCCAAAGAAGAAAATCAAGACTGAAGCTCCAGGAGGAAGGGTCCTCCGTTAAGAAAAACTTTTGTTGATATTTATCGGGAGGGGTTTTTGCCTCCCAGTGATGTAATAAATAATACTTCGGCACTACTATATTTTAACTCTGGTCTGTAATAATATTACTCTTTCCTGTTTTAAGTAAAGTAAGTTATTGTAACTGCTTCCGCCTTTTCGTACCTCTAATGTATTGTAATGTCTGCGTGACGGGTGAAACGCTCTTGGAAAAGGTAACGAATACAGATACTAAACTTGTCAAGTGATTCAGGAGCACCTGTAGGGTTGTCTGAGGTCCATGGGATAAGGAAACTGTAGGTGGGCCTAATGAATTGGGAGGTTCCGTCACAACCTGCAGGCTTCTGATGCTCGGTCTTAGTTCGTTGGCAAGTGTCACACCATGCCACATACTATGCTATCTCTTTCTTCATCCCTCTCCACCAGTATCTGGTTTTGAGGTCTAGGTACATCTTGGTGGTCCCTAGGTGGATGGAGTAGGCTGAGTTGTGAGCTTCGTCAAGCAGAACTTCTTGTGCCTCTCCTTTTGGTACACACAGACGGTTCTTGAACCAAAGGACTCCTTCCTCATCTGTCCTGAAGTCCGGAAGTTGTTCCTTGCGAGATTTTTCCATAAGACCTGCTATCTCAGTGTCCAAGCGTTGAGCCTTGCGTATGAGGTCTTCTAGCATTGGCTTGACTTCTAGGCTGCCATTGTCTCCCAGACATGCATTTAGCTGAGCTGATTCTTTCTTCTAATCTTCTAAGAAGTTGGTTCCTTTCTTCTCGAAAGGTTTTCGGCTGAGGGCGTCTGCTACCATGTTGGCCTTCCCGGGGTGGTAGTGGATTTCAAGGTCATAATCTTTGATCAATTCCAGCCATCTTCGCTGATGGAGGTTGAGGTCTGGCTGAGTGAAAATATACTTTAGACTCTTGTGATCGGTGAAGATGTGACATTTGTTCCATAGTGTCTCCATATTTTTAGGGCATGCACTATGGCTGCCAATTCCAGATCGTGTGTGGGATAATTCTGCTCATGCGGCTTGAGTAAGCATGATGCATAGGCAATGACTTTCTCATTTTGCATAAGTACACACCCTAAGCCTTGCCTTGAAGCATCACAGAAGACGATGAAATCCTGATGGATGTCTGGCAGTGACAAAACGGGTGCGGTTGTGAGCTTCTTCTTTATAATTTGGAAGCTTTCCTCACACTTTGGGGTCCACACAAACTTATTGTCTTTCTTGAGGATCTCGGTCATAGGTCTTGCTATGCTGGAGAATCCTTTGACAAAACGGCAGTAATATCCTGCCATTCCCAGAAAGCTTCGAACTTCACTAATGTTGGATGGCTGCTTCCATTTGGATACTGCTTCTACCTTGGACGGGTCTACTTCTATTCCTTCTGTAGTCAAGATATGCCCAAGGAAGGCTATCTTTTCTAACCAGAATTCGCATTTGCTGAGCTTAGCATAGAGTTGATGTGCTCTGAGTCTTTCGAGGACAATCCGAAGGTGATGCTCATGATCTTTGCGACTCTTGGAGTAGATAAGGATGTCGTCAATGAAGACTATGACAAACTTATCTAGCTCTTCCATGAATACCTTATTCATGAGGTTCATGAAAAAGGCAGGTGCGTTGGTTAGTCCGAAGGGCATTACTGTGAATTCATACTGTCCGTATCAGGTGACAAATGCGGTCTTCTGAATATTTGCTTCCTTGATTCTCAGCCGGTGATATCCTGACCTTAGGTCTATCTTGGAGAAATACTTGGCCCCTTGAAGCTGGTCGAAGAGGTCGTCGATCCGAGGGAGTGGATACTTGTTTTTGATTGAAACCTCATTCAAGGATCGGTAATCAATACACATCCTCATACTTCCATCCTTTTTGGTGACGAAAAGGACTAGTGCTCCCCAAAGAGATGAGCTGGGACAAATGTACTCTTTTTGTTGAAGCTCTGCGATCTGAAGTTTTAGTTCTGCTAATTCGGTGGGAGCCATGCGGTATGGTCTCTTGGCGATGGGCGCAGTGCGGGGGATTAGATCTATGTAGAACTCCACTTCTCTTTCTAGCGGCATTCCTTGCAATTCTTCTGGGAATACATCCATGAATTCTTCTACCATAGATATGCTTGCTAGATTAAACACCATTGGATCCTTGGTGGGTGGCTGAGCCTGACATGAAACTGACTTTCCTTGGTGGTCAGTGAGAAGGACGGTCTTATTTGCGCAACTTATGATGCCCTTGTGTTTGGTTAACCAATCCATTCCAAAGATCACATCAATCCTTTGGGATGGCAAGACGACTAAGTCTGCCAGGAACACTACCCCACTTAAAAGAATTCTGACTTGGGGGCATTTGAGCTGGCACAGAAGATCTGACCCTAGGGTTCGGGTGACCAAAGGAATTTCTAGGTGTATAGAGGGAATGCCATGCTTTTCCACAAAACTAGTGGCTATGAAAGAATGAGATGCTCCTGAATCAAAAAGTACATTAGCGGGAGCAAATTCAACTAGGAACTCACCGAGCACTACTCCTGGAGCTTGCTGAGCCTCTTGAGAATCGACGTGGTTTACTCGTGCCCTGCCATGATACTGGGTCTTGCTCTGTTGGTTGATGGAGGAGGGTGCCTTGGAGGTGGGCGCTGGGGCATTCTTGGGGCCATTCATCGAGTTGGAGTAAGTAGGTCATGATGCCTTCAACTGGGGGCAGTTATTCTTGAAGTGACTGGGGTCTCCGCAGTGCCAACAGGCATTAGCTGGTGGTTGGTTGCTTGCAACTGAGGGGGCCTAAAAGGAGCTCTGACCCTGTTGACTGAAATGTGACGGAGTGGGTCCAGCTGGCTTATTGAAGCTTGGTCCCTTGGGTGGAAGCCCAAAGGATCGAATTCTCTAGTGCCGGTCTTGCTGCTGAGCTCAGAGGACTTGGAATTTCCTCTTGAGGTGACCTTTTTCTTCTTCCCTTTCCCTTTCCACTTGTTTGGCTTTGTTTGAGAGGTGCGAGAAGCTGAGGAAATCCTGGCTGGCAAGGATAGTCTTGAGTTCTGGTCTTAGCCCTTTCAAAAAGCGGACCATCTTCTTGGCTTCTGTGCTGACGTCGTCACGCGTGTAGCGAGCCAATTCTGTGAATTTGTGCACGTACTCACTGACAAATCTTCCACCTTGAGTTAGTTCCCAAAATTCATCTTCCTTGAGCTGAACGATCCCTTAGGCCACATGATGTTCTCAGAAAGCAGTTTCAAATTCCGCCCAGGTAGCATCTCTGACGGCAGCGCTGAAGGTATCCCACCAGGATAGGGCCATCCCGGAAAGTTGATGAGCAGCCAAATGAACACGCTGATTCTTAGGGCATCCGATGGCTTCTAACTTCCTTTTTATTGTGCATAGCCAGTCATCAGCATCGAGGGGATTGTTGGATCCAGCAAATGTGGGAGGCTTGAGCCTTAGAAAATCTCCCATCCTGTCCTATGGTCTTCCACCATTCGGGCGCTGATTCTCCAGACTTCTAGTGAGGACTTCGATGAGTCAGGTTTGGTTGGCTAGAACTTGGGCTAAATCTAATGGTAGCTCCGGAGGTGCGAGGAGGTGGGTCTCACTCCCTTCTCCACCGGCTTCTCCTTCAGCTCCTAGGGGAAACCTTGCTCCAATCCCAGAGGTGGTAGGCGTGGTTTTATCCGAAGCCATCTACTAGGGGGAGAGAATTACTACTATGCATATGGCAAAAAAAAATTCAACCATGTTATTTTATTCATCACACAAGTTCATTACAAGTATACAGTCACCACAAGTCGCACTACACGCGAGCGCTTTCTAAGGTATTTCCGAACTCCCTTTCTAAAGTGTCCCCAAATTCCTTGAGAAGGTCATCAAGGCAAGCTAGGGACATATCCTCAACGTTGGACAAGCTTTCTATCCTGAAGGGAGGTAGTGCTGGAGGGGCTTCCTTTTTCCGTTCAGTCTGGCATCCTTGGCTCTTGGTCCTCATCCGGATTTTCTTCGTGGGGGCGAGCTTCTTTAGCTTCTTATCGTAATCCATTTTCAGGGTTCGGTAGGCTTCACGAGTGTTGGCCTCTTCACCTTCTGCTATTTCGAGACTTTCTTGGAGGGACGCCTTCTCCTTTTTAAGTTCCTTGACCTGTTGCTCTAAGCTCTCCACACGGGAGTTTAGGTGGGTGCAGTGGGAGGAAAGGTCGTCATAGTGGTTATCGAGGGTGTGGAGATATCCGGCCATGTAGACGATGGTGGGGTCATTCTCAGTAGGATCTCTTCCTGACAGGGCCTGAAGTCTTTTCCTCCAGGTAGGGGTATTTTTGTTGCTAGGTGGGAAGTAACGAAGGGGGGTTTCAAAGACCTCCCTGCTGTAGTTTTGGCATAGCTGTCGTAGGGCTTTTCGGGCAACATTTTGGCAAGTGTCTAGGAAGCGGTGCCCGGTGAGGGTGACTTGGAAAGGTGGTTCGGGTAGTTTTGGCTTTCTCCCAGGTAGACTGCCATAGTGCACTTCTCAGTTCCGTTTTCATGGTATTCTTTCCAGACGTACTTGGGCTTCTTGCGGATCCCATGCGAAGCGCACAACTCCGCAAGAGATGAGAGAATCCTTCCACCTCTGAGCAGTAGGATGTCCTAATGACCAAAGAGCCCTCCATCTGGTAGAAGAAAAGAAGGGTCTATTAATATCAGGGAAAGGAGAGAAGATTTTCTTAGAGGTAAGAGGTCTTTTCTTTTTAAGGCAAACTTTTAAGGTCGGGGCTGCGATCTACGGCCAGTCCTATGGCTCTGATACCACCTGAAGCGTCCCGATCCATTGGGACTCAAATGTGATACAATTACTAGTTTGTTGGGGGTATGCTTCATCGCCGAAGATTCTGTAGGAAGAAACACCTTCGGCAGATCCTTTCAAAAGCAGCGCCGAAGCTACCATCCATGAAGCTTCGGCATAGTGGCATGTCTCAAGACGAAGGATTGCACCGACTTAAAGATGAAATGACCGATTAGTCCATGAGAGTCCGTGTCACAGTTGTAATCTTTTGTAAAGGGCATGAATGTAATATTTCACAGGCTACGCCCTGTGCCTATAAATAGATGAACAGTACCCCGTACTGTTCACGCTGACTTGTACCTGCTCGTGCGCCACGCTTGTACTCTCATCTTCTGTCAAGACGAAGGTACAAATGTAATTCGATACAGTTCTTATCCATTCATGATTACTGAAAGGGAAATAGGGTCAAACCTTTTCCAATATGAATTTTGGTGGTTGAATTGCCCAACACAAATTATTGGACTAACTAGTTTGCTCTAGATTATGAGTTCTACAGGTGCCAAAGGTTCACAACAAACCAATACAAGTCAAAAGAAAGGGTTCAAAACTAAGGAGCAAATTATATCGAAGGCAGCCCTGGTCTGGCGCACCGGACTGTCTAGTGTGCCACCGGTGCACCACCGGACAGTGTCCGGTGCACCAGGGAGATCAACGCTGAACTTGCCAGCTTCGGGAATTTGGGAGGCCGCTCCGCTATAATTCACCAGACTGTCCGGTGTAACACCAGACTGTCTATTGTGCCAGCGGAGCAACGGCTACTTCGCGCCAACGATCGTCTGCAGAAGACATTTAATGCGCTACAGTGCGCGCCTGCGAGCGCAGAAGTCAGAGCAGGCGCCAGAAGGTGCACCGGACAGTCTACAGGACTTGTCCGGTGCACCACCGGACTATCCGGTGGCCCCACAAGTCAGAGCTCCAACGGTCAAACCCTAATGGTTGGGTGACGTGGCTGGCGCACCGGACAGTGTCCGGTGGCGCACCGGACTGTCTGGTGCGCCCGTCGACAGAAGCCATCCCCAACGGCCTTTTTGGTGGTTGGGGCTATAAATACCCCCAACCACCCCACATTCATGGCATCCAAGTTTTTAGCCTTCAAACCTCATACAAGAGCTATAACATTCAATACAAGACACAAACAAAGAGATCAAATCCTCTCCCAAGTCCGGAATCACTCCAAACAAATTAGTGACTAGATAGAGAGACTTTTGTGTTCTTTTGAGCTCTTGCGCTTGGATTGCTTTTCTTCTTCCTCATTCTTGTTTCCACAACACTTGTAATCAAAACAAGAGACACCAATTGTGTGGTGGTCCTTGTAGTGGACTTAGTGTCCCATTTGATTGAGAAGAGAAGCTCACTCGGTCTAAGTGACTGTTTGAGAGAGGGAAAGGGTTGAAAGAGACCCGGTCTTTGTGACCACCTCAACGGGGAGTAGGTTCGAAAGAACCAAACCTCGGTAAAACAAATCACCATGCCATCCATACTTATTTGCTTGTGATTTGTTTTCGCCCTCTCTTTTGGACTCGCTTATATTTCTAACGCTAACCCCGGCTTGTAGTTGTGCTTAAGTTTGTAATTTTCAGATTCCGCCTATTCACCCCCCCCTCTAGGCGACTTTCAATTGGTATCGGATCCCGGTGCTTCATTAGAGCCTAACCGCTCGAAGTGATGTCGGGAGATCACACCAAGAAGGAGATGGTGACTGGCGAGAAGCCCATTACAAGCCATGGGAAGGCTCCATCGGGAGAGTCCCGCAACAAGGGGAAGGAGAAGGAAACCCCTTCACACAAGTCGCATCGGAGTGGCGAAAAGAAAAAGAAGATGAGGAAGGTAGTCTACTACGAGACCGACTCTTCATCGCCATCCACCTCCGGCTCCGATGTGCCATCCGTAACTTCTAAGCGCCATGAGCGCAAGAAGTTTAGTAAGATTCCCCTACACTACCCTCGCATTTCTAAACGTACTCCATTACTTTCCGTTCCATTAGGCAAACCACCGGTTTTTGACGGTGAAGATTATAACATGTGGAGTGATAAAATGAGACATCACCTAACCTCACTCCACACTAGTATTTAGAACGTTGTTAAGTTTGGTGTACATGTACCATTCGTAGGGGATGAGGACTATGATTCGGACGAAGTTGCCCAAATCTGGCACTTCAACTCACAAGCCACCACAATACTCCTCACCTCTCTAAGTCGAGAGGAGTATAACAAGGTGCAAGGATTGAAGAGCGCCAAGGAGATTTGGGACGTGCTCAAAACGGCGCACGAAGGAGACGAGGTGACAAAGATCACCAAGAGGGAAATGATCGAGGGAGAGCTCGGTCGATTCATGCTCAACCAAGGAGAAGATCCCCAAGCCATGTACAACCGACTAAAAACCTTGGTAAATCAAGTGCGCAACCTCGGGAGCACCAAATGGGATGCCCATGAGATGGTCAAGGTTATTCTTAGATCACTCGTATTTCTTAACCCTACTCAAGTTCAATTGATTCGTGGTGATCCAAGATATAAACTAATGTCTCCCGAGGAAGTGATAGGTAAATTTGTGAGCTTTGAATTGATGATCAAAGGCTCCAAGAAGATCATCGAGCAAGGCACCTCCTCCTCCGTACCCGAAGCACAACCTGTTGCATTCAAAGCAACGGAGGAGAAGAAAGAATATTCTACTCCAAGTAGAATCCCCATTGACGCCTCCAAGCTCGACAATGAGGAGATGGCGCTCATCATCAAGAGCTTTCTCCAAATCCTCAAGCAAAGGAAGGGGAAAGATTACAAGCCTCATTCCAAGAAGGTTTGCTACAAGTGTGGTAAGCCCAGTCATTTCATTGCTAAATGTCCATTATCTAGTGATAGTGACAGGGGCGACGACAAGAAGGGAAAGAGGAGAGAAAAGAAGAGGTACTACAAGAAGAAGGGCAACGATGCCCATGTTTGCCGGGAGTGGGACTCCGATGAGAGCTCCATCGACTCCTCCTCTGACGAGGACGCCGCCAACATCGCCGTCAACAAAGGGCTCCTTTCCCCAACGTCGTCCACAAATGCCTCATGGCAAAGGACGGCAAGAAGAAGAAGGTAAAATCCAAATCCTCCACTAAGTGTGCAACATCTAGTGATGAGGCTAATTCTAGTGATGATGAGGATGATTTGTTTACTCTCTTTGCCAACTTAAACATGCAACAAAAGGAAAAATTAAATGAATTGATTAGCGCTATTCATGAGAAGGATGAGCTTTTGGATAGCCAAGAGGATTTCTTAATTAAAGAAAACAAAAAGCATGTTAAAGTTAAAAATGCTTATGCTCAGGAGGTAGAGAAAAATGAAAAATTAACTAGTGAGCTAAGCACTTGCCATGACATTGTTTCCAACCTTAGAAATGAAAATGCAAAATTAATTGCTAAGGTTGAAAAATTTGATGTTTGTGATGATTCAATTGTTAGTCTTAAAAATGATAATGCCAATTTAATTGCTAAGATTGACAAATTGAATGCTTCTCTTTCTAGCCTTAAAATTGAAAATGAAAAATTAATTGCTAAGGCTAAGGATTTAGATGTTTGCAAAGCTTCTATTTCCAATCTTAGAGATGAGAATGATATTTTGCATGCTAAGATTGTTGAATTAAATACTTGCAAACCCTCTACATCTTCCGTTGAGCATGTTACTATTTGCACTAGATGTAGAGATTTTAATGTTGATGCTATTCATGATCACCTAGCTTTAATTAAACAACAAAATGATCACATAGCTCAACTTAGTGCCAAAATTAATGAGCATGACTTAGAAAATAAGAAATTTAAATTTGCTAGAAGCATGCTCTATAGTGGGAGACGCCCTGGTACTAAGGATGGCATTGGCTTCCAACAGGGAGACAATGTCAAGCTTAATGCCCCGCCTAAAAGATTGTCTAATTTTGTTAAGGGCAAGGCTCCCATGGTTCAGGATAACGAGGGTTACATTTTATACCCTATCGGTTATCCCGAACACAAAATTAGGAGAATTCACTCTAGGAAGTCTCACTCTAGCCCTAATCATGCTTTTATGTATAAGAGTGAGGCATCTAGTTCTAGGCAATCAACCCATGCTAAATTGCCTAAGAAAAAAACTCCTAAAGCATCAAATGATCATAATGTTTCATTCAAAACCTTTGATGCTTCTTATGTGCTTACTAACAAATCCGGCAAGGTAGTTTCCAAATATGCTGGGGGCAAACACAAGGGATCAAAGACTTGTGTTTGGGTACCTAAAGTTCTTGTATCTAATGTCAAAGGACCCAAAACTGTTTGGGTACCTAAAATCAAGAACTAAATTTGTTTTGTAGGTTTATGTATCCGGGGGTTCAAGTTGGATCATCGACAGCGGGTGCACAAACCACATGACTGGGGAGAAAAGAATGTTCTCCTCCTACGAGAAAAACCAAGATCCCCAACGAGCGATCACATTCGTGGATGAAAATCAAGGTTTGGTTAAAGGATTGGGTAAAATTGCTATATCACCTGACCATTCTATTTCCAATGTTTTTCTTGTAGATTCTTTAGATTACAACTTGCTTTCTGTTTCTCAATTATGTAAAATGGGTTACAACTGTCTTTTTACGGATATAGGTGTTACTGTCTTTAGAAGAAGTGATGGTTCAGTAGCTTTTAAGGGAGTATTAGAGGGTCAGCTATACTTAGTTGATTTCAATAGAGCTGAACTTGATACTTGCTTAATTGCTAAGACTAACATGGGTTGGCTCTGGCACCGCCGACTAGCCCATGTTGGGATGAAGAATCTTCACAAGCTTCTAAAGGGAGAACACATTTTGGGACTAACAAATGTTCATTTTGAGAAAGACAGGATTTGTAGCGCATGCCAAGCAGGGAAGCAAGTTGGTGTTCATCATCCACACAAGAACATCATGACAACTGACAGGCCACTTGAGCTCCTCCACATGGACCTATTCGGCCCGATAGCCTACATAAGCATCGACGGGAGTAAGTACTGTCTAGTTATTGTGGATGATTATTCTCGCTTCACTTGGGTATTCTTTTTACAGGAAAAATCTCAAACCCAAAAGACCTTGAAAGGATTCTTGAGACGGGCTCAAAATGAGTTCGGCTTGAGGATCAAGAAAATAAGAAGCGACAATGGGACGGAGTTCAAGAACTCACAAATAGAAAGTTTTCTTGAGGAAGAGGGCATCAAGCATGAGTTCTCTTCTCCCTACACGCCACAACAAAATGGTGTAGTGGAGAGGAAGAATAGAACTCTATTGGACATGGCAAGGACCATGCTTGATGAGTACAAGACTTCGGATCAGTTTTGGGCCGAGGCGGTCAACACCACTTGCTACGCCATCAACCGGTTATATCTACACCGAATCCACAAGAAGACATCATACGAACTCCTCACCGGTAAAAAGCCCAATGTTTCATATTTTAGAGTCTTTGGTAGCAAATGCTTTATTCTTGTTAAAAGAGAGGTAGAAAATCTAAATTTGCTCCTAAGGCTGTAGAAGGCTTTTTACTACGATATGATTCAAACACAAGGGCATATAGAGTCTTTAACAAGTCCATTGGACTAGTTGAAGTTTCTTATGACATTGTGTTTGATGAGACTAACGGCTCTCAAGTAGAGCCAGTTGATCTTGATGAATTAGATGATGAAGAGGCTCCGTGTGTCGCGCTAAGGAACATGTCCATTGGGGATGTGTGTCCTAAGGAACTTGAAGAGCCTCCACAAGCACAAGATCAACCATCTTCCTCCATGCAAGCATCTCCACCAACTCAAGATGAGGATGAGGCTCAAGATGATGAAGGAGAAGATCAAGAAGATGAGCCACCTCAAGAAGACAGCAATGATCAAGGGGGAGATGCAAATGATCAAGACAAGGAGGATGAACAAAATCCAAGACCGCCACACCCAAGAGTCCACCAAGCAATCCAACGAGATCACCCCGTGAACACCATCCTAGGAGATATTCATAAGGGGGTAACCACTCGATCTCGTGTTGCTCATTTTTGTGAACACTACTCTTTTGTTTCCTCTATTGAGCCACACAGGGTAGAGGAAGCACTTCAAGATTCGGATTGGGTGCTGGCGATACAAGAGGAGCTCAACAATT
The DNA here is from genome assembly GCA_029449295.1 of Zea luxurians. NCBI lineage: Eukaryota > Viridiplantae > Streptophyta > Magnoliopsida > Poales > Poaceae > Zea > Zea luxurians. Next base: position 269,425 of record JAOPSE010000805.1, read on the forward strand.
TCACAAGGAATGAGGTATGGCATTTAGTTCCACGTCCTAACCAAAATGTTGTAGGAACCAAGTGGGTCTTCCGCAACAAACAAGATGAGCATGGTGTGGTGACAAGGAACAAGGCACGACTTGTGGCCAAAGGGTATTCACAAGTCGAAGGTTTGGATTTTGGTGAAACCTATGCAACCGTAGCTAGGCTTGAGTCAATTCTTATATTACTTGCCTATGCTACTTACCATGGCTTTAAGCTTTATCAAATGGACGTGAAGAGTGCCTTCCTCAATGGACCAATCAAGGAAGAGGTCTATGTTGAGCAACCTCCCGGCTTTGAAGATAGTGAGTACCCTAACCATGTCTATAAACTCTCTAAGGCGCTTTATGGGCTCAAGCAAGCCCCAAGAGCATGGTATGAATGCCTAAGAGATTTTCTTATCACTAATGGATTCAAAGTCGGTAAAGCCGATCCTACTTTATTCACCAAGACAATTGAGAATGATTTGTTTGTATGCCAAATTTATGTTGACGATATCATATTTGGGTCTACTAACAAATCTATTTGTGAAGAGTTTAGTGGGATCATGATTCAAAAATTCAAGATGTCAATGATGGGGGAGTTGAAGTATTTTCTAGGATTTCAAGTGAAGCAACTCCAAGAGAGCACCTTCATCAGCCAAACAAAGTATATTCAAGATATTCTCACCAAATTTGGAATGAAGGATGCCAAGCCCATCAAGACACCCATGGGAACCAATGGGCATCTCGACCTCGACACGGGAGGTAAATCCGTAGATCAAAAGGTATACCGGTCGATGATAGGATCCTTACTCTATTTATGTGCATCTCGACCGGACATTATGCTTTCTGTATGCATGTGTGCAAGGTTCCAAGCCGACCCTAAGGAAGTTCACCTTAGGGCCGTGAAGCGAATCTTGAGATATTTAGTTCAAACACCTAAGTTTGGTCTTTGGTACCCAAAGGGATCCTCATTTGATTTATTAGGATATTTCGATGCCGATTGGGCAGTGTGTAAGATTGATAGGAAGAGCACATTAGGGACTTGTCAGTTTCTGGGGAGATCTCTAGTGTCTTGGGCTTCAAATAAACAAAACTCAGTAGCTCTTTCTACCGCCGAAGCCGAGTACATTGCCGCAGGCCATTGTTGCGCGCAATTGCTTTGGATGAGGCAAACCCTTAGGGACTATGGCTACAAGTTTAGCAAAGTCCCTCTCCTATGTGACAATGAGAGTGCTATCTGCATGGCGGATAATCCCGTTGAACACAGCCACACTAAGCACATAGTCATTCGGTATCACTTTCTGAGAGATCACCAACAAAAGGGGGATATCGAGATAGCCTATATAAACACCAAAGATCAATTGGCCGATATCTTTACCAAGCCTTTAGATGAGCAATCCTTTACCAAACTTAGGAATGAGCTAAATATTCTTGATTCTAGGAATTTTGTTTGATTCTTTGCACACATAGCTCATTTATATACCTCTGATCATATCTCTTTTATGTCTATGACTAATGTGTATTCAAGTGTCATCTTATGCTTAGTCATAGATATTGAAAGGGAAATGGAGTATTCGGCAAAGAAGGCGCTTCCACTCAACTCCAATTGTATTTGCCGGTACTCTGCATCGTTCTCCACTTTGGTATAATCTTCACTCATATTTTTGTGTTTGCCAAAGGAGGAGATAGTTTGAAAAAGGGCTTATATTTCACTCACTAGTATCCGTTTTTGGCGATTCATGCCAAAGGTGGAGAAAGTATGAGCCCAAAGCAAAAGGACCGCACCACCACCGAATTTTAAAAATGAAGTTTTTCAAATTGATATCTTATTGTGTTCAAAAGGGGGAGAAAGTAGTATCTTCAAAACTTGCAAAACCCTCTTGAACACTAAGAGGAGAATTTTATTTAGGGGGAGTTTTGTTTACGTCAAAGGAAAAGCATTCGAAACAGGGGGAGAAAATTTCAAATCCTAAAAATGCTTCTTTCAATCTTACATATACCTTTGACTATTTGCAAAAGGTTTTTGAAGAGAATTTTACAAAGAATTTGCAAAACAAAACCCATGGTGCAAATGAGGTCCAAAATTTTAATAAGAAGAAAAACCATCCATGCACATCTATTGAAATAAGTATATTGGTTTCAATACCAAGCAACCTTTGCACTTACATTACGCAAACTAGTTCAATTCTGCACTTCTATATTTGCTTTGGTTTGTGTTGGCATCAATCACCAAAAAGGGGGAGATTGAAAGGGAAATAGGGTCAAACCTTTTCCAATATGAATTTTGGTGGTTGAATTGCCCAACACAAATTATTGGACTAACTAGTTTGCTCTAGATTATGAGTTCTACAGGTGCCAAAGGTTCACAACAAACCAATACAAGTCAAAAGAAAGGGTTCAAAACTAAGGAGCAAATTATACCGAAGGCAGCCCTGGTCTGGCGCACCGGACTGTCCGGTGCACCAGGGAGATCAACGCTGAACTTGCCAGCTTCGGGAATTTGGGAGGCCGCTCCGCTATAATTCACCAGACTGTCCGGTGTAACACCAGACTGTCTATTGTGCCAGCGGAGCAACGGCTACTTCGCGCCAACGGCCGTTTGCAGAAGACATTTAATGCGCTACAGTGCGCGCCTGCACGCGCAGAAGTCAGAGCAGGCGCCAAAAGGCGCACCAGACAGTCTACAGGACTTGTCCGGTGCACCACCGGACTATCCGGTGGCCCCACAAGTCAGAGCTCCAACGGTCAAACCCTAACGGTTGGGTGACGTGGCTGGCGCACTGGACAGGTGCGCCCGTCGACAGAAGCCATCCCCAACGACCTTTTTGGTGGTTGGGGCTATAAATACCCCCAACCACCCCACATTCATGGCATCCAAGTTTTCAGCCTTCAAACCTCATACAAGAGCTATAGCATTCAATACAATACACAAACAAAGAGATCAAATCCTCTCCCAAGTCCGGAATCACTCCAAACAAATTAGTGACTAGAGAGAGAGACTTTTGTGTTCTTTTGAGCTCTTGCGCTTGGATTGCTTTTCTTCTTCCTCATTCTTGTTTCCACAACACTTGTAATCAAAACAAGAGACACCAATTGTGTGGTGGTCCTTGTAGTGGACTTAGTGTCCCATTTGATTGAGAAGAGAAGCTCACTCGGTCTAAGTGACCGTTTGAGAGAGGGAAAGGGTTGAAAGAGACCCGGTCTTTGTGACCACCTCAATGGGGAGTAGGTTCGAAAGAACCGAACCTCGGTAAAACAAATCACCGTGCCATCCATACTTATTTGCTTGTGATTTGTTTTCGCCCTCTCTTTTGGACTCGCTTATATTTCTAACGCTAACCCCGGCTTGTAGTTGTGCTTAAGTTTGTAATTTTCAGATTCCGCCGATTCACCCCCCCTCTAGGCGACTTTCAATTACATAATGAGAAGTATATATTATAATGTCATATAATTATCCATGTTATTTCTCATGTTTTATATGCTTCGCATATCATTGATTTATACTGTAATGATGAAGGTATATCCTTTATAACCTTCGACCGAAGATCATTATATCCTTAGGGAAATAATGCTTCAAAGGACGAAGGGCATTAACCATTAACCTATTTTTTGTGTTGCCTTGTTCTTAATTCATAGCGTTTGAGAACAAGTCCCAACATTGGTGCCCACCTCCGGTGAACTCACTTCCACTGATTGAGCTGATGGCTTCGTCCAACAAGCAAGCTGAAGCTGCTTTGGCTACGAAGCTGGTGCTCCCGATAACATGTGGTTCATGCTCAGAGCCAGGCAACAAGAAGCAGAAAAAGGAAGCTCAGAGAAGGGTGCAGCATGTTGGGGTGCAGGGACCCTTCATCAAGACAAAATGGTCCCACATCCCAATCACCTTCTCCCAGGAGGACCTTCAGCTCAAGGATTATCCTCATAATGATGCTATGGTTATATCTTGTGTTATCAAGGGATTTCTGGTCCATGATGTTTTGGTTGATACAGGCAGTGCAGCTGACATCATATTTGCTAAGGCCTTCAGACAGATGCAAGAGCCAGAGGACAAGATCCATGATGCTACACACCCTCTTTGTGGCTTCGGAGGAAGGCAGATTGTAGCACTCGGCAAGATCACAATGCCAGTAACCTTCGGATTTGTCCACAACACAAGGACTGAACATGTTGTGTTTGATATTGTTGACATGAAATATCCTTACAATGCAATCATTGGTCGTGGACACTTAATGCTTTCGAAGCAATTCTTCATCCAGCATATCTATGCATGAAGATACCTTCGGAACAAGGGCCTATTGCAATTCATGGAAGTCAGGAAGCTGCCAGAAAGGCTGAGGGAAATTGGAGAGACTCGAAAGCCATCCACATTATAGATGGAGCTGAAGCTTGTGAGCAGTACAAGTACAGAAGAGAGAAGGCCGCTTCAGCTGATCAGCCGAAGCCCATGCTTCTATGTGAAGACATAGCAGAGCAGAAGGTACTACTGGGGTCTCAATTATCTGAAGAACAAGAAAAAAACTTTGACAAGGTTTTTATTCAACAACAAGGATGTTTTTGCATGGTCAGCCAACGATCTCTGTGGTGTCAATAGGGATGTCATTGAACATTCACTCAATGTTGATCCATCCTTTAGGCCCAGAAAGCAAAAGCTTCGAAAAATGTCTGATGATAACGCCGAAGGTGCTCGGAATGAAGTAAAAAGACTTCTCAGTGCTAGTGTCATCAGAGAAGTAAAATACCCAGAATGGTTAGCCAACACTGTCATGGTGAAGAAGGCCAATGGTAAATGGAGAATGTGCATTGATTTTACTGATCTAAACAAGGCTTGTCCAAAGGATGAGTTCCCATTACCGAGAATAGATTCTCTAGTAGATGCAGCAGCTTCGTCAGAGCTCATGAGTCTACTAGATTGTTATTCAGGTTATCATCAAATTTGGATGAAAAAGGAAGATGAGCCAAAGACTAGCTTCATAACCCCCAGTGGTACATATTGTTATCTTCGGATGCCTGAGGGGCTCAAGAATGCTGGAGGAAGCTCCAGCAGGATGACGGCCAAAGTCCTTCATTCTCAGATAGGCAGAAATTTGCTAACATATGTTGATGATATCATAGTGAAGAGCACGAAGCAAGAAAACCATATTACTGATCTGCAGGAAACATTTGCTAATTTTAGGCAAGCTAGCCTAAAATTAAATCCAAAAAAATGTGTCTTCGGAGTGAAGAAGGGCAATGTTGGGGACTTGTTCTCAAATGCTATAAATTAAGAACAAGGCAACATAGAATATTAAATGTTAATGTCCTTCGTCCGCTGAAGCATTATCTCCCCAAGGGTTTAATGAACTTCGGACGAAGGCCATGATCAGAATATCACGAAGGTCATACCTTCATGATCAAACTTTGCCTTGGCAGAAAGCGATAATTCCAGTGTAATGCATCAGCGATTACAAGATTGCATGAACAGTACAGGGGTACTGTTCACCTATTTATAGGCACAGGGCGCAACCTGTGCGTAATTACATATATGCCCTTTACAATTAACTACACTAATGACACAGAACATCATGGGTTTTTAAGTCATTTCATCTTCAAGTCGGTTCGCCCCTTTGTCATGAGATCCGTTATTGTGCCGAAGCTTTATATGTGACAGCTTCGGCGCTGCTTCTGGGAAGATCTTCTGAAGGTGTTTTCTTCCTTTAGGATCTTCGGCTACGAAGCATAGCCCCAACAGTAGCCCCTTCACGTGCTAGATCGTTTGTCGTAACGAGCTTGATCCGTGAAAAAGTCTTCCAGGCTTCGGGATGCCGAAGATCCAAAAAACACCTTCCCTGAGCTCATTGGCAAGAAACGATTAAAATAATCCGCGCGCGAGGTGGCCCCATCTTGCAGCAGTTACGCACGCCCTAGCGATTCACCTTCCCGGACCCTGTGGCCCACCGTTCAGCGAGTGCAGGTGGATGTTTATCCGGTGTGGAAGACCTTGACGATTCACCTTCCCACCTGCGGCACTATATAAACAGATGGGTAGGTGTGAAGTTACCACAGCATTCATTGCTATTGCACTGTTTTGCTGCCAAAAATTTTAACCATAGCCGAAGCTTGATCATCATGCTCAAACGAAGTGCCGCTTTTGATTCTGCTTTGTCACAAGAGGAAGAGCTTCGAAAAAATCAAAAAAGTTAACAACTTCAAAAAATTTCAAGAAATTCATAATCAAATGGCGAGAGTGCGCTCCACTGCCAGGGTTGATCGTGAGGGAGATGAAACCGAAGCTACTGAGACTGTTCCCATTTCCGAAGCGATGAAGCGGTCTGGGCTGGTAACATTGGAGGATGCACCTGCCGCTGAAGCAGAGCAGGCTGATGTTGAGGAGACTAATTCCGAAGATGATTACAGCAGTGCAGTGCCGAGTAAACCCAGCCACCTGGATTTCGGAAAATCTACCATCTCTGAAGGTGATTAGCCTAAGATGATGAAGTTGGGCTATTTTAGTGAAGCGAAGAAAGAGCTGATTCGCTTTGGTGGGGAAGAAACTACTCCGAAGCCAGGAAAAGATGAAGTAATGGTCTTCAAAAGTTTCTTAAAAGTTGGTTTAAGATTCCCTTTGAACAAGATGATTGCTTATGTGCTGAAAAAGTTTGGGATCTACCTTCATCAGCTAACTCCTAACACTATCATTAGGCTTAGCGTTTACATTTGGGCCCTCCGAAGCCAAGGGGTGGAACCATTTGCCGAAGGTTTTTGCCGAGTGCACGAGCTTCATTACCAGACCAAGGCTAGAGGAGATGGGCTACATGAAAACTTTGGCTGCTACAATTTTGCCTACCGCAAGGCTACAAAATTTCCTGTGATCAGTTATTGTAGCAAGTGGCCAGCTGGCTGGAAATCCGAGTGGTTTGATGTCAAAGTTGACGAAGATAAGTTGAAATTGGTCCAGAGTCCGTTGGAATTGATCATCAGGGAGACTAGACCCCCGTGCAACATGACACCAGAGGGTCCGACCCAAATTGCTCTGGCTGAATTTAGAGTTATTGCGGAGCACATCGGCACTAGGGACTTAGTGCAAGAATTTTTGGCCTTCAGAGTGTTCCCAACTATGAAAGAGTGGGCCATGCCGAAGCTTGAAGGAAAAAAGAAGGAAGGGGAGCTTGTTCGGTTGCCTTACCATTACAAATTCAAGAGACATTTCAAAGTGCCTTGCCAAGAATGGTTGGACACGATCGAAGTAATGTGCAATGAAATACTCGACAATTACTCTAAAAAGAAGATCAGTTGATGACTGCGGCCTTCGGCACCCATCTAAAGCAAAGACTGAACCGAGTAATGGATGTTATTGACTTTGAATATCCCGACTACGAGCGGCTAGACAAGGGTGCCGAAGGGCAAAAAAGGAAGAAAAGTGGCTGATATTCTGAATAAAGATGATGAAGATCAATTGAAAAAGAAAAAAACCAAAGCCGAGTCAAAAACAGATGCTTCGAAGAAGAGAAAAGCTACAGCTCCGAAGCAGAAGGTAATTGGCGAAGATGAAGAAATTGCTGCATCACCTTCTACCACCGTCGTGGAGGAAATTTTAAAGGTAATGACTGAATCCTTGCCTGTCAAGCTGAGTCCATTAGGGTCACATCTGACGAAGCTTTTTCAGAAGGACAAGGAGCCCGCAAAAACGAAGAATGCAGCTAGGCCAAAAAAGCAAAGAATCATTACAGTGACGAAAGTCATTGAAAAGACGCCACCAAGAGCTTCAGCTCCGAAGGCGCCAGCTGTTGAGGACATAACGGCTACCGAAGCTGCACCTTCAGAGGCTACAGCTGCCGAAGCTGCCACAGCCGAAGATATAGAGTTAGAAACCACAATTGCAGATATTGATAAAATACTGCAAGACATGGCCACAGAAGAAGCTGTAGCAGCTACCGAAGAGACTTCGGCCCCAGAGCCCGAGAAAAAGAAAGAAATAGCCGAGGACACTTCGAAAGATGAAATTTTTAATTTTCAAAACTTAGTTGGGCAAGAGCTGACAAAGGCCAAAAAAGAAGAGTTAAAAGAATATGCCATATCTTGCGGGTATCGGCCGGGGGCATTTCTCTTCGGTGGTATCGATGATGAAAAGCTGGGTTGTATCCGGGATAAGACCGTAGCGAAGGTTATCGGTACTCTGTCAAAGAGTATTGGTTTCTCGAAGCTTGAAACAGACATCAGCCGCTACAGACGACAACACATCGTCGGTAGTTTGTTTTATTCTAATTTCAAGGTAAACAACTTTTCTCTAACTTTTTATCGTTTGTAATAACGAAGATGTTTTCTAACGAAGGTTGTTTATGTACAGAGTATGTTGCTGAGCAAAGCTTTAAAAATGCAGCAAGATTTGGAAGACAAAAAACACGAGGTTATAATCGAGAATTTAGAAGGCAAAATAAAAGACCAATCTGCTGCTCTTGAAAAGAAAGACTTCGAGCTTCAGACGACCGAAGGCTTATTGGCAGAAGCTGAAGCTAAAATAGCAGAACTGAATTCGAAGCTTCTCTGCCAGTCAGAAAGTTTCGAACAAGAAAAACAGAAGCTTAATGAAAAATTTGAGGCCGAAGTCCAGAAGGTTTTAGATTTGCAAAAATCATTAACAAGCCTTCAAAATAAATGTTTGGAATTCAGCAATTGATGTGTTCAACGGCTGAAGAAGGTCTTTTATTCGGTCGGGGCTAGCAGCGAAAAATTTACTCCTTCGGCTGAAGATCTACCAGGAGCCTTCGAACACATCGAGGGTGAAATTGATGACCTTGATGATGTTATTGCTGGACATGGTGATTTCTGTGCCCTGGTAGCTTCTCAGGGCACTACTGCTGCGTTCCTAAAATCTGGCTGCAAGCACAGAAAAAAATTATCAATAGACCCAATTTTAGCTTATCATCAGCAGATCTGGATGATATCCCCAACCTTGCCCGAAGCATAGCAAATAAATTTATAAAGGTGGTATGGACAAAGGGTGGACGAGACAAAGCTGGTGACGAAGCTCGGAGTCATCTTAAGCCGGTAACAAAATCATACCTTGTGCTTACCTCTTCCTTTGAACTTGAATTTTTCTTACAATACTTTAATTCGTGTAGGATGATGAAGCCGAAGCCGAAGCTTGAAGAGTAAGAAGATGACGCCGAAGCCTTAATGGATGACTATGGCTGAAGCTCGATGAGTACTGATGAAGCTTGAGTAGATGGCTGTAGAAAAAGCTCTAAAAACTTGTTGTAATAACTTTTGTAAATGTAATTAAATTTTACTTAATGAATTTTGTCTGTACCTTGCAATATATTCCTACCTTCCCATAAATGTATGAAGTGCTTTGGTGTGAACGAAATTAGCATTTTTGAGCCGAAGGCGAAAAACACCTTCACTTCTTTTCGTACACAGCGAAGCATAAAAACTGCTTCTTTTTCTCTTTTGCCGAAGCCTAATCTTTAGAGCCGAAGCAACTGCCTGTGTTATGATAATGATGATCCTACGTATATCTAAATGAATGTTTATGAATGCAAATGTTATGATGTAATGTACCGTGCAAATGAATGTCCAAACACATATACGAAGCAACAACCATAGCCTTCATTCCCTTAGGAATAAACAAAGTCTCTTTGCCGTTTATTTTTCGGCTTCACCGTTTATTTTTCGGGTGTATCAGCGCTGACTTTTTGCTGTAAGTTCTGCATTCCCTTAGGAACGTCTTTTGAAATTCTTCGCCTTCTATTTCGGCGGTATCGCGTTGACTTTTCGCGCTTCGCCTTATATTTCGGTGGAATCAGCGTTGACTTTTCGCTGTAAGCTCTGCATTCCCTTAGGAATGACTTTTGAGCAGAAAACTTACGTTGTGCTCCCTTAGGAACGACTTTTTGTAACTTCGTCGTGCTCTGCATCCCCTTAGGGACGTCATTCGAGCTTCTCCTTGTTTCTTCTTTTTCTTTGCACTCGATGGTGCGAGCTCAGTTTTTACATTTACATCTTTGGGGGATATTGCTCTTGTAGAGCTGAAATAAGAAAAAGGGAAATTACATGCTATGGCCCCATTAAAACCTTTCTCCCCCTTCGGAAAGGAAAAGGGTGCCATAGGAAAAAATAAAAAGATTACATCAAGCTATACATAATATCGCCGAAGCTCATCCGCATTCCAAGATCTAGGAATGTCGTTGCCGTCCATATCCTTTAATCTGTAGGAACCGGGTCTTGACGAAGATACTACCAGAAAAGGTCCTTCCCATTTCAACTGTAGCTTGCCTACTGTATCTGGGTTGGCAACTCTCTCAAGTACCAAGTGACCTGGCCTGATATTTTTTAACCGAACTTTTCTGTCACGCCATTTTATTGTTTTGGCTTGATATTTATTGATGTTCTCCACAGCCTGAAGCCTGATCCCTTCTAAGGCATCTTTTGACACAGAACAATCAGCTTCGTCCTCAGCCGAAGCCACTGTTCTTATTGATCCTGCTTTAGCTTCTTCCGGAGTTATTGCTTCGTCACCAAACAGTAATTTGAATGGTGAAAAGCCTGTTGACCTTGACATTGTTGTATTGTGGCTCCACACCACTTTGATCAATTCATCTGGCCACTTTCCTCTGGGCTGATTGAAGATTAACTTCATTATTCCCGTCATTATAATGCCATTAGCTCTTTTAAACAAGTCCATTTGACTCTGGATGTCTGACTGATGCAAAATGAATCTTCGTGCCAATTTGCTCACAGAACTCTTTGAAAGCTTCGGCATCAAACTGTGTTCCATTGTCCACAGTAATGGCCTTCGGCACTCCGAAGCGACAAACAATATTTTGCCAGAAAAATTTCTGAACAGTGACTGAGGTTATTGTGGCTAAAGGTTTCGCTTCAATCCATTTGGAAAAATATTCTACCGCCACCACAACATATCTTAAATTTCCTTGTGCTGGTGGAAGTGGGCCTAGCAAATCAAGGCCCCACCTTTGCAATGGCCAAGTGGGCTGTATTAACTGAGTCAGGGATGAAGGCTGTTTTTGATCTCTTGCACATTTTTTACAACCTTCACACTTTTGGACTAATTCCGCTGCATCTGAAGCTGCCTTCGGCCAATAAAACCCCTGACGAAAGACTTTTTCCCAGCAAGGGCCTAGATCCGATGTGAGATCCACACAGGCCTGCGTGTATTTCCTTCATCAATTCTATACCTTCAGCTCTAGATAAACATTTAAGCAGTGGAGAGCAGACTCCATGTTTGTATAACTCCCCTTCTATCATTACATATGGTCGGCTCTTGCCTCTATTCTCTTATTATATGCTTCGTCATCTGAAAGATAATTGCCCTAGAGAAAGGATATAATCTCAGTTCTCCAATCTTCACTATGAACATGAGATATATTGAGCACTGCTCTTTCAAGAAGTTCCACCGAAGGTACTCTTATTGTCTCGAAGAATACTTCCGAAGGTAAAGGCAGCCCCTGTGCCGCTGACTTAGCTAGCAGATCAGCGTGCTCATTTTCTCCTCGTGGGATATTCTTGACAGAAAACCTTTCGAATGAAGCTTCAAGCCTTCGAACTGTATCCAAGTATTTTTCAAACTTCGGATCTCTTGCTTACAACTGTCAATATGACCAGAAATAACTTGGGAATCTGTTTTGAGAACCGCCCTTCTTACCCCATTGCCTTTAACTTTCGAAGCCCCAAAAGCAAAACTTCGTATTCAGCAATATTATTTGTGCAGCTGAAATCAAGTTTCACTGCATAGCATGTTCTGACTTTGGAAGGTGCAACTAAAACAGCAGCTGCGCCTGCCCCGAAGGTTCCCCAGGAACCGTCACAGAACATTGTCTAGGCTTCAGCATCTTTAATTGCTTCTTCCTCCTGAGCCCCTGGCATCCAGTCAGCGATTAAGTCTGCTAACGCCTGGGACTGAATCGAGGATCTATGTACATAATCAATGGTGAACTCGTTGAGTTCCGCAGCCCACTTTCCAATCCTTCCAGTAGCTTCTCTGTTTCTCATAATATCCTTCAAAGGCTGTGATGAAGGAACAATTATATGGAATGCTTGAAAGTAATGCTGAAGCATCCTGGAGGCCATTAAGACTGCATATAGCACCTTCTCCAACTCTGTATAATTTTTCTTTGATAAACTGAGGACTTCGAAACAAAGCATACTAGAGCTTGCTTTTTAGTTTGTCCTTCAAGCTTCTTCTGGACAAGTGCTGCACTTACTGCAGAGTGCGAAGCTACCACATACAACAGCAGAGGAGCGCCTGGCGCGGGTGGAGTTAGCGTCGTTAGGTCTATCAGATACTGCTTCAGCTCTTCGAAGACTTTCTGCTGAGCTGGTCCCCATTGAAAGACTTCGGCTGACTTCAGCACTTCGAAGAATGGTAAATTCCTCTCTGCTGATCTAGATATGAATCGGTTCAAGGATGCCAGTCTTCCTGTCAGCCGTTGGGCCCCCTTCTTTGTTCTCGGTGGTTCCATCCGAAGAATAGCTTCGATTTTATTCGGATTAACTTCGATTCCCTTGTCGAAACCAGACAACCAAGGAATTTTCCCTTCTTTACTCCGAAGACACATTTTTCTGGATTCAACTTCAGGCCAGCATGCCTAAAGTTAGCAAATGTTTCCTGCAGATCGGCAATGTGATTTTCTTGCTTCGTGCTTTTTACTATGATATCATCAACATATGTTAGCACATTTCTGCCTATCTGAGAATGAAGGACTTTGGCTGTCATTCTGCTGAAGCTTCCTCCAGCATTCTTGAGCCCCTCAGGCATTCGAAGGTAACAATATGTTCCACTGGGGGTTATGAAGCTGGTTTTTGGCTCATCTTCCTTCTTCATCCAGATTTGATGGTAGCCTGAATAACAATCTAGTAGACTCATGAGCTCTGACGAAGCTGCTGCGTCTACTAGAGAATCTATCCTCGGTAATGGAAACTCATCCTTCGGACAAGCCTTGTTGAGATCAGTAAAATCAATGCACATCCTCCATTTACCATTGGCCTTCTTCACCATAACAGTGTTAGCTAGCCATTCTGGATATTTTACTTCTCTGATGACTCTAGCACTGAGAAGTCTTTTCACTTCATTCCGAGCACCTTCGACTTTGTCATCAGACATCTTTCGAAGCCTCTGCTTTCTGGGTCTGAAGGATGGATCAACATTGAGCGAGTGTTCAATGACATCCCTGTTGACACCACATAGATCGTTGGCGGACCATGCGAAAACATCTTTGTTGTTGAACAGAAACCTTATTAGGTTTTTCTCCTGTTCCTCAGACAATTGAGATCCCAGCAACACCTTCTGCTCTGCTATATCTTCACATAAGAGCATGGGCTTCGGCTGATCGGCCGAAGCAGCCTTCTCCCTTCTATACTTGTACTGCTCACAAGCTTCGGCTCCATCTATATTATGGATTGCTTTTGGAATCTGTCCAGTTTCCTGACTTCCATGAATAGCAATAGGTCCTTGATCCGAAGGTATCTTCATGCAAAGATATGCTGGATGAAGAATTGCTTCAAAAGCATTGAGTGTCCCACGACCAATGATTGCATTGTAGGGGTAGTCCATGTGGACAATATCAAACACAACTTGTTCAGTCCTTGTATTGTTGACAAATCCGAAGGTCACTGGCATCGTGATCTTGCCAAGTGCTACAATCTGTCTTCCTCCGAAGCCACAAAGAGGGTGTGTAGCATCATGAATCTTATCCTCTAGCTCTTGCATCTGTCTGAAGGCCTAGCAAATATAATACTCTGCTGCACTGCCTGTATCGACCAGAACATTATGGACCAGAAATCCTTTGATAACACAAGAAATAACCATAGCATCATTGTGAGGGTAATCCTTGAGCTGAAGGTCCTCTTGGGAGAAGGTAATTGGGATGTGAGACCATCTTGACTTGATGAAGGGTCCCTGCACCCCGACATGTTGTACCCTTCTCTGTGCCTCCTTCTTCTGCTTCTTGTTGGCCGGCTCTGAGCATGAACCGCCTGTTATCGGGAGCACCAGCTTCGTAGCCGAAGCAGCTCTAGCTTGGTTGTTGAACGAAGCCATTAGCTCAAAAAGTGAAAGGTGAGTTCACCGGAGGTGGGCGCCAATGTTGGGGACTTGTTCTCAAATGCTATAAATTAAGAACAAGGCAACATAGAATATTAAATGTTAATGTCCTTCGTCCGCTGAAGCATTATTCTCCCCAAGGGTTTAATGAACTTCGGACGAAGGCCATGATCAGAATATCACGAAGGTCATACCTTCATGATCAAACTTCGCCTTGGCAGAAAGCGATAATTCCAGTGTAATGCGTCAGCGATTACAAGATTGCGTGAACAGTACAGGGGTACTGTTCACCTATTTATAGGCACAGGGCGCAGCCTGTGCGTAATTACATATATGCCCTTTACAATTAACTACAATAATGACACAGAACATCAATGGGTTTTTAAGTCATTTCATCTTTAAGTCGGTTCGCCCCTTCGTCATGAGATCTGTTATTGTGCCGAAGCTTTATATGTGACAGCTTCGGCACTGCTTCTAGGAAGATCTTCCGAAGGTGTTTTCTTCCTTTAGGAT
>JAOPSE010000806.1:0-283881 GCA_029449295.1 Zea luxurians
AAACCGGGCGTTGACATACGATAGGGAGTGAATTTCAAGCCGGAGTCGCGTCACCGCCGTGCGCCGCGACTGTGCTTCCCCGTCATCCGTCTTCGGTGAGTAGACCCTGCGCCGTTTTTACTCTAGCCTCGAGATAGTGTAGAACCTTGTGGATTTGGGTTTCAGGCACTGGAGCTCGGGGTTCACTTTCGCCGGCAATGGCACCACCACGGCGCACCGTGTACCGAGTCCTATACTCGATGATGGCCAAAATTAGTTGTAGAATGGGGCTCGGCGTGTCGTCAATTTCGCGTGGGTCGTGTGGATTGAGGTATGGCGCTCGGGAGGGCCGGAATCGTGATCTCCGGCGATCCCCGCCGCCGTGCGTGGGGGCTGTTTGCGTGGCTCGGGGTGGGTGGAAGGCGAAGCTGGCGCAGCCGTCGGATCGGGCGCGTACGATTATGATTAGATCACTGCTTACCCCCCCCCCTTCGCGCTTAAAATCTGGTCCGTTGGCGGTTCATCCGAGGGCATGTGAGCGGAGGAAACGTGGTTGGATCTAGGGCGTCGATCTCGAATCCGATGGGCAGCGTTACGTACCGATTCGGCTGTGGATGCATCTAATCGGGCGGTCGATTGGCGATCGGGCGGTCAGGATTGCTCCATACCCTTTCGGCTTGGCAATTTTGCAAAAGAGACCCCCTGCTATACTAGTATCAACCCGCAGTCCACCTGGTGGGTCGTCTGAGTCTTAGGATCAGTTACACCTAGGCCCCTGAGTTTTCTGGAAAATGTGGCCGAGTCCAGAGATCATGAAAATCAAATAAATAAATTCAGAAATAGATTTTTAATATAAAAACAATTCCTAGAACTTATTTAATCCATAGAAAATTCATTTTTAGTCCAAATCACTCCATTCCAGTTTCTAAAATTTGTAATAATGTTCTCTATCATATAGTGGCTCTGTTTTGGCATGAAAACAGTAAGAAAAATTATTTATCATTTAATCCTATTTTAATCACATTAAACCTTAGGAAATTCATAACTTGAATTCTATAACTCCAAATTTAGTGATTCTAGTTCCCATGATCTCATTTTAAGGTGTAGATTTTTACTGTATATTCTATTTTCATGTTTGATATGATGTTAATTTATGCCTATGCTATGTATGTATTGTGTTGACGCGAGTAGACGAGCAAGCCACTGTGGAAACTGAGGTTCAACAAGTAGAAGTAGCTGAGCAGGAGCTCATTGAAGGCAAGTTGTGCCCTTGATCACTTACTTTTCCCAGCCATGTTCTTATTAATTTTAATGATCTGCATAGGTTAATTTTGATGGGAGCCTTTATGTTACCCCAGTTTTGATTACCTCTATACCTTGTTCACCCCTGAAATATTTTTGGGTAGTACTTGCTATTGCTTTATGTGGATTGGGTATGGAGATACACTATTCATGATTATTTCTATTATTATCTTGTTATTATTATGTTCATGTTAAGATCATTAAATTAATGGGAACATGGAGCGACCACCCGGGAAAACAGTGCTACCACAAGGGTTTAATGGGACGCCCTTGGCTGATTAACTAGGAAAGCTAGAGGAGGGCTACCTTACCCGAAAGGGGCAAGGGCAGTAGGGGAGTGGTCAGTGTAGGGAGGTCCTTGTTTGATTTTGCTGCGATGGCGGTCAGGCAAGATCCCTGCACTGGAGCTTCCTATAAACTGTAGCGGGTAGTCTGAAGCTAGTGGAACTTTGTAAAGGCCTCGTAGTGTTACCCTGCCTCGCTTCCTTGGTAGAGGTGTATGGGATTCATGACCCTTGGCAGATGGGTAACACGGCTTGTGGGTAAAGATGCGCAACCTCTGCAGAGTGTAAACTAGTATACTAGCCGTGCTCACGGTCATGAGCGGCTCGGACCCTCACATGATTAATTATGGAACTTAAATTTAATTTGGACATTGCATCGCATTTGGGATTATTTTACTATTACTGTTCTTTATTATTATTAAGGTTTGGTATTTACTTACACCTAGTAATTGCTAATAAAATTTTGACCAACTTATAAAAGCAATGCTCAGCCTTTATTTCATTGATCAGCCTTACACTTCATGAACTCCCACCTTTGGTGAGTTCATGCCACATTAATCCCCACGACTTGTTGAGCTATGAACGTATGTGAGCTTCACTCTTGCTGTCTCACCCCCCCCCCACAGGAGAAGAGCAGGTGGTTGAAGAGGAGCCACCTAACACTGAGGAGTTCGATCTGATCTAGGTGGCGTTTCTCAGTCGACATTGGCGCCGACGATCCTTAGTTCGTTTTATATTTATCATTCATTTTGTAATAAGTCTTCCGCTATGTAATAAATACTCTGATGATTTATGACATTTATCTCTATACACTCTGTTATTATATATGTTGTCTTCTTGGCGCATGTATGAGATGCATCCGGCTTTGTTCCTTAAAACCGGGTGTTACACCTGTGCTCGACAGCAGCGACAAGATCCACGTCAGCGGCGTTGCGTTTTGCTTGCGCCTTCTTCTTGGAGCCACGCTGGACGGACGCCTCGGGGGCATCTTCCTTCAGTCTTCCCTGAGGCTGCTTGTCCTTCCGGAAGATGGCTTCGACCGCCTCCTGACCAGAGGCGAACTTGGTGGCGATGTCCATCAATTCGCTCGCCTTGGTGGGAGTCTTGCGCCCCCACTTTGCTCACCAGGTCTAGGCACGTGGTGCCGGTGAGGAATGCCCCGATGGACGTCTGAGTCGGTGATGTTGGGTAGCTCGGTGTGCTGCTTGGAAAACCGCCAGATGTACTCTCGCAGGGATTCCCCTGGCTGCTGGCGACAGCTTCGAAGATCCCATGAGTTCCCAGGGCGCACGTACGTACCATGGAAGTTTCCCGCGAAGGCCTTGACCAGGTCGTCCCAGTCGGAGATCTGCGCAGGAGGCAGGTGCTCCAGCCATGCCCGGGCAGCATCGGAGAGGAAGAGGGGGAGGTTGCGGATGATGAGGTTGTCGTCGTCCGTCCCTCCCAACTGGCATGCCAGTCGGTAATCCGCGAGCCACAACTCTGGCCTTGTCTCCCCTGAGTACTTGGTGATGGTAGTCGGGGGTCGGAACCGGGCCGGGAACAGCACCCGTCGTATGGCCCGGCTGAAGACTCGCGGACCTGGCGGTTCGGGCGAGGGGCTCCAATCCTCCTCACTGTTGTAGTGTCCTCCGCGCCTGGGGTGGTAGCCTCGGTGCACCCTTTCCTCGAGGCAGGCTTGACGGTCGCGGCGATGTGGCTTGTTGCCGAGGCGATCCGGGGCCGCGGGCGTCTCGTCCCGTGTGCGCTCGGTGCGGACCGAGGCCTCCTATATGCGTCGGGAGGGTGTTGCGTGATGCTCTAATGGGCACCCTTGCCTTCGGGAGGCAGAGCTCTTGGCTTGTCGGACTGCGACATCTTCCAGGAGATCATTGAGTTCGCCCTGGATACGCCGCCCCTCGGTGGTGGATGGCTCCGGCATCGTTCGAAGCAGCATCGCTGCTGCAGCTAGATTCTGGCCGACCCCGCTGGAGGCCAGGGGCAGCTCTGCCCTGGCACCGTCAACGATACGGCGCTGGACGTCCCAGGCCCGATGATGTGCTCCTCCAGCGATTGCTCGGCCTGCCCATTCCTGCTCGATGTTTTGTCGGAGCTACACAAGCCGCCCCACTTCTTCGTCGAGCCTGGCCTGCATCTCGCGGAATTGCTTGAGCTGTGTGTCCTGACCCCCGGCAGAGACTAGGACCACAGCTAGCTCCCACAGGATGTCAACGCGAGACGCAGGCACTGGGGCGTTGTCATCTTCCGGCATGCCGAGGTGGTTGTCTTCGCCGTGATCCCCCTAATTGACGTGGAAACACTCGCGACTTGGGTCGTAACCCTCGTCGCCAAGGCTGTGGTCATCGTCAGAACAACCGGAGAGGCAGTAGTCACATGCGGACATGAAGTCTCGCACAACACTGGGATCATGGAGCCTGGAGAAATCCCAACAGAAGTCAGGGTCGTACTCTTCCTCGGACCCGCGGGTCCGTAGGTCAAGACGGCCGTCAGTCAGTCCCAGGTTGACCACATATGGTACCCTGAAAGGTTAGGGTATGCCCTTGCGAAAGCGCTCACCGAAGCGGGGTCGCTTCATGGATCGAAGCTGAATCTAAAAGGGACAGGGTGGAAAACGGACGGTACCTTTTGGTCGATGGACGGTGGTGAAGTCACGTCAGGGACGGAATGCACCATCATCTCAGGTACGAGGCTAACGCCCAGCAGGTCCTTCGCGAGGGTGCTGGCGTCATCGGTCCACTTGGGGTTGGCACGTAGCGGGGAAGCAGTACCCGTCGTTGTCTCAGGTGTGAGGACAACACTCGACATGTCCCCCGCAGGGGTGCTGGCGTCGTCGACTCGCTCTGGTCCGACAGCCGACGAGGTGCAGCCTCCTGCCTGGCCATGGTTGCCCCAGCTCCTCCTCCTCCGGCGAGCAGGGTGGCGGGGCAAACCCGGGTGTTCCTCTTCTGCCATGGTGGGAAGTCATCGTCGAGTTCGCCGCCGCCGAGTGAGCCTACGACCGTCGTTGCTGTCGCGCTACGAGGGGAGGAGTACCATGTCGTAGCTGCCATCGCAGGACATGAACTCGAGACTCCCGAAGCGGAGCACCATCCCCGGCTAAAGAGGCTGCTGAAGGCTACCCATCTGGAACTCAATGGGAAAGTATTCGTAAACACGCAGCGAGCCCCTACCTGGCGTGCCAACTGTCGGCGTTTCGGACCCGCGAGGTCCGTCAACCAACCAGTGAATTTGTTGCTGCGTGCCCCTGTCCAGATGGGTTGATGCAAGATGGAACACAAGAGGGAAATGAGGCTTATGTTATCCTACACCCGGGTGCTCGTAGTAGGGGTTACAAGCGTCGCGAGAGAGCGAGGGCAAGAGCGAGCGAGAGAGAGAGAGTCCCTACGTGCGTCCGTCTCTGCCTGTCTCGTCTGCCCCGCATCCCGCTGTCAACGTGTGTCCACATGAATGTGTCTGTGTGCCAACGTGAATCTCCACCTCTGTCTGTCAACCTGCCCCCCTAGGGAGGCCCTGGACATCCCCTTTTATAGATACAAGGAGACGCCCAGCTGTACAATGGGGTGTAGCTATGTGCTAACGTGGCTGGCGGAGGAGCGCCTTGAGCCCTATACACGAGGTAACGTGGCTGTCGGAGAAGTGCCTTGAGCCCTGTAGAAGCATAGCTGGCGGTGTGGCATGGATCTTGCTGACGTTTGCTTGCTTCCGTAGGGGGTTTGAGAGCAACCGACGTCATGGGCGCACGCGGGGAACCATCATTACCTGTTGCCGGAGTAACCTTAGATGGGACACCGGTCTTGTTCCTTCAAAGCCTAAGGCAACTAGCTAGGAGTAGGGTAATGATGCGTCCCCTGTAGCGTAGTCGGTCCGAGGCTGAGGTCGGGCGAGGCGGAGACTTCTCCTGAGGCCGAGGCCGAGGTCGGGCGAGGATGTGACTCCTCCCGAGGCCGAGGCTGAGGCCGAGGCCTGGGGTCGGGCGAGGCAGAGACCTTCTCCCGGGGCCGAGGCTGAGGCCAAGGCCTGAGGTCGGGCAAGGCAGAGACCTTCTCCCGGGGCCGAGGCTAAGGCCGAGGCCTGAGGTCGGGCGAGGCGGAGCTCCCTGTTGCGCCCGAGGCCGAACTCGTGGAAGATCATGACTCAGTTTTACCCTCGTGGTTGGCACAGCAGTCGAAACGGGGTGAATAGCGCTGTTTTCCTGTTAGATTGGTCAGTAAAGGGGCGAAGTGACTGCGGTCACTTCGACCTTGCCGACTGAGGCACACATGTCAGGATAAGGTGTCAGGCGATCCCCCGCATTAAATGCGCATGCGATACAATCGGTTGGTAGGGCGATCCGGCCAAGGTCGCTGCACGACAAAGTCTGCCCAAGTTGGGCTTCAGGCGAGCCGAGGGTGCGCTCACTGCCTGAGGAGGCCCTCGGGCGAGGCGTGAATCCGCCCGGGACTACTGTTCCCGCCCGAGGCCGAGGCTGGGCTCGGATGAGGTCGCGTCCCTTGGTAGACGAGGCCCTGATTTGAACCGCACTTTATCAGTTGTTTATGGTTTGTTCTGAAGATGTTTTTCGGCCGCGTTTAGGAGTATTGGGGGTACCTCTAATTACGCTACCCGACACATATATATAGCTTGGTGGAGGTAGTGGGCGTTGTTGTTGTTGTCTTTCCAGCTGTGCTTGCCTTATTTCTCGACGTATCTCCAACCGGTCCTGACGTATTTCCTCGCGTTCTTGTCTTATCTGATTTTGCAATTCGGTAACCATGTTTGCCATTTGTTTTATTACCATCATTTCGGTGGCAACCACTTGCTCGATTCCAACCGATGGAGGATCTAGATGATTCATTTCTATTTGTTGTTGCCTGATACTATTCCCTTCCTGGCATTGACCATGAAAGTTAGAAGCATATGGTAAAATAGTTTGCAAGGGAAATTATTTGGTAGACAGAACGAATAGGCTAGTATCTAGTTATGAACAGAAGATTCTTTGGCAGGGCTTAATCTGTTGTTTTATACCAAGCTTGGGATAACTAGTCGTATAAGGTGAATGTCCAAAGGCATGATAGAATCTGCCAAGATGGGATAGATATGGGCGAGATAGACTACATTATGTAGGTCAAAATTTTGTTTGATGTTAGGTGGGGACAGATAATTAATCAATTCATCATGACACTATTGTTTGGGTTAGCTCGTGGTTGAGTTGATCTAATGTTCTAAGTTAAGTTAACACCAGGCTAGAAGGGTCCAAATTCCACTAATCTGTTTAAGCAGACCACATTGGATTAGATCACACTAGATTCCATAATCCCATTTAAGAATACCATTTAGTTGAGCATATCCAGCTGACTTTATCTTTATGAAACTCTAGTATATATTTTATTTTATCTAAGTGGGACTTCCAATTATTATATATATTTTTTATACCTAAAATTTTCATGCCATTGGCAGGTGTGGCATAGAAACAAGGGTATATCATGTTTTAGCTATTTGGTGTGTGTTGACATAGAATGAGTGTACTATGGCATAATCGAGCTTCCTTTGGGGATCTGAATTAGGGACCATCAGTTGTGGTGTTAGATGCCATTATCCAAGTTGTGATAACAATTGCGGGTACATGGAGTAGGTAGGTTGAACAGAGTTTTACTTTACTTTTGGGATAAATGGGTTGGGCAAACTATAACATAGGCTAGTTTGTGATTTCATGGACGAGTTGGTCTAAGGTACTCGTTTAAGTTTAAACCCATTTATAGAAATATGGTCTAATCCCTGTTACCATTATTAACAAACTTGTTTAAGTAACTCACGTTAGATTGGATCATATTAGATTAGGCATGTTCTAGATTAGATTGGATATAACTAGATTAGACTAGTTTAAGTTAGATATATCTACCAGGGTAGAATATATATTATTAGGATATGTTAGAATCTTTTGCGATAGGAGGGATTATATGGTGTAGGTAAGTCAGAATCTCTGTCGGTTAAACAGAGGGGTTATGCAACTATCGAGTGGTTAAGGTAGTTGCATATGGCCAGGTTGGACTAAGACTCCAATTTAGGTTAAAACATATTTATAAGAGTAGGATCCAATCTTATTTTACCAGTATTATCTAACATGTTTGTCGATTAGATTAGATCTGATCAGATTAGATGGGACCAGAATAAAATTGGTGTAATCATATTAGACTAGATAAGATCTACTTAATTTATTTTGAAATAGATCATGTTTGTTACACTATTATGAGATAAGCAAATTGGTTGGGATAAGTATGCTTGTTTGGACAAGATGAGTCTTTAAGATTATGGTAGATTCTGTCGAGATTAGTTAGATCTATTAGGATAAGATAAAATATTTTCAAGATAAGATGAATCTATTAAGATAAGAAAGAATCTTTTAAGATAAGATGGATCTATTAGGATAAGGGAGATCCTTCCAAGATAAGATGGATCTATTTGATACATTCTAGTGGGGTACTTTTAGTTGGTCTAGTTTATCTAATAAACAATTTAAGAGGATAAGATAATAAATTTTTAACACAATATGAACCTATGAGGATAAGATAGATTCCTTTAAGTTAAGAGGGATCCATTAAAGTAAGAAAGAATCTTTTAAGGTAAGAAGGATCCATTTAAAATGGATACACTTTAATGGAGGATAATCTAAGTTGTTTAGTTATCTCATGAATTTTATTTATTTATATCCCATTCATTGTATCTATTGAAGTGATGTCCTCATCATCCTCCTCCTCTTGAATTGGAGTCGTCCACGACTCGATCTCATCTTCGTCACCCATATATGGTTTCAAATCTGAAATGTTAAAGGTGGAACTAACCCAAAAATCTGGAGGCAACTCAGGTGGTAATCCAGGGGGTATGTCAGAGGGAAACACATCCATGTCCTCATCATCCTCCCCCTCTTGAAGTGGATTCGTCCTCGACTCAAGCTCATCTTCTTTTCCCAAATATGGCTTTAAATCTGAAATATTAAATGGTCCAGCAGTATGGTTGGGCAAGCTCGCTCTAGGAATCAAATCACTCTGGTGCTCAATCCCACGAATGGGAGGAAGTCCTGGAGGTAACTCAGAGGGAAAAACATCTCGGAACTACTGCAAAAGGTTAGTCACACATGCAGGCAAAGTGCTAGCAATATCATCAATACAAAAGAAAGCATCTTTGCAAACCAAGGCATAGCAACAAGCATCAGTAGCATGAGTTTCAAGAAGATCAGATTTAGTAGCAAGCATGACAGGAGCTTTCAATTTAATTTGTTGCTGAATTTCAGTCTCATTAGTTGGTTCTTTATGGGTACTTGCAACTCTATCTTTATCAGCTTGTACAATTTCAGTAAGAGTCAAAGGTAGCAAAGTAATGTTTTTATCTTTATGCCTAAAAGTGTATGTATTACTCCTACCATGGTGACATGCATCTGTATCATATTCCCAAGGTCTACCCAACAAAAGAGAACAAGCTTCCATAGGTACTACATCACAATCCGCATAATCAGAATACATACCAATGGAGAAATGCACTCGTACCATGTGTGTTACCTTAACCTTGCCTGAATCGTTGATCCACTGAATGTGGTATGGATGTGGCCGTGGACTTGTGGTCAAGCCAAGCTTCTTGACCAAATCTGAACTCACCAAATTATTGCAGCTTCCACTATCAATAATAACATGTGCATGCCGATTCTTGATGGAGAAGAAAGTCTGGAACAAATTATTGCATTGCTGCTTCTCTGATGGTTCAGGCTGAGAACTAAGAACACGCTGCACCATGATGCTTCGAAGGTTCACCGTAGCATCAGCACCAAGTATGGCATCATCATTAGCAGCAACATCACTGGAGTCATCATTGTCACCCTCACCGTCGGAAGCACTAATGTAGCCATCATTCGTAGCAATGTATGTTCGTTGACTCGGGCAATCCTTCTTCACGTGACCAATCCCATGACAGCGGTGGCAAACAATACCCGAAGAACGACCACTAGAAGGTGTTGCAGGTGCTGTTGAATTCTGTTTCTTGGCGAGTACCTGCAAAGGAAGGTTACCAACATGTGCAGCAGGTGTCGAGGGAATATGACTCGACGCAGGTGTGTGCGTCCGTGATGCAGAGGAGGCGCCAAAAGTAGTCCTAGGTCGATGTTGGCGTCCCTGCAATTCTTTCTCTGCAAGCATAGCAAACTGGAACAACTTGTTGACAGTGTTAAAATCTTTGTAATCCACAATGTCCTGAATGTCACACCGCAAACCTGAATAAAAACGGCAAAGAGCGTCCTCATGTCCCTCTACTATCCCACAACGTTGCATTCCCTTCTGAAGCTCAGCATAATAATCTTGAACAGATTTATCCCCTTGCTCTAAACGCATCAATTTCTTATGCAATTCTCTATGATAAGATGGGGGAACAAATCTATCACGCATAGCTACCATAAGATCTTCCCAAGTCGTAGGTGCTCTACCATCCCCAACTAGACCAGTCCACCAAACAATAGCAAAATCTTTAAATTCACTAGTGGCTTGTCTAACTTGATGTCGTTCAGGTACAAGGTGGGCAGTAAATTTCTGTTCTATCGTCATCTCCCAATCAAGATATCCCTCAGCATCATAATGACCCGAAAAATATGGTATAGAAAATTTAATCTTAGCATAAGTGTCGTCAGGAGCACGATTGTTATTACCTTGCTGGCGGCGTTGGTGTGGCATAACTTCTGTGTTTTGATGAAGACGACGATGTAGGTGCAAGTCTCTGGTGGCCGCTTCATCATAATTACCTTCTTCATCAAACACGGCATCATCGGGAAGACGTGGACGAAGAGGTGGTGGTGGCGGTGGTGCTTGTTGTTGCGTCTCCAACACAGCAAGTCTGTCGACGATCTGGGACAATCGTCGATCTAGCCTCTCGTAAGTCTTGCCAAGGTTCATGTCAATGAAGGCATCATGCACTGACTTGTGGACCGTCTCCTCCATTTGTTCCTTCAGGAGCTTGTTGTTTGCCTCAAGATCTTGGCGGCTAACACATTCATCGAAGTCTGTAGGGATCCTTGCTTCTTCGTCGTCGCCTGCCATCGAAACACAAAAATAGGGAACAAACGGTAAAGGTTATCCCTAATAATCTCACTACACTCTCCTCTCGGGTGGAACACAGGAACACGCTCTAATGTATCTTACCAAGGTCTTACAAGTGTCTGACGAAATACAAGCAAAGAATGGTACAATCGGAGGCTGGTTCGTGATACTTACCAAGAGGTAGTGAAACCGCGATTGCAAGGTCAAATCTGTATTGATCAGAAGATATAGTATGTGGAGCTGTAGGACAGGCACAATATGTATGTGAATGTGGAACAAAATCGAGTGCAGATTAGCGAAGTTCAATAAGTGTCCAAAGCGCAAGTCACAATTGCTGGCTAAGACGTGTCCTATCGAAGCACAACAAGATAAAAGTAACAAACTAGCAGAATGGCAGTTCTGTAAATAGCGCAGATTTTTCAGCACTAGTAGAAATCAAAGGCGTGTTTCCAAAGGAGTACCAGCAAACGAGCTTGAAATATTCTGAATTTTTTATCACTGATCCAAAATCACAATTGATGGAAGCACACAAAATTTGACTTGAAACAGAGTTGTATTGTGGCCTAAAGAAAATCACAAAGGATCTCCAAAATTCTTGAAAACACTTAAACAATTTTTTAATTATATTCCCGATTTTTTTTGAATTTTTGACCCCAGAATGGAGTCAGGAATCTGCTGTAAAAATTTGAGCTCAAACGGAGCACCGAGCGAAAAGTTATGCCCGTTTTATGGAAGGTACCTCAAGTTATGGTTTTCCAGGGCACAAATTGGTAGGAACTGTAGCGGCGGCTATAGAACACAGGGGCACAAACCTCCCTGGTATAAGAAATTGGTAAGCGCCAGATGATGAAACAAGGAGGGTTGCAATGCAATGCGGCTTGCAACCAATCTAGGGCTAGCGTGGTGAGAATTCACACAAGGCGGCTAGCGAGGCAAATAGAGTAATGTGGTGTCTCGACTTGTAATCTGGGTAAGGTGGATGGGATAGCGGTGGAAACAAATAACAGCGATGGAGCGGTTGAACTACGATGACGACACGACCTAAACCAGCAACAAGACTCGATACGGACACAAACTCAACAAAGCAATCTGAAACGAAATTGCAAGGCTAAACAAGGGTTCTAGGACAGCGGAATATTTTTTTTGTATGGCAATTATCTGGAGTTATAGGATGAAAAACCTAAACTAAACTAGGGTAAGCCTGAGAGTAATACCTAAGTCTTTGAATACCACTTGATAGGAATGGGGGTGCCCGATCTTCCGTCAGGTAAAGATAACTATCGATTTGGTGGAGATGTCACACAGACGATCCGGCTTCCAATCAACACGACTAGAACCCCGCAATCGCAGCACCACTTCTCCTCTGGTTATCAACCGTGCGCTGCGTGATTGACCTCGCCACGAAGACTAATCCTTGCCTGTGAATCGAAGACACAAGCAAGAACAAGAAAGAACACAATCTAGAATATTGCGGATGAATGATTAAGCTCACAAGTTGGGGGTCTCACAAACCGATCCATGGCGGCTGTTCTCGACAGATCTAAACTTAAGTAAAACCCAACCCTAATGTGATGGTGGCTGCTGAATAAATAGAGTATTAGGGTGTGCGTGACTCCTGGACTCGCCACTAATGGGCTCCGACGCGATACACGGGCCAACGGCCCAACAGACGGTATCGCAACACCAAAACAGAATCTGAACTCTGACTTGTTTCGACGATTCCCGTTGGCTCCGGACGAATTTTAGGGTGGAACCAGTTGGGTTGGTTAGATAATCTCCTTATCTTTCCAACCATATCAAGTCCGTCGCAATCGGAGTTCGGATGCATCTTGGGCGTCCATTTTAGTGCAGATTGGTCCTGGAACCCGAGATGGAGTCGCAGCCGAGTCGGACTTGATCTCCTTCCTGTTGTGGCTCCCTTGCTGCTCCTTCTCAACACATAGGCCTTTCCCAAGTCCTTGCTGGTCCTCTCCAAAGTTCCTAATCATCAAAACATCCATGGCCCCAAGTGTAAGCTCTGAAACACAATTGACTAGGGTAGAACGTACCTGGAGATTTAGCTGTCGTGCACGCGATCGTGTTATCGGTCCATTCATTGTATGTATAGAAGTGATGTCCTCATCACTCCAGACTTTAGTTCGGATTATACCGCCCAGCTCCTGAGGACACTGCTCTAGCTTTAGTAGAACCGTCGGCACCAGACTTCAGGGATGAGGATGAGGCTATCCGTCAGTTAGAGGATTAGGGTGCCACTACTGACACCTCTTCAGACGATGAGGATCTGGGGATTCCACCACCACCTCCTGTGCCACCTCGTTCCCATGATCACGAGGCTGGTGGCTCTAGTGTTGCTCCTCCGGCTCCTCCTCCAGCGATTAACCTTGCATTGGCTGCCATACTTCAGTCTCTCACTAGCAGCAGGCTCACTTAGCAGCAGAGCAGGCTCTTCAGGCAGCCATCCAACAACAGATGTCCGAGCAGATGTTGTCCATGTTCCAGATTATTCAGGACCACCAGGACACCCTTCAGCAGAAGCTCTTGGCAGACAGGGCAGAGCACCGGGCGTTTATGACACATATCCTTCAACATACTGGTGTTCCTAGTCTGCTTTGCCTCCTGCTCTTCAGGCTGCAGTTATGCCACCTATTCAGTCAGGACCTCAACTACACTCTTTTGGTCCTGCCATCTCTCTGCTCAGGCCGGTCACCCTGGATTTCTACACCCAGGACGTCAGATCAGTTAGTGCTCAGCCACCAGTGCATCTAGCGTCTACTGTCACCACTCATGTCGTGGTTTTCTCTGTGACTACTCTAGCTCCAGCAGATCTAGCACCACAGCCAGCGTCAAAGTCAGCACCAGCTCCAGCCTCTACCACATACACTAGATCCCAAGCTGACTCCGACACCTTGCTCGTATTTGCATTTCTTCCTCAACCTCGACCTGATGCGCCTCCACCTCCTCCTTCCTCTAGGCTCTAGGTTAGGGTAACCCTTTTGGTGTTTGACGCCAAAGGGGGAGATATGCGAGTTGTGAGAGCTAGGGGGAGTTAGTTGAGAGCTCATGATCTTTGGTATAATATATGCATGATACTCTATGTATTAGTTCTTCGCTTTTGTATGCTTTTTACCTCACAAACTCTATGACATGCTCTCAGGGTATTTTAATGACTGTGTGTGTTATGTTTTCACCTATGTTGTTGTCACCAGTCATGTAGTTCTTGTTCATGGTCTTTATCTCACACTTTTGTGAACAAGACACTTATGTTGTGTATGCGCTTATACTTCCTATACTCTTACATGACTTTTCTCTGTCAAACTTATTGAGTATCATTAACTATATTTAGTATTGATAGAAAAACAAACAAATCACTCTCACACTCTTGTAGGGTTGTCATCAATCACTAAAAGGGGGGAGATTTAAAGCATCTAGGCCCCTGGTTGATTTTAGTGATTAATGAAAACATAAGATTATATGTGACTAACAAGTGTTTTGCAGAGCAAATGGTAACTTAGGTCGCATTACAAGAAGTTGCGCTGCAACGGAGAAATCAATCCCTTAGATGAGAACTTGAAGCGACGGCTGAAAAAGGTGAATCAAAAGATGAAGGTCTTTATATTCACAGTGTCGAAGGAGTTGTGGACATTTGGTATAGAGTTAGGTCTTCTATTTTTATTTTAGTCGTACTATAAAGAGGGGTTGTGGATGAGTAGTTTGACCAAGAGAAATCTATTATAGTGTAGGTGCATGTTCACACTCACAACTAGTGCTATGTGTCATTCTATAACACACTCACAAGTTAGAAAGAAATCGGGTTTGAAAAACCTAAGGAAGAAACCTTGGACTTGCTGTCTTAAGGGGCACCAGACTGTCCATGCGACCCTTGACAGTGGGCCCAGGAGTGCCTCGGGGGCAACCCGCTGCCCCCGAGAAACCTAAGAGCATGCAGTTCGCTGGACTGAATTTTAGCCAGGCATGAGACCGTTACTGTTCACTATCTGGTGCGCTGTCACAGCAACGGCTAGCTGTCAGAACTAGCCATTGATGTGCACCATTGGCGCACCGGTGGCGCACCAGACTGTCCGGTGCGCTAATGCGCAGTAGCCACAGTAACAACTAGTTTTGGTTGGTGGGGGTATTTATACCCGCTCTACCAGCCACATTTAGCGCCTGCTGTCCATATACACTTGTATTCATTGCTAGTGCATTGCAAGCCCACAAAGCCTAGTGAGGTCATTAGCAAAATCATAATCCCATGTTAGGACCTTATTAGTGTGCATGAGAGCCATCTAGAGCACACACCACATGCATTAGGCTTCTCTTGGTCAAGTGAAAGTCTATAGATTGTTACTCTTGGTGATCAACATCACCTAGACGACTTGGTGGCAATTGGAGTTCGGTGATCACCCTGGAGCACTTGTTGGTGACCCGACTCAGAGATTGTACGCGATCGTGAGGGATCCACCGCGTCGGAGAGGCAAAGGATCATCCCATAGAGAGCACTTAGTTCTTGCGAGTACTAAGGGGAGCGAAACCCTTGCGCGGGTTGTAACACCCCTGGTGTTACTGTCACTAAAACTTAAGCATAACATCATGTGCATGGGCATATCATTTGTTTGTTACACCTAGATTGCATTCACTAGGTCAAAATTTCAAATATGTTGTACTGCTATGACTTGATGTAGAGTAAGGTACTTAACCCTAAATCTAGGCTTATGGATATAAGGGAAGCCCAAACATGAGAAAACTTCAAAAGCTATGAGAAATGATCCTAAGATATCTTCTTGCGAGGACTTGAGTGGCATCAAAACCCTAGAGTACTAAAAACCCTAAAAAGATCCTTGGAAAAACCCTAAACTGAAACCTTAAGGGGTTAAGTGCAAATTTTGTACACTTTTGGACTAAAGTGCAAAAACAAAGGTAATATACCACCACAAACTATGTGCTTCTCACATTTAAAGATTTGCAAGTTAAAAAGTGGGATTTAGACTTAATTGCAAAAAGTACCTTTTGAACTCCATATGCTTAAGTCAGAATTCAGTGCAATTGGAGCAACTTTGGAGCTTTATATCTTTTAATCCATGAAGATTCTGTTCTGGCTTAATACATCAAGATTATAGAGCCATGATAGGAGAACAAATTTGATGTAGTGACTAAGCACTAATACTGAATAAAAATAGAGATAAATAAGTTTGAAGTCTGGCTGTCAGACTAAGACTCTGTGATGTTCAGAGAAATCAGTTGTATAGGACCAACTTTTGGACCATGTGGAGCTCGATTTAATGGGTGTTCAACTAAAACCTCTATAACAAAGTTAAAGCTGGTTTGTAGGGGAGTAACTTTGATGCAGTCGGCTTGCTAGGGTATTGTACAAAAATCAGATAACTAGTGCTATGAAGTTGTACTGTCAGAAGCAAGTTATAAGAGTTGGGCAATACTGAAAACTGGAATCAGAGAAGTATGGCCCCAATCAAATACAGTCAATTTGAGAGCACCAAATCTGAGAATCTATGCAGAATTGATCCATGAATCCTATAGTAAACTTAAAGATTGTTGTTTAGTGAACGATTTTTGTTAAGGAAGATTACCCTGTTCTTAACAAGAATTGAGAGAAAGAGAGGGTGAAAGGAGGTCGGTTCAGTGAAACACTGAAGATCAGAGCACAGGAAATATCTGAAGAACGACGAAAAGATCTGAGGCACTGTAGATTTGGATGTGCTCGAGTGAATTGGGGGAGGGATCAACCGCGGTGAGATAACTACGAGCCGTGTCATGGTTCCGCGAACCTAGCCAGAGTCTGACCGGAGATATTTCACCGGCGGCCACCATGGCTCGGTTCTTTTATCATTGTGTCACTCACTTCACCATTCTACCTCACTGTGTTCCTTTGTTACATGGTCGCCATGCGTGAACGATGTGTTTCGTGGCCACTGATCATTAGCCAGACCGCCGTGCCTAAAAATAGCGCCCTGAACCACGGCGAGGTACTCACAATTTCACCAGTGAGCTCAGTTGAAGCTAAAATTCATGGGATCCTCTCCACCTCTCCTCAAATTAGTCGTGCACGGTGAATCGGTAGCACTTTGCGACCATATAGCCCCAATGTGACCTCCTAATTCCACCATAGCTCGTCGCGACGCCGTGTTTCCCTTCTCAGACACCGGCGAGCACAAATTCTCCGTGCTCTGTGGCCAGACAACCCTGGTATGGTTCTGCACTTCTAAAGTATTGTTTTAGCAGCCCTGAGTGCCCATGAAGCTCATCGTGGCAACCATTTGACCAATTCGGGCACGATTTTGTGGGAACGCAGGCTCGACGTAGCGTTTTCCGTCGTGCACGTGGGTAGAGCGTTCTCTGAGCGTGCAAGCCAAATTGATGCCCATAACAACTCGGGATAGGATAGAATTTGGTGGGCACGGATCAACGGGTGCTCGAGTCTCCCATGGCCATGGCGCGATGAGGGGGTGTTCATCCTCGCCGCCATCCAGGGTCAAGGACCTAATTTTAAAAGACACAGAAGTTTGGGGGGCTAAGGGAAAGGTGTCACTGACTCATTAAAACCAGCCGAGGACTTCTTCTCAGATGTTTGAACCGACAGGGGCTTTTGCGCAAAGTCCACCACGCGGTCGCAGGCGCGCCCGGATTCTGCACAGGCCTGGGCTGGGTGGGCCGGTGTCAGCCCAGTACTGTTGATAACTTTTCCTTTTCCTTTTTCTGAGAAAGTTTAGAAATCCATAAAGAATTCAAGAAAAATAATAAAAATGTAAGACCAATTTTGTTAGACTTCTGAATTTCTATAGTATTTAATAAAAATAGTTTTAGGTTTTTTTAGTGCAAACAAGGAATTATGTAGTATTTAAAAGGGCTTAAACCTATACCTCTGGAATTTTAGAAATTATTTAATAACTCCAAAAATCACTAAACTTTTTGGATAAGCCTAATATGGTATTTAGAACCCATGAGTGAAGTTAGACATGATTTGGACAATGTTTGATACCTAATCCCCAAAACCCTAATCTTCTAAGTAGTGTATGTCCTATGAAATAAAATACTAACTCCAAAAACCCTAGTTCTCTAAAGTACCGTGAAGGAAAGTTGTATTCAAGATACAACTTGATAAACCTTTTCTATTACTGCATTTTCATAAGCATTACATGAGCATTCATGATTATATCTGGTTATATATAGAGAACGAGGAAGAAGTAGTGGTTGAAGAAGAAGGAGCTACACCACCACCACCTGAAGACCCACCTGCCGGGAACTGCTTTTATTTTGATATTTGTGGAGCAGAACCCAACTCTCCTACAACTCAAGGCAAGCCCCGGTGCATTTGCAACCTCCTTGCTGTTTTAAACTCTTTATCACTTGACTGATGCATTAGGTGATAGGAGTTGGATGTTAAACCAATTGCTGCATTTCCTTCCTTGAATATGTTTACCATTCCTTGATTACCTATTTTCTTAAAAAGTTTTTCTGATGCTTAGTCCTGCTTTAGAAAAACAAATGTTTTGTTTTAAACAAAAGGTGATGCTTCACAATGGATGGGATGTTTTCAAAAATAAAACTTGATGGTGGATCCATCATGGTTGTGATGGGTTCAACATTGGAAAAGATGTACCTCTGATAGGTACCAAACTTTGGGTTTGAATGATAAAGCTGAGACCGGGCGGGTGACTTGCGCGAGAGGAGAGTCTCGGTGTAGTGTCTCTGTCTGAGTCGATTAAGAACTGTCTCGATGTAGGCTTGATGATTGAGGACCTTTTAACTGGTCACGTCCCTCATCATGGGTAAGCTTTTCCTCGGGCAGACTAATACTAGAATAGGACAACACATAATGGGAGTGGAGAGATGGCGAGAGTAGCGTGTACCCTCCATGGCAAGAGCCTGGACGGTGGTGTATCTGTACTCTCGGTTGGCACGAACCCAATTTGGTCTTAAGAACCCCAGTGGCGAGTTGACATATGCAAGGGTTAAGTGCTACATATGTCATGTGATTGGAGATCCTAGTTGGGTATTAATCGATTCGGATCGCCGTTACTTCTCTCAAACATGAAGACTTGGTCACTGACCTACACGTAGCATTCCAGTGAACTTAAAGGAATGATAAAAGATGGCTAGTATAGGCCAAGTGCTTGAACTAGGGTAGAAAGAACTCTAGTGATAGGTAATGACTTAACTTGCTAATAAAATTGGATTTTTAAGGATCCACTATTAGTAAGCATTTTTGCAAACAGAGTCTTGATTCTTGATTAAGCCTTACCTTGATTCCCTCAAGCCAGCATATCCTTGAGAGTCTTTTATTTTGACGGGTAAGACTTGCGAAAGTACACTTCGTACTCAGGGTTTTTGAACCCATGTTGTTGTAGGTGAGGAAGCAACAAACTTTTGTTACTTTTGCTCTAAGGTGGTGCCAAAAGAAGAATCTCAAGAGCGAAGCCTCGGGAGGATGCCATCCTCCTTTTGAAAAACACAATACTTCTATGCGGGAGGGGTTTTTGCCTCCTGAGTTCGTAATAATAATGCTTATGCACTCATATACCGTTGGTCTATAATAATAACACTCTTTCTATATTTTAATGTAAATTAAGTTACTGTAATTGCTTCCGCTTATTCGTTCCTCCGATGTGTTGTAATATCTACGTGACGGGTGAAACGCTCTTGGGAAAGGTAAAGGATACAGATACCGAACTTGTTGAGTAATTATATACATCTTCCGGATTGTCTGAGGTCCGCTGCACAAGGACAACCGTAGGTGGGCCTAATGACTTGGGAGGTTCCATCATAGCTGGTATCGGAGCGAAGCCCATCTCTTTAGATATTATGAGGCATTTCAAAAAGAATTTTCAAAAGGCTTATCTAAGAAAATTTCTTTCATTCTTATCTTACTTGTCGGGTACCGTAATTAGGGGTACCCCCAACACTCCCAAACATGGCTGGTAGCCACCATCAACACAAGCTGCAGAGACTGATGGGCGCAATTCAGGTCAAGGCTTCGTCTACTCAAGGGACGCGATCTCGCCTCGCCCGAGCCCAGCCTCGGGCGGGAACAGTAGTCCCAGGCGAATTCACGCCTCGCCCGAGGGCCTCCTCAAGCAACAGGCACGCCCTCAACTCACCCGAAGCCCAGCTCGGGTAGGCTTCGTTGTAAAGCAACCTTGGCCAACTCGCCTTCACCAACCGATCGCATCGTAGGCGCATTCAATGCAAGGATCGCCTGACACCTTATCCTAACACACGCGCCTCAGTCGGCAAGGTCGAAGTGACCGCAGTCACTTCGCCCTTCCACTAACCGACCTGGCAGGAAAACAGCGCCGCTCGCCCCTTTCCGACTGTTGTGCCACCCGCCAGGGTGAGGCTGACAACAGCTAAATCCAGCCTCAGGCGCAACAGGAAGCTCCGCCTCGCCCGACCTTGAGCCTCGGCCTCAGGAGGAGGTCTCCACCTCGCCCGACCCCAGGGCTCGGCCCCCGCCTAGGCCTCGGAAGGTGGTCTCCGCCTCGCCCGACCCTAGGGCGCGGCCTCAACCTCGACCTCAGAAGGTGGTCTCCGCCTCGCCCGACACCAGGGCTCGGCCTCAACCTCGGCCTCAGGAGGAGTCTCTGCCTCGCCCGACCTTGGGCTCGGACCGACCACGCCACAGGGAATACATCATTACCCTACCCCTAGCTAGCTTAGGCTATGGGGGAACAAGACCGGCGTCCCATCCAGGCTCTCCCCGGTAACAAGTAATGATGGCTCCCCGCGTGCGTCCATGACGACGGCGGTTCTTAGCCCCCTATGGAAGCAAGGAGACGTCAGCAAGGTCCTAGCAGCCCCGACAGCTGTGCTTCTACAGGGCTCAGGCGCTCCTCCGACGGCCACAACACCGCGTACATAGGGCTCTAGCACCTCTCCGACAGCCATGTTGGCATGTACATAGGGCTCTAGCTCCTCTCTGCCAGACACGTTAGCTTATAGCTACACCCCCATTGTACACCTGGACCCTCCCCTTGCATCTATAAAAGGAAGGTCCAGGGCCCTCATGCGTTAGTGTGGTCGTGCGGGGGCACGGGCTGACGAACAGGCTCGCTCTCTCTCCCTCGCGAACGCATCCCCCCGTGGCACTGGATAACACGAGCCGCGTTCTTCCCCCCTTGTGTTCCATCTCACGCCAACCCATCTGGGCTGGGACACGCAGCGACAATTTTACTCGTCGATCCAGGGATCCCCTGAGGTCGAAACGCCGATAGTTGGCGCGCCAGGTAGGGGCCTGCTGCGTGTTGACGAACAACTTCCCGTTGAGTTCCAGATGGGTAGTCTCCAGCAACCTCTTCAGCCTAGGACGCTGCTCCGTTTTGGGAGTCTCGAGTTCATGTCCCTTGACGGCAGCTACGACATGGTACTCCTTCCCCTGCAGCGCGGCAGCGACAACGACGGTCGTCAGCCCGCCCGACGGTGATGGACTCAGCGACGTCTTCCCCCCATGGCAAAAGAGCAGCATCTGGGTTTGTCCCGTCACCTTCCTCGCCGCAGGAGGAGGAGGCGGGGCAACCGTGGCCAGGCGGGAGGCGAAATCTCGTTGGCTGTCGAGCGAGTCGACGACGCTGGCACCCTAGCGGGGGACATGTCGGGCGTTGCCCTCGTGCCTGAGACGACGACGAGCGTCGTTTCCTCGCAACATGCCAACCCCAAGCGGACAGATGACGCTAGCACTCTCATGGAGGACTTGCTGGGCGTTAGCCTTGTACCTGAGATAATGGTGCAGTCCGTCCCCGACACGACTTTGTCACCATCCATCGATCGAGAGGTACCGTTTGTTTTCCACCCCGTGCCTTTTAGATTCAGCTTTGATCCACCAAGCGACCCCACTTCGGTGAGCGCTTTCATAAAGGCATATCCTAACCTTCCGGGGTACCATATGTGGTCAACCTGGGACCGACTGACGGCCGTCTCGACCTACGGGCCCCTGGGTTCCGAGGAAGACGACAAGCCCGACTCTGGTTGGGATTTCTCCGGGCTCGGTAATCCCAGTGCCATGCGAGACTTCATGACCACATGTGACTACTGCCTCTCCGATTGCTCCTATGATGGCCACAGCCTTGACGACGAGGGTTGTGGCCCAAGTCGCGGATGTTTCCACGTCGATCTAGGGGGTCACGACGAAGGCAACCACCTTGGTATGCCGAAGGACGATGATCCCCCTGGGCCTGCGCCTCGCGTTGACATCCTGCGGGAGCTAGCTGTGGTCCTAGTCCCTGCGGGGGGTCAGGACACACAGCTCGAGCAAATCCGCGAGATGCAGGTCAAGGTCGATGAGGAAGCACGACAACTTGTGCAGCTCCGACAAAACATCGAGCAGGAGTGGGCAGGCCGAGCACTGGCCGGAGAAGCGTGTCATCGGGCCCGGGACATCCAGCGTCGTATCGCTGACGATGCTAGGGCAAGGCTGCCCCCGGCATCCAACGGGGTCGGCCAGAATCTGGCTGCAGCGGCAATGCTGCTCCGAGCGATGCCGGAGCCATCCACCACCGAGGGGCGGCGTATCCAGGGAGAACTCAAGAATCTCCTGGAGGATGCCGCAGTCCGATGGGCCGAGACCTCTGCTTTTCGAAGGCAAGGGTGCCCCATGGAGCATCGCGCAGCGACTTCCCGATTCATGCGGGAAGGCTCGGTCCACACCGGGCGCACGCGGGACGCGACGCCTGCAGCCCTGGGTTGCCTCGGCAACGAGCACCACCGCCGCGACCGTTGAGCCCACCTCGACGAGAAGGTGCGTCGAAGCTATCACCCCAGGCGTGGGGGACGCTATGACAGTGGGGAGGATCGGAGCCCCTCTCCCGACCACCAGGTCTGCAAGCCTTCAGCCGGGCCATACGACGAGCGTAGTTCCCGACCCGGTTCCGAGCCCTGACTACCATCGCCAAGTACTCGGGGGAAACAAGGCTGGAACTGTGGCTTGCGGACTACTGGCTGGCCTGCCAGCTGGGTGGAATGGACGATGACAACCTCATCATCCGCAACCTCCCCCTGTTCCTCTCCGACGCCGCCCGAGCCTGGCTGGAGCATCTACCCCTGGCGTAGATCTCCAACTGGGACGACCTAGTCAAAGCCTTCGCCGGAAATTTCCAGGGCACATATGTGCGCCCTAGGAACTCTTGGGATCTCCAAAGCTGCCGCCAGCAGCCAGGGGAATCCCTGTGGGACTACATCTGGCGATTTTCGAAGCAGCGCATCGAGCTGCCCAACATCACCGACTCGGATGTCATCGGGGCATTCCTCGCCGGCACCACTTGCCGCGACCTAGTGAGCAAACTGGGTCGCAAGACTCCCACCAAGGCGAGCGAGTTGATGGACATCACCACCATGTTCGCCTCTGGTCAGGAGGCGGTCGAGGCCATCTTCCGGAAGGACAAGCAGCCTCAGGGACGCCAGCAGGAAGACGTCCCCGAGGCGTCCGCCCAGCGCGACACGAAGAAGAAGGCCAAGAAGAAGTCGCAAGAAAAGCGCGACATCGCCGACGTAGATCTTGTCACCGCTGCCGAGCACCGGAACCCTCGGAAGCCTCCCGGCGGGGCCAACCTGTTCGACAATGTGCTCAAGGAGTCGTGCCCCTATCACTAGGGTCCCGTCAAGCACACCCTTGAGGAGTGCGTCATGCTTCGGCGCTACTTCCATAAGGCCGGGCCCCCGGCGGAAGGTGGCAAAGGCCAAGACAACGACAAGAAGGAGGGTGACAAGGCAGAGGAGTTCCTCGAGGTCCACGGTTGTTTCATGATCTACGGTGGGCAAGTGGCGAATGCCTCGACTCGGCACCGCAAGCAGGAGCGCCGGGAGGTCTGCTCGGTAAAGGTGGCGGCGCCAGTCTACCTAGACTGGTCCGACAAGCCCATCACCTTCGACCAAGGCGACCACCCCGACTACGTGCCGAGCCCAGGAAAGTACCCGCTCGTTGTCGACCCCGTCATCGGCAACGTCAGGCTCACCAAGGTCCTCATGGACGGAGGCAGCAGCCTCAACATCATCTACGCCAAGACCCTCGGGCTCTTGCAAATCGAGCTGTCCACGATCCGGGCCAGTGCGGCGCCCTTTCACGGGATCATCCCCGAGAAGCGCGTCCAGCCCCTTGGACAACTCGATCTGCCCGTCTACTTCGGGACTCCCTCCAACTTCCGAAAGGAAACACTCATGTTCGAGGTGGTTGGGTTCCGAGGAACCTACCACGCGGTGCTGGGGAGACCGTGCTACGCCAAGTTCATGGCCGTCCCCAACTACACCTACCTCAAGCTCAAGATGCCTGGCCCCAATGGGGTCATCACCGTCGGATCCACATACCGACACGCGTACGAATGCGATGTGGAGTGCGTGGAGTACGATGAGGCCCTCGCCGAGTCCGAGGCCCTCATCGCCGACCTAGAGTGCCTCTCCAAGGAGGTGCCTGATGCGAATCGCCACGCTGGCAACTTCGAACCAGCTGAGGCGGTTAAGTCCGTCCCTCTCGACCCCAGCAACGACGCTTACAGGCAAGTCCGGATCGGCTCCAAGCTCGACCCCAAATAGGAAGCAGTGCTCGTCGACTTTCTCCGCGCGAACGCTGAGGTTTTTACGTGGGGTCCCTCGGACATGCCTGGCATACCGAAGGATGTCGCTGAGCACTCGCTGGATATCCCGAGCTAGAGCTCGACCCGTGAAGCAGCCCTTGCGCTGTTTCGACGAAGAAAAGCGTAGAGCCATAGGCGAGGAGATCCACAAGCTGATGGGTGCAGGGTTCATCAAAGGGGTATTCCATCCCGAATGGTTAGCCAACCTTGTGCTTGTGAAAAAGAAAGGCGGGAAATGGAGGATGTGTGTAGACTACACTGGTCTAAACAAAGCATGCCCGAAGGTTCCCTACCCTCTGCCTCGCATCGATCAAATCGTGGATTCCACCGCTGGGTGCGAAACCCTGTCATTCCTCGATGCCTACTCTGGTTATCACCAAATTAAGATGAAAGAGTCCGACCAGCTCGCGACTTCTTTCATCACACCTTTTGGCATGTACTGTTATATTACTATGCCATTTGGTTTGAGGAATGCATGTGTGACATACCAAAGGTGTATGAACCACGTGTTCGGAGAGCACATCGACCGAACGGTCGAGGCTTACGTCGATGACATCGTAGTCAAGACGAGGAAAGCCTCCGACCTCCTCTCTGACCTTAAAACGACATTCAAGTGTCTGAGGGCGAAGGGCGTGAAACTTAATCCCGAGAAGTGTGTCTTCGGAGTCCCCCGAGGCATGCTCCTGGGGTTCATCGTCTCCGAGCGGGGCATCGAGGCCAACCCGAAGAAAATCACGGCCATCACCAACATGGGGCCTATCAAAGACTTGAAAGGGGTACAGAGGGTCATGGGATGCCTTGCGGCTCTGAGCCGCTTCATCTCGCGCCTCGGCGAAAAGGGCCTACCCTTGTACTGCCTCTTAAGGAAGACCGAGCGCTTCACTTGAACCCCCAAGGGCGAGGAAGCCCTTGAAAACTTAAAGGCACTCCTTTCAAACGCGCCCATCTTGGTGCCCCCCGCTGCGGGAGAAGCCCTCTTGATCTACGTAGCTGCGACCACTCAGGTGGTCAGCGCCGCGATCGTAGTCGAGAGACGAGAAGAAGGGCATGCACTGCACGTCCAGAGGCCGGTCTACTTCATCAGCGAAGTGCTATCCGAGACCAAGATCCGCTACCCGCAAATTCAGAAGCTACTGTACGCAGTAATTCTGATGCGGCGAAAGTTGCGAGACTACTTCGAGTCTCATCCGGTAACTGTGGTGTCATCCTTCCCCCTGGGGGAGATCATCCAGTGCCGAGAGGCCTCGGGTAGGATAGCAAAGTGGGCGGTGGAGATCATGGGGGAGACAATCTCGTTTGCTCCTCGGAAGGCCATCAAGTCCCAAGTCTTGGCGGACTTCGTGGCTGAATGGGTCGACACCCAGCTACCAACAGCTCTGATCCAACTGGAACTCTGGACCATGTACTTCGATGGGTCGCTGATGAAAACAGGAGCAGGTGCGGGCCTGCTCTTCATCTCACCCCTCGGGAAGCACCTCCGCTACGTGCTGCGCCTCCATTTCCCGGTGTCAAACAACATGGCCGAGTACGAGGCTCTAGTTAACGGGTTGCACATCGCCATCGAGCTAGGGGTTTGGTGCCTTGACGCTCGTGGCGACTCGCAGCTTGTCATTGACCAAGTCATGAGGAACTCTCACTGTCGCGACCGGAAGATGGAGTCCTACTGCGGCGAGGGTCGGTGCCTGGAAGACAAGTTCTACGGGCTCGAGCTCAACCACGTCGCTCGACGGTACAACGAGACTGCGGATGAGCTGGCTAAAATAGCCTCGGGGTGGACAACGGTTCCCACGGACGTCTTCTCTAGAGACATACATCAACCCTCTGTCAAGACCGACGACACGCCTGAGCCCGGGGAAGTCTCGGCCCAGCCCGAGGAGGCCTCGGCCCACCCCAAGTTATCCTCGGCCGCCGAGGGTGAGGCACTGCGTGTTGAGGGAGAGCGGAATGGGGTCACACCTAATCAAAACTGGTAGACCCCGTACCTGCAATATCTCCACCGAGGAGAGATACCCCTCGACAAAGCCGAGGCTCGGCGACTGGCGTGGCGCGCCAAGTCGTTCGTCTTACTGGGTGATGAATAGGAGCTCTACCACCACAGCCCCTCAGGCATTCTCCAACAATGCATATCTGTTGCCGAAGGACAGGAGCTATTGCAAGAGATACACTCGGGGGCTTGCGGTCACCACGCAGCACCTCGAGCCCTCGTTGGGAACGCCTTCCGACAAGGCTTCTACTGGCCGACCACGGTGGCCGACGCCACTAGGATTGTACGCTCCTGCCAAGGGTGTCAATTCTACGCGAGACAGGCGCACCTGCCCGCTCAGGCCCTAAATACAATACCCATCACCTGGCCGTTTGCTGTGTGGGGTCTAGACCTCGTCGGTCCCTTGCAGAGGGCACCCGGGGGCTTCTCGCACCTGCTGGTCGCCATCGACAAATTCTCCAAGTGGATCGAGGTCCGACCCCTAACAAGCATCGGGCCCGAGCAGACGGTGGCGTTCTTCACCAACATCATCCATCGCTTCGGGGTCCCGAACTCCATCATCACCGACAATGGCACCCAGTTCACTGGGAAGAAGTTCCTGAACTTCTGCGAGGACCACCACATCCGTGTGGACTGGGCCGCCGTGGCTCACCCCATGACGAATGGGCAGGTGGAGCGTGCCAACGGTATGCTTCTTCAGGGACTTCAACCGAGGATCTACAACGACCTCAACAAGTTCGGCAAGCGGTGGATGAAGGAACTACCCTCGGTGGTCTGGAGTCTGAGGACGACGCCAAGCCGGGCCACGGGTTTCTCACCGTTCTTTCTAGTCTATGGGGCCGAGGCTATCTTACCTACAGACTTAGAATACAGGTCCCCGAGGACGAGGGCGTACGACGACCAAAGCAACCAGACCAGCCGAGAAGACTCACTGGACCGGCTGGAAGAGGCTCGGGACATGGCCTTACTACACTCGGCGCGGTATCAGCAGTCTTTGCGA
Source organism: Zea luxurians (assembly GCA_029449295.1). Classification (NCBI taxonomy): domain Eukaryota; kingdom Viridiplantae; phylum Streptophyta; class Magnoliopsida; order Poales; family Poaceae; genus Zea; species Zea luxurians. The sequence goes on from JAOPSE010000806.1 coordinate 27,177, forward strand.
CGCTACCACGCCCGAGGGGTTCGGCCCCGAGACTTCCAGGTGGGAGACTTGGTACTTCTGCTGCGGCAGGATGCCCGAGGTCGCCACCAGCTTACTCCTCCCTGGGAAGGGCCGTTCATCATCGCCAAGATTTTGAAGCCCGGAACATACAAGCTGGCCAACAATCATAGCGAGGTCTACAGTAACGCTTGGAACATCCGACAGCTACGTCGCTTTTACCCTTAAGATGTTTTCAAGTCGTTCATATACCTCGTTTTCTACACATACACAAATAAAGTCTAACAGTCAAGGAAGGGTCAGCTTTGCCTCGGCAAAGCCCGACCCTCCCTCGGGGGCTAGAAGGGGGGAACCCCCTCTGCGTCAAAATTTTCCTCAGAAAAAGTCTTTCTGCCAGAACATCTTTCGCACTTTTCGACTGCTTCGATAGCGGGGTCCTGAAAACGACGGAGTACACGTAAGCGGCAAGGTCGACCGAGTCGAGGGATTCCTACACCTCCGGGATACGGATACCTTACTCATCACCTTCCATGATAAGTAACTCACGCTCGGATAAGCGATTCTGCTGCCGAACAAGTCTTAACGCTCGAAAAACTTTTCTGCTAGAATGATTTTCGTGCCTTCTCGACTATATCGATAACGGAATCCTACGAACGAGTAAGAGTGCACATAAGTGGTGAGGCCGACCGAGCCGAGGGACTCCTACGCCTCCGGGATACGGATACCTCACTCATCACCTTCCGTGAAAAGTAACTCTCGCTCGGATAAACGATTCTGCTACCGACGAACAAGTCCTGATACTTGAAACAAGAGGAAAGGAAACACAGCTTTATAACACGACAATAATATGTTTGGGCCTCGGCGGCCGCAAAAAAACATATGCATACTACAGACAAACTGTCCCTGCAGGTTTAGACATCAACAGAGGGAGCAGCAGCACCCTCGGCGTTGTTTCCACCTTCGGCGGGATCTGGCCCGGCCTCGGACGGCGACACGGGCGGAAGGATCTCCACCTCGAAGGAGAACGCCAGCATCGCGCTTGGGCCATCGCAGCCAGGGTCTCCTCCAGGGTCCCGGACCGAGCAGACACCTCAACCGGCCGCTCCGTAGCCTCAGCCAGCTATCCCCCGAGGACATCAGCCCGGCTCACGGCCTCGGTAGCGTGACTCCAAGGTTGGTCCCGCTAGCAGACGACCTAGCCAAGCTCCGGCCGTCTCTGCTGCACCTCCTCGGCCAGGGAGGCCACGTGCTCCCGGGCCGACGAAGCTTCTTCTCGAGCCGAATCTGCTTCTATCCACGCCGACACCGCTGCCTTCGGTTCTGGCTCATTGCAGAGCAGCCGAGGGTTCTGTAACTAAGCAAGAGAAGCCTTGAGTGGCAAGGCCGACCGAGCCAAGGGACTCCTACGCCTCCGGGATACGGATACCTCACTCGTCACCTTCCGCGCAGGGCAACTCACGCTCGGTTAAGCGGTTTAGCTAGCCGACAGGCGAGTCCTAGTGCTCGAAATGAGGAAGAAACACGGTATTACACTCAAATACCCAGATGTTCAGGCCTCGACAACCACAACGAACAAACACCGGCACTCAAGGTGCCATTACAAACGGAACTCCGGTTCCACTCCCGCGGGTATGAACAACCTCCACATCGAAGGGCCTGCGGGACAGCAAACTCCAGGTGGCTCACCGCCGACCACTGCAGCAGCGACAGCGACCTCCGTCTCGGACGACAAGACAACAGCAGCGATGGCCCTAGGGCGAACGCTACCGCTGTAAGGCCGTCGTTCACGTCCCCTCGCGGGGGACGAGAACCAGCCATTAAAGCCAAAGAGCCGGAGGCCCGGTGCGCAGGTGGCATTGACAGTGTCGTCGGTGGAGAAACCTCCTCTGGCGACCACCACCTCAGCACCGATGACAGCGGCCACCTGCCCACCAACACCGCACGAGCGAGCGGCGGTCGCCCCAAAGCGCACCGGTAGGTCCTCACTCCCGTTCTCGCCACGAAAATGAGAACGGGACTGTCCCAGAACACGAGTACCGCTGTCGCGGCGTACGACGTGTTGTGCGACCCCCTGGAGCAGCCGGCCACAGTCGCCCGGACGGAGGACGGAATGTTGCACCCTGGCCAAGCAGAAGCAGTTCGCCTTCACTCGCATGGCTGGAGGACGCGGAGGCAGGCCCCGACTTGCCTCGCCCCCCACCACAGCAAGGATGATGAAGATCCTTGAAGCTGAGGGCGGGGCAGAGGCCGCAGCCTGGCTTGCTTGTCCCCACCATCGAACTGGTGGTCACCATCCTGGGTGACCATTGGTGAGGGAATGCAGTCGGGCTGCCTGATGAAAATCCTTGAAGTCGAGCGATGGCTGAAGGGTGCCAACCTCCGTAAGGTCGCGCTCCTCCAACAATAAGACGAAGGCAATGCGGGCGCTCCCCGTCCGGGGGCTCGGAAGGTGGAAGGACGCGATGCATGAGGGGAGTGCGAAGGCATGGCTACCGCCTGGGGGGTCGGTCCCTTTTTAAAGGCGGCTCTCCCCACTCGCGTCCTCAGGCGTCGCGGACTAAGTCTTCACCGACGTGCTCTAGGGTCCTCCCCCTACGACACGGGGGCTGGGTCCCACACGTCATGCAAGCTGGCCCGGAACAGAGGAAGCCAAACCGCCGCGCACGGAGCGTGTAACCGCCCCACGGTTACAAGCACCCCTCCATCCTCGCCGAAACCAGCGGTTGAAAGGGTGGACCGCCATGCAGGTGGCGTGCAACCGCACCACGGGGACGCACCCCTTCGGCTTTGACGCATCCAGCATGGAGGCCCAGGCCCACACGTCATGTAACCGGCGCACCGGTTACTACGTGCGAGAAACTGCACCGCCACTTGCGCCAATGCCACACCTTCTCGACTGCGGAACCAGTGCCGCGATTCGAAGCAACCCTGCGCGTGGCCCAACAGTGCCAATCAAGCACATCGGTCATGGGTCAGTCAGCCACGGGAGGAGGCGCGACGGTCGATATGGCCAAAAGTGGGCCGGCAGTAATGGCTGCAGCAGGCGAGCGAAACAGCAGCCAAATCGTCTACAGGCTCACGTCCCCTCCTGGGGCAGCAGGGGAGCCCTCTCCCACGGCGTGAAGACGACGCGCCCGTGTTCTGTTCCTCGAACGGCTCGCGCAACGACCGCCCCGCGAACCACCCGTCCCGTCGCATTAACTCCGCGGCAGGGCAAGCGACACCTTTGGCAGGCGAAGCGGGCGTCGTTTCACCTCCGCCATGATGACCGCGTCAAAAAAGGTGCGCCACACCGTTTAAAATTCATATCCTTTTCTTCTTCCCCTCTCTCTCTCTTGCTACAGGGACCGAGAAGGGGGATATTTCGAAAGGGATCCTTCTCTGCGAAGGAAGCGGGCCCCGAGCCCTCCTACTGATCAGGGGTTCGAAGGCTGGCCCCTCGGAAGGGTTCGACGGTCGCCCCAGAGCACTCGGGCTTCAGGCTCATTACTGATCAGAGGTTCGAAGGCTGGCCCCTCGGAAGGGTTCGACAGCCGCATCAGAGCACTCGGGCTCCGCGCCCACTACTGATCAGGGGTTCGAAGGCTGGCCCCTCGGAAGGGTTCGACAGTCGCCCCAGAGCACGCAGAGCGAGGGATGACTCTGGGTACGTCCGTTACATGGCCGAGGCTCGGGCTACGCTCCTGAGGTACCCTAGGACATTTCCGAGACTAGCAGGAGCAATTTTGTAACGGAATCCCATCAGAGGGAGGCATCGAGCCCTCGGACCCTATCGAACAGGACCGGGTCCGGCAAATCACCTGCAGGTACTTTTGGAGCGCGCCTCTGGGCCACTAGCTGACCCTTATCGAACGGGGCACGGGCGTCCACTCGGATTACCCGTTAGCAACTCACCGGAGACACCATGTTCGGCGCCCTCCGAGGGCAACATGGCGCTTTCCCCCCTTCCTCCTTGCGAAAAGGCGACGAAGGGGCGTATGATAAAAGTCGAGACTGTCCTTGATCGTCCTCTCGCTCCACGCAGAGGCTCGGGGGCTGCTCTCGCAAACCCGGCTACGACCAAACCATTGACAGCGTCAACAAACCAGCCTGAGAACACGGAACCTGACCATGCACCCGGACTACGATCAGGTCGCATGAGGGAACAACCAGACCGACCGAGGCATCACGAAAGGCATTAAGACCTCAGAGGAGTCAAAACCACTCCTCTGAGGCCTCGAGGGCTACACCCGGCGGGTGCGCTCATGTGCACCCACCGGAACAAAGTGTAACCAAGAAAGGCTGGTCCCCTTGCAAAAAAGTGCGGCAAAGCCTCCAAGCGAGTACCAACACTCCCTTTGAGGCTCGGGGGCTACTGTCGGGTATCGTAATTAGGGGTACCCCCAACACACCTAAACATGGCTGGTAACCACCATCAGCACAAGCTGCAGAGACTGATGGGCGCAATTCAGGTCAAGGCTTCGTCTACTCAAGGGACGCGATCTCGCCTCGCCCGAGCCCAGCCTCGGGCGGGAAAAGTAGTCCCAGGCGAATTCACGCCTCGCCCGAGGGCCTCCTCAAGCAACAGACGTGCCCTCGACTCACCCGAAGCCCAGCTCGGGCAGGCTTCATTGTAAAGCAACCTTGGCCAACTCACCTTCACCAACCGACCGCATCGCAGGCGCATTCAATGCGAGGATCGCCTGACACCTTATCCTGACACACGCGCCTCAGTCGGCAAGGTTGAAGTGACCGCAGTCACTTCGCCCTTCCACTAACCGACCTAACAGGAAAACAGCGCCGCTCGCCCCTCTCCGACTGATGTGCCACCTACCAGGGTGAGGCTGACAACAGCTAAATCCAGCCTCAGGCGCAACGGGAAGCTCCGCCTCACCCGACCTTGGGCCTCGGCCTCAGGAGGAGGTCTCCACCTCGCCCGACCCTAGGGCTCGGCCCCCGCCTCGGCCTCGGAAGGTGGTCTTCGCCTCGCCCGACCCCAGGGCTCGGCCTCAACCTCGACCTCGGAAGGTGGTCTCCTCCTCACCCGACCCCAGGGCTCGGCCTCATCCTCGGCCTCAGGAGGAGTCTCTGCCTCGCCTGACCTTGGGCTCGGACCGACCACGCCATAGGGAATACATCATTACCCTATCCCTAGCTAGCTCAGGCTACGGGGGAACAAGACCGGCGTCCCATCCAGGCTCGCCCCGGTAACAAGTAATGATGGCTCCCCGCGTGCGTCCATGACGACGGCGGTTCTCAGCCCCCTACGGAAGCAAGGAGACGTCAGCAAGGTCCCAGCAGCCCTGACAGCTGTGCTTCTACAGGGCTCAAGCGCTCCTCTGACGGCCACGACACCGCGTACACAGAGCTCTAGCACCTCTCCGACAGCCACGTTGGCATGTACATAGGGCTCTGGCTCCTCTCTGCCGGACACGTTAGTGTATAGCTACACCCCCATTGTACACCTGGACCCTCTCCTTGCATTTATAAAAGGAAGGTCAGGGCCCTCATGCGTGAGTGTGGTCGCGCGGGGGCACGTGCTAACGAACTGGCTCGCTCTCTCTCCCTCGCGAACGCTTGTAACCCCTACTGCAAGCGCATCCCCCCGTGGCGCGGGATAACACGAGCCGCGTTCTTCCCCCCTTGTGTTCCATCTCGCGCCAACCCATCTGGGCTGGGACACGCAATGACAATTTTACTCGTCGGTCCAGGGACCCCCCGGGGTCGAAACACCGACATTACTACTTTCTGAAGTACTCATTTTGTAAGACCAGGTAATATAGTGCAATGTATAGGAGGTTGGGAATCAATGAAAGTTGATTCCGTAATTATGCATGCATCATGTTTTAAAACTATACTAATAAATTTTCCCCCTTATGGAGTTATGCCGCCGCGTACGAGGAAAACTGCATGTAAGTCCACTGGACCTATTGGCGTACCTCGGCATCAGTTGGCTCCAAGACATGAAGAGAGCAGCAGCGGTATCAATTATCTGATCGGAGACCTAGAAGCCCAAGTGGAGCAGCTTCGGACAGAGCTTCAGCACCGAAACAGGGTGTGGGCAGATGACAGTCAGCATATAGCTGAGTTGTCAGCCGAAGTCGGCCGCTTATAGTTTGAGCTCTCTGAACGAGACTCAGCCATTGATTGGGCCATCAACTCACGCTCAATCGCTTGGCATCGTGAAGCAAAAGCTCGAGCCCGTGTGGATGAGCTCAGCATGGCCCTTGATAACCTACAAGTATATTGTAATACTCTACATGAGGAAGTACATGTACTGTATGGTCGACTACACCTAGACGTGCCCGCTGACCCTGTTGGAATGGGAGCTGGACCATCGGGAATAGTAGGTGAAAGACAGGATGGGGAACTGGATCTTTTTAAGCCCCCTCCTTCTATGAACCTGGCTGATGAGCGATCTCCTATAGCAGACAGCGAAGCAACAAAAGATAATGAAGACTATACTAGTATAGTTTATAAACTATACTTATGTAAAATTCATAACGTAGTCATGTTGTGCATTTGAGTCTATATCATTACATCTTGGTAATGTAAAATGATGGTATGTATCAGCATGTTATATTTTTCCCAAATATTTCTTTGCCTCAGATGCCATCAAGGACTCGTGCGCATGATGGCGTGGGTACATCCCGTGGTCAGGAAGACACGCCCAATCCACCGCCTGTACCGCCAACGTTGGCCGAGGCTATCGCTGCCTTGGTCAATGCGACCACCGACAATACCCGCTTTTTACGCGAGATGGCGGGTAACCAATTTCAGCAATAAGGCGAAAGGGCTCCTCCCCAGGGACCACGTGAGACTTCATACTTGGACTTCTCTGAAACCCGTCCCCCACTTTTCGTTAAGGCCGAAGACCCTCTGGAAGCCGACGAATGGGTACGGATTATGGAGCAGAAATTTGGACTAATCCGCTGCACTAAAACCTAGAAGCCATTGTTCGCTGCTCAACAATTAAGAGGCCCTGCCAGTACTTGGTGGGGAAATTTTGTGGCAATTCAACCAGCCGGACATCAGGTCACGTGGGATGAATTTAAATTAGCGTTTCGTGAGCACTATATTCCAGAAGGAGTGCTACACATGAAACAGGAGGAATTAGTCCAACAATTGACCAAGTCCGAGGCAGAATAAATCCAACAATCAGCAGAACTCAGGGAGCTCAAATCAAGGCAAGGGAAACATGGCTACTAATTCAGCGGGCAAGAATATCAAGAAGACTGGGTGAATATATTACACTCAAGTGGCCACTACACCGGAGGGAGAGCCGATTATGATGGGTACGTTCCTTGTGGCCAGTCACCTAGCAGTCATTCTCTTTGATTCTGGTGCTTCGCATACATTAATAAGCAAGAAATTCGTGGAAAAATATTTCATTCCTTACACTGAATCAAGGGAAGGGTTTATTATTCATTTGCCCGGGGGACAAATATTTACTAAAGAAGTGGCCTTCAATGTGCCAGTAACATTGGCTGAACGGGATTTTCCCACCAATATGATTGTTCTGAAAGGCCAAGATATAGATGTAATTCTTGGCATGAATTGGTTAGCCCGGCACATAGCTATCCTCAACACTGATTTATGAACCATCAGGTTGAGCTATGACCATGAAGAGGTTCCATTGTCCATCCCTATAGCTATTCCAGCTAAACCATTTGGTAGAGTCTAAACCATTTGGTAGAGTCTATGAAGCGATCATGCCGGAAATCCAAGATATTCTGGTAGTATGTGAATTCCCGGATGTCTTTTCGGAAGATCTGCCTGAATTACCTCCAGAAATAGATGTAGTGTTTGTGATTGAACTAAAGCCTGGTACGACTCCTATTTCTAGAAGGTCGTATCGAATGCCTCCAAATGAATTGGCGGAGCTCAAGATTCAATTGCAAGACTTGCTTGAGAAGGGATTCATTTTGCCCAGTTCATCACCTTGGAGATGTCCTGCAATCTTTGTCGAAAAGAAGGATCAAACACTTCGGATGTGCGTGGACTATAGACCCCTTAATGAGGTCACTATCAAGAACAAGTACCCGCTTCCCCGGATCGATATCTTGTTCGATCAACTTACTGGAGCAAGGGTATTCTCCAAAATCGACCTCAGGTCGGGCTATCATCAAATCCATATCCAACCCGAAGATATACCCAAGACCGCATTTACTACGAGGTATAGATTATTCGAATATTTGGTTATGTCTTTCGGGTTAACGAATGCTCCTGCCCACTTCACATATCTTATGAACTTGGTATTTATGCCTGAGTTAGACAAATTTGTGGTGGTCTTCATTGATGATATCTTGATTTATTCCAAGAATGAAGAGGAGCATGCTCAGCATCTACGGATCGTATTAACACGCTTAAGGGAACATCAATTATATGCTAAATTCAGCAAGTGCGCATTTTGGCTTGAAGAAATCCAATTTTTGGGACATGTATTGTCTGCAAATGGGATTGCGGTTGATCCCAGCAAGGTCAAGGATATTCTAGAGTGGAAACCGCCAACCACTATGCATCAGGTTCGAAGTTTCCTTGGACTGGCTGGCTATTACCGCAGATTTATCACGGATTTCTCCAAGCTTGTGAAGCCAATCACAAGTCTATTGAAGAATGATACAAAATTTAACTGGTCCTCAAGATGCAACGAAGCCTTCGAGCAACTAAAGGTATTATTGACCACTGCTCCGGTATTGGCTCAACCGGACATTGAAAAGCCTTTTGATGTGTATTGTGACGCATCGGGCAGTGGCCTCGGGTGTGTCTTAATGCAAGAGGGCCGAGTTATAGCATATGCTTCAAGACAGTTGCGCCGACATGAGGAACATTATCCAACTCATGACTTAGAATTAGCTGTTGTGGTTCATGCCCTTAAAATATGGCGTCATTATCTGCTGGGCAATATCTGCCATATATATACAGATCATAAAAGTTTGAAGTACATTTTTACCTAGTCAGAACTAAACATGAGGCAGAGGAGATAGCTTGAGCTGATTAAGGATTATGAATTAGAAAATCACTATCACCCAGGCAAGGCCAACGTGGTGGTAGATGCACTAAGTCGCAAGGCTTCCTGCCATTGTCTTACAGTAAAGACTTCTGACATCACATTATGCTAAGAAATGGAGAAATTAAACCTGGGAATGATTCAACATGGAACCTTAAACCAATTGAAGCTTGAGTCGGTTCTTCTGCAACTGATTATTGATGCACAAAGAAGTGATATTGTATGAGACATATTCATGAGAAAATAAAAGTCGGTAAAGCAAACTGTTTCAGAAAAGATGAGCAAGGCATAGTATGGTTTTAATAACTGCATAGTTGTGCCTAAAGATGATGATGTCCGCCAGCAAATTTTGGAAGAAGCACATCTTAGTCGATATTCCATCCATCCCGGAAGCACTAAGATGTATCATGATTTAAAGCAACATTATTGGTGGACAAAAATGAAGATTGAAATTGCACGCTATGTGGCGAAATGTGACACCTATAGACGTGTCAAAGCCATACACATGAAGACCGCTGGTCCACTGCAATCTTTGTCTATCCCAACTTGGAAATGGGAGGACATTAGCATGGACTTCATTGTGGGGTTACCTAAGACAGCAAAAGGTTTTGACTCTATCTGGGTTATAATTGATCGGCTTACGAAAATAGCTCATTTTCTGCTAGTCAAGACGTACTACTCGATCATCACTTATGCCTAGATATATATTGCTCGTATTCTCAGTTTGCACTGGATTCCAAAAACTATAGTGTCGGACCACAGACTACAATTTGTATCCAAATTCTAGGAAGAACTCCACAAATCTTTGGGTACTAATTTGCTTCACAGTTCGGCCTATCATCCCCAAACAAGTGGACAGACTGAGAGAGTGAACCATATACTTGAAGACATGTTACGGGCATGCGTTCTGGAATTCCCACAGAAACGGGATGAATGTTTACCATTGGCAGAGTTTTCATATAACAATAGTTATCAAGAAATTATTAAGATGGCACCCTTTGAAGCTTTATATGGACGACGGTGCCGTACACCATTGAATTGGTATGAACCAGGGGAAATGTGGTTTTTCAGGCCTGGTATGGTTAAAGAAATGGAAGAAAAAGTTCAACGAATTATACATAATTTGAAAGAAGCACAAGCTCGACAAAAGAGTTATGCAGACAAACGACGCCAACCCCTATACTTCCAGGTCAAAGATTATATGTATCTGAAAGTATCACCAATGAAGGGTGTATCTCGTTTCGAGGTAAAAGGGAAGGTTGCACCCCTGTAAATTGGTCCATTTCCTATCCTTGAAAGATGTGGACCAGTGGTGTACCGACTCCAACTACCCGAAACATTGTCTGCAGTGCACAATGTGTTCCATGTATCCCAATTAAAGAAATGTCTTCGGGTTCCAGATCGAGCTGTTGATGTGACAGATGTTACCTTGGAACCAGACTTAACATATTCAGAACATCCTATTCGAGTCCTGGATCAGAAGGACAGAATCACCCGAAGAAGAGTTCTCAAATTCTATAAGATAGAATGGAACCAACACACTAAAGATGAAGCTACATGGGAAACCCAAGACTTTTTAGAAAAGAATTTCCCAGGCTTTTTAGCTTCATGTAATTTGTGAGATATGTACAATTGTTGTAAAAAAGGAGTAGACCCCATACTACCCCCTGCCTTGTACAAGAAAAAAGGAAATAAAAATATGACGTGTTTCCTTTTCCACTACTTACCCTAGGACTTTAAATCTCGGGATGAGATTCTTTTATGGGGGAAGGATGTAACACCCCTGGTGTTACTGTCACTAAAACTTGAGCATAACATCATGTGCATGGGCATATCATTTGTTTGTTACACCTAGAGTGCATTCACTAGGTAAAAATTTCAAATATGTTGTACTGCTATGACTTGATGTAGAGTAAGGTACTGTTAGGGGTCTGCTTCGTCGCCGAAGGTCCCATAAGAAGAAACACCTTCGGAAGATTGACACAAAGCCGAAGCTACAAATCAGGAGGCTTCGGAGTACATTTCCAAAGGCACTGACTTAAAGATGAAATGACCAATCGGCCCATGATAATTTGTACTATGACTGTAGACCTTTGTAAAGGGCATGAATGTAATTCCCCACAGGCTGCGTCCTGTGCCTATAAATAGATGAACAGTACCCATGTACTGTTCACGCTATCCTATAATTGCTCGCGTGTCACACTTGGATTTTTGCCTTCCGTCAAGCTGAAGGTATAAATAAAATTAAATATTATATTTAATATCCAAGTTTATATAATGATAACATATGAATAACGTTATATGTCTGTTCATATAACCTTTAATGTTTTATATGCTTCATCTTTCATTATCTTATAACCATGACGATGAAGGTACGTCCTTCATGACCTTCGTCCGAAGATCGTTATATCCTAAGGGAAATAATGCTTCGAAGGACGAAGGGTTTTAACATTTAATACTTTGTGTTGCCTTGTTCTTGATTCATAGCATTTGAGAACAAGTCCCCAACATTGGCGCCCACCTCCGGTGAACTCACTTCCACTATTGAGTTGATCGCTTCGTCCAACATCCAAGCTGAAGCTCCTTCGGCTACGAAGATGGTGCTCCCAATAACAGGCGGTTCATGCTCAGAACCAACCAACAAGAAGCAGAAGAAGGAGGCTCAGAGAAGGATGCAGCATGTTGGGGTGCAGGGACCCTTCATCAAGTCAAAATGGTCCCACATCCCAATTACCTTCTCCCAGGAGGACCTTCAGCTCAAGGATTATCCTCATAATGATGCTATGGTCATATCTTGTGTCATCAAGGAATTTCTGGTCCACAATGTTTTGGTTGATACAGGTAGTGCAGCCGACATCATATTTGCTAAGGCCTTCAGACAGATGCAAGAGCCAGAGGACAAGATTCATGATGCTACACACCCTCTTTGTGGCTTCGGAGGTAGGCAGATTGTAGCACTTGGCAAAATCACAATGCCAGTGACCTTCGGATTTGTCTACAACCCAAGGACTGAACAGGTTGTGTTTGATATTGTTGACATGGAGTACCCCTACAATGCATTCATTGGTCGTGGAACACTCAACGCTTTCGAAGCAATACTTCATCCAGCATATCTATGCATGAAGATACCTTCGGAACAAGGACCCATTGCTGTTCATGGCAGTCAGGAAGCTGCTAGAAAAGCTGAAGGAAATTGGACAGATTCAAAAGCAATCCACAACATAGATGGAAATGAGGCTTGTGCACAGTACAATTACAGAAGAGAGAAGGCTGCCTCGGCTGATCAGCCGAAGCCTATGCTTCTGTGTGAAGATATAGCAGAGCAGAAGGTATTACTGGGTTCTCGGTTATCTGAAGAGCAGGAGAAAACCTTGATAAGGTTTTTATTCAACAACAAAGATGTGTTTGCTTGGTCAGCTAATGATCTCTGCGGTGTCAATAGAGATGTCATTGAGCATTCACTCATTGTGGATCTATCTTTGAGGCCAAGAAAACAAAGGCTTCGGAAAATGTCCGATGACAAAGCTGAAGGTGCTCGAAACGAAGTGAAGAGACTTCTTAGTGCTGGTGTTATCAGAGAGGTCAAATACCCAGAGTGGCTAGCTAACACTGTTATGGTGAAGAAGGCAAATGGTAAATGGAGAATGTGCATCGATTTTACAGATCTTAACAAGGCTTGTCCAAAGAATGAGTTCGCAATGCCAAGAATAGATTCTCTAGTAGGTGCAGCAGCTTCGTCAGAGCTTATGAGTTTACTAGATTGTTACTCAAGCTACCACCAAATCTGGATGAAAAAGGAAGATGAGCCGAAGACCAGCTTCATAACCCCCAGTGGTACATATTGTTATCTTTGGATGCCTGAGGGGCTCAAAAATGCTAGAGGAAGCTTCAGCAGAATGACAGCCAAGATCCTTCATTCTCAGATAGGCAGAAATGTGCTAACATATGTTGATGACATCATAGTAAAAAGCACGAAGCAAGAATGATATCACTGATCTGCAAGAAACATTTGCTAATTTTAGGCAAGTTGGCTTGAAATTAAATCCTGAAAAATGTGTCTTTGGAGTAAAGAAGGGTAAGTTCCTTGGTTGCCTAGTTTCAACGAAGGGGATCAAAGCCAATCCAAGCAAGATCGAAGCCATACTTCGAATGGAACCGCCAAGTATGAAGAAGGGGGTCCAACGGTTGGCAGGAAGATTGGCTTCATTGAACATATTTATATCTAGATCAGCAGAAAGAAATTTGCCATTCTTTAAAATACTAAAGTCAGCCGAAGTCTTTCAGTGGGGCCCAGCTCAACAAAAAGCCTTCGAAGAGCTGAAGCAATACCTAATTGATCTAACAACATTAACTCCACCTGCGCCAGGGGCCTTGTTACTATTATATGTGGCAGCTTCGCACTCTGCAGTGAGTGCGGCGCTTGTGCAGGAGAAATTAGAAGGACAAATCAAAAAGCAAGCCCCATTATACTTTGTCTCCAAAGTTCTAAGCTTATCAAAGAAAAATTATACAGAATTGGAGAAGGTGTTGTATGTTGTCTTAATGGCTTCCAGGAAGCTTCGGCACTACTTTCAGGCATTCCATATAATTGTCCCTTCATCTCAGCCTTTGAAAGATATTATGAGGAACAGAGAAGCTACTGGAAGGATTGGAAAGTGGGCTGCGGAACTTAACGACTTCAGCATTGATTATGTGCATAGATCCTCGATCCAGTCCCAGGTGTTAGCAGACTTCATCGCTGACTGGACGCCAGGGGCTCAGGAAGAAGAAGCAAATAAAGATGCCGAAGCTTGGACAGTGTTCTGCGACGGTTCCTGGAGAACCTTCGGGGCAGGTGCAGCTGTTGTCTTGGTTGCACCTTCCAAAGTCAGAACATGCTATGCAGCAAAACTTGATTTCAGCTGCACAAATAATATTGCTGAATACGAAGCTTTGCTTTTGGGGCTTCGGCAGTTAAAGGCAATGGGGATAAGAAGGGCGGTCCTCAAAACTGATTCCCAAGTTATTTCTGGTCATCTTGACAAGAGTTGTAGAGCAAGAGACCCGAAGCTTGAGAAATACCTGGATACAGTTTGAAGGCTTGAAGCTTCTTTCAAAGGGTTTTCTGTCAAGAATATTCCACGAGGAGAAAATGAGCACGTTGATCTGCTAGCCAAGTCAGCGGCACAGGGGTTACCCTTACCTTCGGAAGTATTCTTTGAGACAATAAGAGCACCTTTGGTGGAACTTCTTGAAAGAGCAGTACTCAATATATCTCCTGTTCATGGTGAAGATTGGAGATCTGAGATTATATCTTTTCTCCAAGGCAACTGCCTTTCAGATGACGAAGCTTATAATAAGAGAATGGAGACAAGAGCACGACCATATGTAATAATAGAGGGGGAGTTATACAAACATGGAGTCTGCTCCCCACTGCTCAAGTGTCTATCCAGAGTTGAAGGTATAGAATTGATGAAGGAAATACACGCAGGATTGTGTGGATCTCACATTAGATCTAGACATTTGCTGGGGAAAGTCTTCAGACAAGGATTTTATTAGCCGAAGGCAGCTTCAGATGCAGCAGATCTGGTTCAAAAATGTGAAAATTGCCAAAAATGCGCAAGAGACCAGAAACAACCTTTGTCATTAACCCAACTGATACAACCAACTTGGCCATTGCAAAGATGGGGCCTGGATTTGTTAGGTCCACTTCCACCAGCACAAGGCAATTTAAAATATGTTGTGGTGGTTGTAGAATATTTTTCTAAGTGGATTGAAGCGAAGCCTTTGGCCACAATAACTTCGGTCACAGTCCAGAGATTCTTTTGGCAAAACATTGTTTGTCGCTTCGGCGTACCGAAGGCTATAACTGTGGACAACGGAACACAGTTTGATGCCGAAACCTTTAAGGAATTCTGTGATCAAATTGGCACGAAGATCCATTTTGCATCAGTCAGACATCCAGAATCAAATGGACTTGTCGAAAGAGCAAATGGTATTATAATGACAGGAATAATGAAGTTAATTTTTAATTAGCCCAGAGGAAGGTGGCCGGAAGAGTTGATTAAAGTGGTGTGGAGCCACAACACGACTGTATCAAGATCAACAGGTTTTATGCCATTCAAACTATTATTTGGTGACGAAGCCATAACCCAAGAAGAAGCTAATACAAGGTCAATAAGAACAACAGCTTCAACTAAAGACGAAGCTGATTTTTATGTAGCAAAAGACAATATAGAAGGGGTCAGACTTCAGGCTGTGGAAAATATTAATAAATATCAATCCGAAACAATAAAATTGCGAGACAGAAAAGTTCGGCTGAAAAATATCAGGCCAGGTCATCTGGTGCTTCGGAGAGTGGCTAATCCGAACACAGTAGGTAAACTACAGGTGAAGTGGGAAGGACCTTTTCTGGTTGTATCTTCGTCAAGGCTCGGTTTCTAGAGACTGAAAGATATGGATGGCAATGACATTCCTAGGTCTTGGAATGCGGATGAGCTTCGGCGGTATTATGTATAGAGTCATGTAATCTTTTTCTATTTTTCTATGGCACCCTTTTCCTTTTCAAAGGAGGAGAAAGGTTTTTAATGGGGCCATAGTTTGTAATCTTTTCCTTTTTTATTCAGCTCCATGAGAGCAAAAATCCCCCAAATATGTAAATGTAAAATCTGAGCATGCACCATCGAGTGCAGAGAAAAAGAAAAAACAGGGAGAAGCTCGAAAGTCGTCCCTTAGGGGATGCAGAGCATGACGAAGTTACAAAGAAGTCGTTCCTAAGGGAGCGCAGAGTAAGTTTTCTGCTCAAAAGTCGTTCCTTAGGGAATGCAGAGCCAAATACCACCGAAATATAAGGCGAAGCGCGAAAAGTCAACGCGAATACCGCCGAAATAGAAGGCAAAGAAGTTCAAAAGACGTTCCATAGGGAATGGAGAACTTACACCGAAAAGTAAACAGTGCAGCCGAAAAATAAATGGCAAAGAGATTTCAGTCATTCCTTAGGGAATGAAGGTTGTGGATGAAGCTTCGGATGTGTGTGTTTGGGCATTCATTTGCACGATACATTACATCATACATTGCATACATAAACATTCATTTAGACATACATAGGATCATCATCATCATCATACCATACAGATACAAACAGTTGCTTCGGCTCTAAGAATGCAGCTTCGAAAGCAGAATCATGCTTCATTGTGCACGAAAAGAAGGGAAGGTGTTTTTCGCCTTCGGCTCAAAAAGTACAAGTTTCGTTCACATCGAAGCACTTCACACATTGATGGAAAGGTAAAAACATATTACAAGGTATGGACAAAATTTACAGAGTAGAATCTAATTCTTAAATTACAATATTCTTTACAAAGGTTAATACAAGAGTTCTTAGAGTTTTTTCCATGGCTATCTATTCAAGATTCATCATTATCTACCGAGCATCGGATTGTCTGTTAAGCTTCGGCTTTGTGCTCTTCAGCTTCGTCATCCTGCTCTTCAGCTTTGTCATCCTATACATATTAAAGTGTTGTAAGGAAAATTCAAGTTTAAAATAAAAGGTAAGCACAAGGTATGATTTTGTTACCAGCTTAAGATGACTACGAGCTTCGTCATCAGCCAAGCTTCGTCCACCCTTCGTCCATACTAGCTTTATAAATCTATTTCCTATGCTTCGAGCAAGACTAGGAATATCAATCAGATCTGCTGGTGATAAGCTAAAGTTGGGTCTATTGACAATCTTTCCATGTGTGCAGCCAGATTTCAGGAAGGCAACAAATGTGCCCCGAGAAGCTACTAGGGCACATAAATCGCCGTGTCCAGCTATAATTTCATCAAGAGCATCAATTTCACCCTCGATATGATCGAAGGCCCTTGGCAGGTCTTCAATCGAAGGATTAAATTTTTCATAGCTGGCTCCTACCGAATTGAAGATTTGCTTCAGCCGTTGCACACATCAGTTACTGAACTCCAGACATTTGTTTTGAAGCTCTGTCAATAATTTTTGCAAATTTGAACTTTTTTCTACCTCAGCCTCAAATTTTGCATCGAATTTATGTCTTTCTTGTTCGAAGCTCTCTGACTTTGAGAGAAGCTCCGTATTCAACTTTGCAATTTTGGCTTCAGCTTCTGCCAACAAACCCTCTGCTGTCTGAAGTTTGAAATCCTTCTTTTCAAGAGCAGCTGCTTGATCTTTTATTTTGCTTTCTAAACCCTCAACTATAACTTCATGCTTTTTATCTTCAAGATCTTGCTGCATCCTCAAAGCTTTACTCAATATCATACTCTATGCAGAAATAACCTTCGTTAGAAAACACCTTCATTGTTAAAGACAATAAAAAACTGAAGAAAAGTTTTTTACCTTGAAATTAGAATAGAATAAACTACCGACGATATGCTGTCGTCGGTAGCGGCTAATGTCTGTCTCAAGCTTCGGGAAACCAATACTCTTTGATAGAGTATCGATAACCTTTGCTCCGGTTTGATCTCGGAGGCAGCCTAACCTTTCATTGTCAACACCGCCGAAGAGTAGTGCCCCTGTTTGATACCCGCAGGATATAGCGCATTCTCTCAACTCTTCTTTCTCAGCCCTCGACAATTCTTGCCCAATTAAGTTTTGAAAGTTAAAATTTTCTTCTTCCAAAGCATCTTCGACTATTTCCTTCTCCTTCTCAGGTACTGTAGCCATGGTTTCTTCAGCGATTGCAACAGCTTCTTACGCGGCCATATCCAGAAGTATCTTATCAATATTAGAAAGTGTGCTTTCTAAATGTGCATCTTCGGCAGCTGCAATTTCAGTAAGCGCAGCTTCGGTAGCTGTAGCGCTCTCAATAGCTGGTGCCTTTGAAGCCGAAGCTGGTCATGGTGTCTCTTCGATAGCTTCTGTCACAGTAATACTTCTTTGTTTCTTCGGCTCAGCTGCCTTCTTCGCTATCGAAGACTCCTTCTTCTTCTGAAAAAGCTTCGTCAGATGTGGCGCCATTGGACTTAGCTTGATAGGCAAGGATTCAGTCATTACCTTTAGAATTTCTGCCACATCGGTAGCCGAAGGTGATGCAGGAGTTTCTTCTTCTATATCAGTCGCCTTCTGCTTCGGAGCCGCAACTTTTCTCTTCTTCGGAGCAACTGCCGTCGGCTCAGAGCTCAATTTCCTCTTCTTCAGGTTTTCTTCATCTTCTTTTACCATTCTAGCGGCCTGTCTGCCCACAACACTGACAACTCTTTTTCTTTTCTGCCCTTCAGCGCCCTTGTTCAACCGCTCATAATCAGGATATTCAAAATGTAGAGCATCCATTACCCAATTCAATCTTCGCTTCGGTCGGGAGCCGAAGGCTGCAGTCATCAACTAATCTTATTTTTTTGTATAGTTCCCTAAAATCTCATTACACATAACTTCGATCGTGTCCAACCATTCTTAGCAAGGTTCCTTGAAGTGTTTTTTGAACTTAAAGTGATAAGGCAGCCAAACGAGTTCACCCTCTTTCTTCTCTTCTTCAAGCTTCAGCATACTCCACTTCCTCAGCGTTGGGAATACTCTGTTGGCTAAGTATTCCCGGACTAGATCCCTACTCCCAATATGTTCAGACACAATTCTGAACTCATACACAGCATCTTGGCATGGATCCCTGTTGCACTGAGGCCTAGTCAGCCCGAAGATTAGCTCTAGCGGGCTCTGAACTAGCTTCTCCTTTTCCTCATCAATTTTAACATAAAACCATTCGGATTTCCAACCGGTCGGCCATTTAGTATGATAGCTGACCACCGGTGTCTTCTCTAGCCTTTGTCTGATAATGAAGTTCATGTACTCGGCAGAATGCATCGACGAGCGGCTCTACCCCTGGACTTCGGAGAGCCCAGATATACACGCTGAGCCTAACAATGGCGTTAGGGGTCAGCTGATGAAGGTAAATCCCGAATTTTTCTAAGACTTCTGCAATCATTCTGTGTAGAGGAAATCTCAACCCTGCTTTGAAGAAGCTCTTAAAAACTACAACTTCATCATCTTCTCGTTTCGGGATAGTTTCTTCCCCGCCAAAGCGAACCAACCCCTTCTCGGTTTCTCTGAAGTAGCCTAGCTTCGTCATCATAGTCATATCAGCTTCAGACACAGTTGATTTCCCAAAATCCAGATGGCTGGGCTTCGATGGCATAATGATGTTATAATCAATCTCTCCTTCATTAGCATCACCCTCTTCAATATCTGCCTGCTCAGTTTCAGCAGCGGGTGCTTATTCCTCAGCAGCGCCTTCAGTCACAACCAATCCCGACCGCCTCATAACTTCGGAGATCGGAGCAGTTTCAGCAGCTTTGGCTTCCTCTCCATCGTGAGTAACTCTAGCTGTTGAGCGTACCCTGACGATTTGGTGTTGAATTTTTTGCATTTTGAAAAAGTTGAAATTTTTTATCTTTGCCGAAGCTCCCTCTTGTCACGAAGCTAGAGCAAAACGATCCTTCGGTTCAAAATGCAATGAGCAAGCTTCGGCTGTGGTCAAATGTTTTGGCAGCACAACAATGCAATAGCAGTAAATGTTGTGGTAACTTCACACCTACCCGTCTGTTTATATAGTGCTGCAGGTGGGAAGGTGAATCATCAAGCCGCTCGCACCCGTTGAACAGTTACCCGCACCCGCTGAATGGTGGACCACTCGGTGCCTGGAAGGTGAATCGCCAGATCGCTCGTACACACTAAACGGTGGACCATCCGACGCTAGGAGTATTTTAATCGTTTCTCGGCAACGAGCTCAGGGAAGGTGTTTTTCGAACCTTCGGCATTCCGAAGCCTGGGAGAGTTTTTCAAGGATCGAGCTCATCACGAAAAACAATCTAGTACCGTGAAGGGGCTACTATTGGGGGTCTGCTTCGTCGCTGAAGGTCCCATAAGAAAAAACACCTTCGGAAGATTGACACAAAGCCGAAGCTACCAATCAGGAGGCTTCGGAGTACATTTCCATATGCACCGACTTAAATATGAAATGACCAATCGACCCATGATAATTTGTACTATGACTATAGACCTTTGTAAAGGGCATGAATGTAATTCTCCACAGGCTGTGTCCTGTGCCTATAAATAGATGAATAGTACCCCTGTACTGTTCACGCTATCCTATAATTGCTCGCGTGTCACACTTGGATTTTTGCCTTCCGTCAAGCCGAAGTTTATATAATGATAACATATGAATAACGTTATATGTCTGTTCATATAACCTTTCATGTTTTATATGCTTCATCTTTCATTATCTTATAACCATGATGATGAAGGTACATCCTTCATGACCTTCGTCCGAAGATCGTTATATCCTAAGGGAAATAATGCTTCGAAGGATGAAGGGCTTTAACATTTAATACTTTGTGTTGCCTTGTTCTTGATTCATAGCATTTGAGAACAAGTCCCCAACAGGTACTTAACCCTAAATCTGGGCTTATGGATATAAGGGAAGCCCAAACATGAGAAAACTTCAAAAGCTATGAGAAATGATCCTAAGATATCCTCTTGGAAGGACTTGAGTGGCATCAAAACCCTAGAGTACTAAAAACCCTGAAAAGATCCCTGGAAAAACCCGTAGAGTGAAACCCTAAGGGGTTAAGTGCAAATTTTGTACACTTTTGGACTAAAGTGCAAAAACAAAGGTAATATACCCCCACAAACTATGTGCTTCTCACATTTAAGGATTTGCAAGTTAAAAAGTGGGATTTGCACTTAATTGCAAAATATACCTTTTGAACCCCATACGCTTAAGTCAGAATTCAGTGCAATTGGAGCAACTTTGGAGCTTTATATCTTTTAATCCATGAAGATTTGTTCTGGCTTATACATCAAGATTATAGAGCCATGATAGGAGAACAAATTTGATGTAGTGACTAAGCATTGATACTGAATAAAAATTAGAGATAAATAAGTTTGAAGTCTGGCTATCAGACTAAGACTCTGTGATGTTCAGAGAAATAAGTTGTATAGGACCAACTTTAGGACCATGTGGAGCTCGATTTAATTTATGTTTAACTAAAACCTCTGTAATAAAGTTAAAGCTGGTTTGTAGGGGAGTAACTTTGATGCAGTCGGCTTGCTAGGGTATTGTACAAAAATCTGAGAACTAGTGCTATGAAGTTGTACTGTCAGAAGCAAGTTATGTGAGTTGGGCAATACTGAAAACTGGATTAAGAAAAGTATGGCCCCAGTGAAATGCAGTCAATTTGAGAGCACCAAATTTGAGAATCTATGCAGAATTGATCCATGAATCCTATAGTAAACTTAAAGACTGTTGTTTAGTGAATGATTTTTGTTAAGGGAGATTACCCTGTTCTTAACAAGAATTGAGAGACAGAAAGGGTGAAAGGAGGTCGGTTCAGTGAAACGCTGAAGATCAGAGCGCAGGAAATATTTGAAGAACGATGAAAAGATCCGAGGCACTGTAGATTTGGATGTGCTCGAGTGAATTGGGGGAGGGATCGACTGCGGTGAGATAACTACGAGCCGTGTCATGGTTCCGCGAACCTAGCCGGAGTTTGACCAGAGATATTTCACCGACGGCCACAGTGGCTCGGTTCTTTTATCGCCATGTCACTCACTCCACCATTCTACCTCACTGTGTTCCTTTGTTACGTGGTCTCCATGCGTGAACGATGTGTTTCATGGCCACTGATCGTTAGCCGGACCGCCGTGCCTATAAATAGCGCCCTGAACCACGGCGAGGTACTCACAATTTCACCAGTGAGCTCAGTTGAAGCTAAAATTCACGGGATCCTCTCCACCTCTCCCCAAATTAGTCGTGCATGGTGAATCGGTAGCCCTTTGCGACCATATAGCCCCAACGTGACCTCCTAATTCCACCAGAGCTCGTCGCGACGCCGTGTTTCCCTTCTCAGACACCGAAGAGCACAAATTCTCCATGCTCCGTGGCCAGACAACCCTGGTATGGTTCTCTGAGCGTTCTTTGAGCGTGCAAGCCAAACTGATGCTCATAACAGCTCGGGATAGGATAGAATTTGGTGGGGCAGGGGTCAACGGGTGCTTGGGTCTCCCATGGCCGTGGCGCGACGAGGGGGTGTTCATCCTCGCCGCCGTCCAGGGTCAAGGACCTAATTTTAAAAGACACAGAAATTTGGGGGGCTAAGGGAAAGTTGTCAGTGACTCATTAAAACCAGCCGAGGATTTCTTCTTGGATGTTTTAACCGACATGGGCTTTTGCGCAAAGTCCACCGCGCGGTCGCGGGCGCGCCCGGATTCTTCACAGGCCTAGGCTGGGTGGGTCGGTGTCAGCCCAGTACTGGTGATAACTTTTCCTTTTTCTTTTTCTGAGAAAGTTTAGAAATCCATAAAGAATTCGAGAAAAATAATAAAAATGTAAGATCAATTTTGTTAGACTTCTAAATTTCTATAGTATTTAATAAAAATAGTTCTAGGATTTTTTAGTCCAAACAAGGAATTATGTAGTATTTAAAAGGGCTTAAACCTATACCTCTGGAATTTTAGAAATTATTTAATAACTACAAAAATCACTAAACTTTTTGGATAAGCCTAATATGTTATTTAGAACCCATGAGTGAAGTTAGACATGATTTGGACAATGTTTGATACCTAAACCCCAAAACCTGAATCTTCTAAGTAGTGTTTGTCCTATGAAATAAAATACTAACTCCAAAAACCCTAGTTCTCTAAAGTACCATGAAGGAAAGTTGTATTCTAGATACAACTTGATAAACCTTTTCTATTACTGCATTTTCATAAGCATTACATGAGCATTCATGATTATATCTGGTTATATATAGAGAACGAGGAAGAAGTAGTGGTTGAAGAAGAAGGAGCTACACCACCACCACCTGAAAACCCACCTATCGGGAACTGCTTTTATTTTGATATTTGTGGAGCAGAACCCAACTCTCCTACAACTCAAGGCAAGACCCGGTGCATTTGCCACCTCCTTGCTGTTTTAAACTCTTTATCACTTGACTGATGCATTAAGTGATAGGAGTTGGATGTTAAACCAATTGCTGCATTTCCTTCCTTGAATCTATTTACCATTCCTTGATTACCTATTTTCTTAAAAAGTTTTTCTGATGCTTAGTCCTGCTTTAGAAAAACAAATGTTTTGTTTTAACAAAAGGTGATGCTTCACAATGGATGGGATGTTTTCAAAAATAAAACTTGATGGTGGATCCATCATGGCCGTGATGGGTTCAACATCGGAAAAGATGTACCTCTGACAGGTACCAAACTTTGGGTTTGAATGATAAAGATGAGACCAGGCGGGTGACTTGCACGAGAGGAGAGTCTCGGTGTAGTGTCTCCGTCTGAGTCGATTAAGGACCGTCTCGATGTAGGCTTGATGATTGAGAACCTTTTAACTAGTCACATGCCTCATCATGGGTAAGCTTTGCCTCGGGCAGACTAATACCAGAATAGGACAACACGCAATGGGAGTGGAGGGATGGCGAGAGTAGAGTGTACCCTCCGTGGCATGAGGCTGGACGGTGGTGTATTTGTACTCTCGGTTGGCGTGAAAGCGATCTGGTCTTACACTACAGGAAACTGGTTAAAGACCATGGGTGAAAAACCGTCGAACTTAATGTAATAAGCCGTCGAACTTACTGTAAGAACGTGGGTTTACCGACGAATATAGCCGACGACGATTTTTGGACGAACTTAGAGAAGTAAGTTCGATGGCCCCGTCGAACTTAAGGTTAAGAACGTGGGTACCGTCGAACTTAAGATTAAGAACTTGGGTACTGTCGAACTTAACATTAAGAACGTGTGTTTTTAAGTTCGACGAGGGCCGTCGAATTTTTTCCCATAAGTTATGTGTCCTGCGGAGGTCTGCGCGGACTGCACAATAAGTTCGATGAACGTGGGTACCCACGTTCTTAACCTTAAGAACGTGGGTACCCACGTTCTTAACCTTAAGAACGTGGGTACCCACGTTCTTAATCCTGCGTGGGTCTACAAGGACTGCACAATAAGTTCGACGGTACCCACGTTCTTAACCTTAAGAACGTGGGTATCCAGAAAAAAATAAAAAATACAAAAATGAAAAATTAGACACACATAATATCACATGCAACACAATATATCACATACAATACAGATTTCAAACACATTGATATATGTTCATATCACAAATTCACACAAGTCCAAATATACAAGTTCACAAATTCACATAAGTACAAATACATAAGTTCACAAATTCACACAAGTTCACATCCATAGTTCACATTTTTAGTTCACAAGTTCAAACATTAACTCCATCGCTCTCGATCAGGACATCGGATTGTTGTTCGTAGCTCCACCACTAGAATTGAGACATCTGTCCGCAAAGTCAACGTGAGGGGGAGGAGTCACTTGATGAGAGCCAGAATCCTACAAAATAAACCAAAATTCTCATAGATACACAACTGGCATTAAATCACATGTACACAAAGATATAGGAAAGCATGATGAACACAAAATGTGGCTTCCATATTTGTGCATGAACATGAACATGAGAGTGAAAACAGACTTCATTTCAAGAAGCAGCACCGTGTTATTTAAAATGATGCATCATGCAAAGGATCCGCGATGTTAACTATCCATGAAACTACTTTGGAAATTCAGACTTAGACGCTATTCCAAATCTGAAAATTCAGAATTGAGCCACCTAACAGTCCAAAGCATGTCACAACAAAACAGCTCTCACAACACTAAATTCCAGATTCACTAAAGCATGTTCAGGTTAATTTACCTGACAGAATTCAGAATTTAGTGTTGAACTGAGCACCAAACTAACCTGACAGAGAGTTACTCTACCAACACCTCAGCTTAAAACTTCCTAGATCAGGCACAAAAGATCTCCAAAACAGCTCTCACAACACTAAATTCCAGATTCAGTCATTATTCACAATCTGAAATTTTTAGCACGTTGTAGCTCACGCTGTAATATGTTGTACAATATCCAGACTTGCAAGTATGTCCACTAAGAGCTTGATCAAACGCCAGATGTACAAGCAGTAGTGGACTAGTCCCAAAAAAGTCCAATTTGTAGCAAACAAAAGTAGCAAGCAACATGAATCAAGAACGTACCGCTGGTGATGGAAGTGGCTGTGTTGGCCATGGGGGCGTCCCCAAGGCCCCATTGGATGTGTAGGATATCCCTATGGTGGTGGCGGCCAATATCCCATACCTGGTTGTGGAGGAGGAAGAATCTGTCCTCTAGGGGGCATCGACCACTGTATGTCCATCTGTGGGTTTCCTTGTCCAGTCTCAGAACCCTATAACCAAATAAAACGATGCATGATTATAATTGTAAATGAAAGTAAATATACTACAAAACTATACCTGTGTTTCATTGGTGTTTGGGGTCTGTCCAGATTGTGACGGACGGGTGAACTGGGGTCCCATTTGAGATCCCATCTGAGCACTATACATCTGCAAATACAATAAGCTTGAGTTTTATTTTAAACTAATGTATATATAGAGTTTATACTAAACAACTGAATTCTGAATCCGATGGAAAACATAAAGTGCATTGGAACGTGTAGGATTAGAGTGGTTGATAGATACTGTTGGGGACTTGTTCTCAAATGCTTCGGATTAAGAACAAGGCAACATAAAAAGTGTTAAACGTTAAGGCCCTTCGTCCTATCAAACATTATTCCCCTTCGGGAATAATGGGTTCCGGACGAAGGTCATGAGAGACATACCTTCGTAAATTCAACAAGTGATAACGAAGGACTCATATAAAACATGAAATGTAGATCATAGAGTCATTTCTATTTTATTAACACAAAGAAATAGAAATGATTATAAATTGCAAATGTACCTTCGGTCCTGAGAGAAGGTAACAAGTACAAGCGTGACGCAAAATGTCAATGCACAGTCAGCGTGAACAGTACGGGAGTACTGTTCATCTATTTATAGACGCGGGACGCAGCCCACGTAAAATTACATCTATGTCCATTACATTTGTTAACGATTTATGGAAATCTGTCGAGGCTCCCGAAGTCTTTTCATCTTTAAGTCGGTTCCCCCTTATGCTATCGCGCCGAAGCTTCCCTGCGTACAGCTTCGGCTGCTCTCGACCTTCGTCTGGTTCAGGCTTCGTCCTGGTCGTGCTCCATATCCATAATTCTGAATCCGAAAATACCTGTTCATATAACCCACTTGGAAAACATTGTCAAATCATGTTTTTGAGGACCTTCGGAGGACGAAGGCCCCCAACAGTAGCCCCTCGCAATATTAATTTGTAAATAATAAATTCAGATTGCGATATGGACGAAGGCCTTGAGCCGAAGGTCCGAAAAAACACCTTCCCTTTGCTAGAATAGCAACATTCACTGACAAGCGGGGCCTTTCAATTTTCAACGCCCTAGGCGTATAAATAAGATCACATCGCGAACTCATTTGGTACGCACACTTGCCTTTTGCTTCGGTCCACTAAAATTTTTAGCTCTTGTTTATTAAGATTTGCTGGTCTTTTTGACTTCGAAGCTTCGGCCTCGGGAACAATTTTTTAGCGTTTCCGAAGATGTCTGAAGGCAAGAAGATCCCTGCTGAGACGAAGCTGAAGATCCCTGCTGAGACGAAGCTGAGTCTCGAGGAGGAGAAGAATCTGGGGTTCCTGATAGCGATGGCAGAGACCAATACAGAAAAAATCACGAATGAGATTCTCGAAGGTTTGTCCGAAGATACTGATGATAGCGACAGCTATGATGTGGAAAGTGGTGGGGAAGAGGCCGAAGATCGACCGTGGCGACCAAGCCACACAGTTTTTGGGAAAACGACCATCAAGCAGAGTCACATTGATAATATGAGGGGGCGATATTTCCGAGACATATCTATTGTGAGAGCTGATGCCGGGGAAAAAACTTCTCCCACCCCCGAAGAAGATGAAGTTGTGATTTTCCGAAGCTTCCTCAAGGCTGGGCTTCGATTCCCCCTGAGCAACTTTGTTGTTGAAGTACTAAAGACATTTCAAGTCCATCTGCATCAAATCACTCCCGAAGCCATCATAAGAATGGGAGTGTTCGTCTGGGCTGCGAGGAGCCAAGGTTTGGAACCGAACGCTAAAAGCTTCTGCAACATTCATGAGTTATTATACGAGACGAAACCCTGGGGAAAGGAGCAATACCATAACAACTTTGGGTGCTACAGCTTCGGCGCCCGCTCCGGGTCAAGCTGCCCTGTGCCGACCTTTCGGAAGAGGTGGCCTGGAGCCTGGATGACTGAATGGTTTTATGTAAAGAATGATCTAACAGCTCAAGAGAATGTGAAGAGTATCATTATGCACCCAATCTGGCAACGTTTCGGTCTTCGAAGGCCGAAGGTCGAAATGGACGAAGCGGCCGAAGAATGCCAAAGAGCCTTCGGGGTAGTCTGCTCGTTTATTGGGACAAGGGACTTGGTCCAAGAACACATTGCCTTCAGGGTATGGCCACTTGCAGAAAAGTGGGAAATGCCGAAGGAAACCATCAAAGAGCCCGACGAAGGCGGACTAGTCAGATTAAAGTATACATTCAAATATGCAGATAAATTTATTGAACCTGATGATGACTGGCTGAAAAGCATTGAAACATTAAGTGACGAATTACTTGGGGCATATTCGAAGGCTGAAAATACTGCGCTATCAGCAGCCTTCGGAGGCCGAAAAAAGAAGAGACTCAACCGAGTATTTGATGCAGTCGGGTTCTTCTACCCTGATTATCGTTATCCCATCCGAAGGCAAAAAAGGAAAAACATAACCCCTGAAAAAGAAGAAGCTGGAACTGCTCCTAGCGAGCCAGAACCGAAAGGAAAAAGGTTGAAGGTCCTCACACACCGACCACGTCATATTGAACCAGCTTCGGTGCCTGAGTTTACCGGAGAAACTTCTTCGGCCGCCGAAGCTGAACAGCCAACCTTGCTGCCAGAAATTGCAGAGATGGCCGAAGCGCCATCGACAGAAAAAATGGAAAAAGCGAAAAATCCGACTAAGGAAAAAGCATCAGATATTTTGAGTCCTGTAGCAAATGTCGAAGCAGCAAAAATCCAAAAGGGGCCAATGGTGACCCCAAAAAGAAAGAGAATGGTAAATGTTCTAGATGTCTTGGAGACAATTAAGTCTTCAAGTACAACTCCAAAAAAGAGTGTTGAAATTGCTGAAGCTTCTTCTGAAGCTGCGACACAACAAGCTGAAGCTAAGGCTGGGCCTTCAGAGCCCTTCAGGGAGCAAACTTTGGAAGCTGAAGCAATAAAAATACCAGAACCAATTTTAATTGAAGAAACTGACACTGCCATCCCCGAAGCGCCTGCCAGCATGTGTGATTACATCATACGACATGCTTCGGGGAAAAAACTATCTGAAGAAGAAACCCACGAAGCTAACCATTATGCAAAGGAGCTAAAATATCCAAAGGGAGCAGTAATATTCAATGGGACAAATGAAGATGATTTCTTGTACTGCCTGCCTGACAACAAAGAGCTATCTGTCTGCCGAGAGATGGCCAGAAGTATTGGTTTCCCGAAGCTTGAATCTGGATTAAGCGCCATGACGAAAGAAGACCTCGCAGACAGTCTTGCGTACAACAGCCTGAAGGTACGGGAATTAAACGCTTGAATAAAACCCCTTATAATTTTTTACGCAACTCATTCCTTTTTTCTTATATGAGTTCTTTTTCGTATAGGGCCTGATCCTAAGCAACGCGCTAAGAGCGCAAAAGAGCGCCGAAGATGAAAGTTATGAAATTGCATTTAATAATTTACGCTCTGAAGTTATCAAACTGAGAAACGAAGCTTTGGAAAAAGATAAAATTCTGCTTACACTGGTAGATAAAGTGAAAAAAGACGAAGCTGTTTCAAAGGCCCAAACCGAAGCTCAAAAACGCGAGATTAAAGATCTTCAGAAACAGCTGGCTAGAGCTAAAGAGGAGCGCGCGCTTGAGGAAACGAAACGAGAACTTAGTGATTTTATGGTCAGCAAATTGGAATCAAGAGTTAAGGAGCTTTGCACATCTCTAGGAAAATGCTATGTTAAATCTATAGAATGCGTGAATAAAATTAAAACCAGCTTTGCTAGCGTCGGCGCCTTTTCCAGCGAAGAGAATTTTTCTCAAGGTAATCCCGAAGATCCGCTGGAATGGATTAGCCACGAAGCAGAGGCCTTCGAAGAGATTCTGAACAGTCGCGGCGACATATGCGCTTTTTCGGGCGCCAGAGGAATTGCTTCCGTCTTAGAGAAGAAAGGTTGCGGGCATATAAAATTTTTAGCTCAGTCCGAAGCTACCTTATCTTCCGAAGATATCAAGGACCCCTCGGCCGAAGCAAGCGTGATTGGTGGCAAATTTTTTACTGACATCTGGAACAACGGCGGCCGAGGAATGGCACAAGAAATTATCCAAAGGAGCGAAAAAGGCACCCACGAAGCTAGGAAAGTGGCAGAAACTGCCGAAAAAAGTACGGAGCCCGAAAGACAATTAGGTATTAATTAGTCGTTCTTATTGTGTTGTAATTTTTGTTTCAAACTTTGCACATAGTTTTTAATAGTGATGAAGAAATGTTCTCTTCCCTCAGAAGCTGCTGGGTCGACTGCCGATCCCCACACAAAAGGAGATGAAGAAATCAAACAAATGGCCGAAGCTATCATGGACAAAGTTGTTGATCAACTTCTAAATGAAGTCGCCGAAGCTGTATTAAGAGAGGACTAGATGCTATTAGAAGAAGCATTTAAATTGTGATCTATGTAATATTTTGTACATTTGGATGTAATGTACAAGTTTCTTTTCATTATTCAATTCTTTACGATGCATGAAACTGTACATACATACCATTTTTGAGCCTTCGGCGAAAAAACACCTTCCCTTCTTTTCATGCTTCGTGAAGAAAACATTCTTCGTTAAAACTGTCTTGATAAGACACATCCATGCTTCGTAAAAACAGCCTCCGAAGCTATTTTCCGAAGATCATCAACATATTCCCTCGTGACTTTGCACGATTTGCACTTTCTCAAATCATTCTTTCGAAGGTTAATACTGTGTGCCCTTCTTTTGCCGCATGCAACATGATGTATGATGCTTATGCTATGCAAAATGATGTGATGATGTAATGTTATGCAAATGACGTCTGTTCCGAAGATACATACACAAAACACATTCGTAAGCTCTGCATTCCCTTAGGAACGTCTTTGGAGCTTCTTCGTCTTTTACTTAGACGATCTCAGCGTTGACTTTTCGCTGTAAGCCTCCCTTAGGAGCTTCTTCGCCCTTTACTTAGGCGGTATCAGCGTTGACTTTTCGCTGTAAGCCTCCCTTAGGAGCTTCTTCGCCCTTTACTTAGGCGGTATCAGCGTTGACTTTTCGCTGTAGGCTCTGCATTCCTTTAGGAACGACTTCTGAGCAGAAAACTTACACTGCGCTCCCTTTGGAACGGCTTTTTGTGACGTCACAAGCTTACTCTGCGTTCCTTAGAACGACTTTCTGTTGCTCCGAAGGATTTTTAATTTGAAGGTCCTCCTTGGTAACGGAAAAATTTTTAAGCTTCAGCAACTTAAGCTTGTGAAGCAAATAGATCTTCCTCGTGAAAAACAACGAAATTATTTCATGAAAACTATCAATGTTTTTTGCTTCACAGAAAATAAAACTGAATAGGAAAGACTGCTATCAAAGGTAGGATATGTATCAATAAATGTGCTTCGACTCTGGCACAGTGCTGTTGACTGTGCGAGCTTCGGACTGCTCTCTGAAGTCCCTCTGATGTGGAGCGTATTGACTCCCTTCTGGCTGTTGACCTTGCTGCAATGGAGGTGGGGGCGGAAGCTGTTGCCAGGAAGCTTGAGGTTGACTTGCCGAAGCTACAGAAGCTGCAGGGTGGTTGTCTATGTATTGTGGGATATAAGGCGGATGATACGAAGCAGTATGCATGACCTGCTTCGGCTGAGATTGTTGAGATGCAGCTTCGGCAATTTCCTTTTGCTTCTGGATTGTAATATGGCACGACCTAGTGGTATGGCCCTTGCCTTCTCCACAGAACAAGCAAAACAGTCTCCTTGGCTGATCTCCGAATCTTCCGCCGAAGCCCCTGGCGCCTCTGCCTCTTGGAGCTGGTGGCCGGAAGGAAGTTTGTTGTTGCCCCGAAGCCTGTGAGGAGCATTGTGGTCTGTTCTGACTCCCCTTATCATCATTCTGAGTGTTGTGGATGGAACGGACATGTCTCGGGTAGTATCTTCCTCCGAAGCCCCTGGTCATTTCAGAAAATCTGAAGGCCTCCTCCCTTCTTTGACGAAAGTCATTGTCAGCACGAATGTACTCATCCATCTTTTGGAGCAATTTCTCCAAGGTCTGAGGAGGCTTTCTAGCAAAGTATTGAGCTGCAGGCCCAGGACGAAGCCCCTTGATCATAGCTTCGATAACAATTTCATTGGGCACCGTTGGTGCCTGCGCCCTCAATCGTAAAAACCTTCGGACATACGCCTGAAGGTACTCTTCGTGATCCTGAATACACTGGAACAGGGCTTGAGCTGTGACTGGCTTCGTCTGAAATCCTTGAAAGCTAGTCAGCAACATATCCTTCAGCTTCTGCCATGAAGTTATTGTTCCTGGCCGAAGGGAGGAATACCAGGTCTGAGCAACATTCCTGACGGCCATGACGAAAGACTTCGCCATGACTGCAGCATTGCCCCCGTACGAAGACACCGTTGCTTCGTAGCTCATCAAGAATTGCTTCGGGTCGGAGTGACCATCAAACATAGGGAGCTAGGGTGGCTTATAGGATGGAGGCCAAGGTGTAGCCTGCAGCTCAGCAGACAGAGGAGAAGCATCATCAAAAACAAAATTTCCCTGATGGAAATTATCATACCAGTCATCTTCGTTGACGAAGCCCTCCTGATGAAGGTCTTTCTGATGAGGCCTTCTGTTCTGCTCATCGTGAGTAAGATGGCGGACTTCCTCAGAGGCTTCGTCTATCTGCCTTTGCAACTCAGCTAGGCGGGCCATCTTCTCCTTCTTCCTTTGTACTTGTTGGTGTAGCATCTCCATATCCCTGATTTCTTGGTCTAACTCTTCTTCCTGAAGTGTCGGGCTGACAGCCTTTCTCTTCTGGCTTCGGGCCTCCCGAAGAGAGACGGTCTCCTGGTTGTGGTCCAGCGGTTGCAGTGCTGAAGCCCCAGTCGCTGAA
Source organism: Zea luxurians (assembly GCA_029449295.1). NCBI lineage: Eukaryota > Viridiplantae > Streptophyta > Magnoliopsida > Poales > Poaceae > Zea > Zea luxurians. Next base: position 59,240 of record JAOPSE010000806.1, read on the forward strand.
GCTTTCTTCGGCGCCATAGCTTCCGAAGGTGTTCAAAAAAAAACTCGAAGTGGAAGTGAGTTCACCGGAGGTGGGCGCCAATGTTGGGGACTTGTTCTCAAATGCTTCGGATTAAGAACAAGGCAACATAAAAAGTGTTAAACGTTAAGGCCCTTCGTCCTATCAAACATTATTCCCCTTCGGGAATAATGGGTTCCGGACGAAGGTCATGAGAGACATACCTTCGTAAATTCAACAAGTGATAACGAAGGACTCATATAAAACATGAAATGTAGATCATAGAGTCATTTCTATTTTATTAACACAAAGAAATAGAAATGATTATAAATTGCAAATGTACCTTCGGTCCTGAGAGAAGGTAACAAGTACAAGCGTGACGCAAAATGTCAATGCACAGTCAGCGTGAACAGTACGGGAGTACTGTTCATCTATTTATAGACGCGGGACGCAGCCCACGTAAAATTACATCTATGTCCATTACATTTGTTAACGATTTATGGAAATCTGTCGAGGCTCCCGAAGTCTTTTCATCTTTAAGTCGGTTCCCCCTTATGCTATCGCGCCGAAGCTTCCCTGCGTACAGCTTCGGCTGCTCTCGACCTTCGTCTGGTTCAGGCTTCGTCCTGGTCGTGCTCCATATCCATAATTCTGAATCCGAAAATACCTGTTCATATAACCCACTTGGAAAACATTGTCAAATCATGTTTTTGAGGACCTTCGGAGGACGAAGGCCCCCAACAGATACAGAAGAAAGACAGAGCTAAAAAGCACTCGCGCCACCATAGTATGTATGTTCATATCACAAGACTGTCTGGAATGCCTCAGCCTTTTCTGGTTTTTCCTCTTCACGTGCAACAAGCATGACCTGTGTCAAAACTAGATCAAGATTCAAGATCCAGACCACAGATTTGCTTTCACCCCCTATTACCATCATAAAAGCCTAGTGACAGAGGAAAACTCAAAGGTTTAACTAGTTGCACTGAGACTGGATATGTCCGGTGGCTGACACATGTGCAAGCAAGCAGCCCACCGTCCATTCAGATTAGTGGGCAGCCGTTGTCTGCAATTTAGTATCTCACAGTAAGCATAATCTATGTGCATGCTTTTTTTCTTTATTTCTAAAACCAACAAATTATATACATTTACCAGAATCTGTGTCACCAAACATTTTGTCTTACTTTCTAGAGGCACTACTGTACTCTGAGAACAAGGGCACTAGGACAAATTTTGCACTTGGACAAATTAGCCAAGCGTCATGTCTGAACATCTGTTTTTATCCACCCATTCGGATAGACCATTTTTTAAAAAAAACTTGGATGTAAAAATGTTGTAAACGATGGGATGCTAGCTGATGTCGAAGTTGGTTACAGCATGTCTGAACATCTGTTTTTATCCACCCATTAGCTGTTGTCGAAGTTTAGCTTAGAACTTAGATGTAAAACTTCTGGCTCATTTGACAATTGAGATGCATGGATTGAATAACTCACACATGGGATGGTAATCTTATCTAGCACATGCATCATAGAAGCCACAAGCAAGTTACCAACTGAACCATGAGTTAGGCTTTACCAACTGAAATCACAATTCACTGATGCAGGCAACTAGCAGATGACAGAAATTGCGATTACACATAACACAAAAATCAGCTAATCAAAAAAGCAAACAGGAAAAGCCAAAATAAAAACGTACGTCTAGACAACAAGATGGAAGAATCAAAGCCCACTTCACCACACACTGGAGCTAGCTAGCTAGAGCCAGGTACACCAGAGTGGTAAGCGGGGCTGGCCGGCCACGGAGAGGATCTCCTTGCCACATGACGACACCTATGATATCTAGGCTAGGGGCTGCAGGGCTTGGGGAACTGGTAGCCAACGTACTTGGCCCTGGCGTTCTCGCACTTGGCCGATGTGCAAAAAAAACATTGTCTATTTTTTTCTCCATACATATGACTACATAGTATGTATGTTCACATCACCATAGTATGTATGTTCATATCAAACGACATAGTGTTTTTGGTGTCTGGAATGCCTTAGCCTTTTCTGGTTTTTCCTCTTCTAATATAGTCAACGTGAGCTACAATTCAGACTGTGACAACCTCCTAAGAAATGCAGAAATCACTCAACAATTGACCAGACCGATTTTGGGTTGTCTAAGGCTTAGAGTGAGTTAGATAAAAAATATGGGCAGATTCTGAGCGGATTACTAAAATTATTACCTGCATCAGCATTCCCTGCATCATTTGAACTTGTTGAGATAGTTGTTGAACTTGTTGTTGTTGTCTTAGTTGCTCATCAAGCTCTCATTCCCTCGAAGTTGAAGTTCGAGATCTACTCCCCACCGAGGAAACAGACCGACGACCAAAGCTATCGTGACTCACAACCCCATCACCGATCCCCAACCTAGAAACATCACAAGTTATGAACCAATAGTTTTTATATATCACAACTTTGATCTTATCATACCTCCCATGTGGTAGCCCACCACCAGCAACATATGCTGCATCCGGATCGAAAGGTGCCTCCCTCCAATCTAGATCATCGTCTCCTGCTTTCCTCCTAACCTCCTTGGCATAACGAGTCTACAAAACAATTTATGTTAATTATAAATGAGTCACAAGTTAATTAAGAATAGATAGTTATTATTTACACCTACCAGCTTTTCTGTCGCGCTGTCGTCACATAAAACTTCTGGATGCTCTGGATCTGGACCTCGGTGTCCCTCCATGTAAACGTCAATGAATCGGGGTTCAACACCATCATGAGCCTCCTGCAGTAAGAGACATAATAAAATATACAAATTTGTCTGAGGGAAAAAGACTAAATGTTACTTAGCTCGTCATACCATTCGTTGTGATTTCCCAATAAATCCATCTGCTCCAAATCGATGGAGGCCCGGTTTGCTCTTCTGGTTCAAACGATTTCTATCTGAAATCACTTTGTACTCATCTGAGGCCCAGTACTCGCAGAGCTTGACCCAAGCTTCAGGATGAGCAGTGAGCCAGTCCACTTCACTTTGTTTGTACTCCTCAGCTGTCAAGTGGATTTCACATGCCTGCTTGTTGGTCATTCTTTGACCCTTCACTTTCTTGAAGTACACGGTAACAGCTTTGACCCGTGCATCTGACATTGAACCATTTATAACTTTTCTAGCAGCATAGTGGAATACACGTTTTGCATGTTCTTCGTTCGCTGTTTCGTCCAATCTAAATTATTCCTGCAAAATGAAGAAGCAATTAAATTCATTTATAGACGCCCACGGTAAGTAAATTTAAAAGACATAATAAACTCACCCAAAACGATGACCACACTGCGTCTTGGTGAGTACGGTCGGGTCCATATGGTTTGAGGCCCTAGTGAGCCCAGTGATACACCTCTATCTCTGTCCCGTTGAATTGTACCACCCCTGGATAGTGAAAACGAGCTATAGATCCCAGCACTGTGTTAACTGGTGTCCGGTGACCTTTGCCACTCCATGCCACCTCCACCCAGCTCCTCTCTCCTGCAGGGTTTATGAGCCTACGTTAGTCCAAGGGTTGTGTCGGTGGAACTCTAAGGGACCGCCGAAACCTACAAAATTGTAAATTGTGCACTGGTAATAATATCAATCCAACAAAAAATAGAACTCATCGTCAAAATAAAATTACCTGAAGTTTGTTGCCTGTGTCGTTGTAACAACCTCGTCATCGGCCTCTCCATCGTAGTCCTCCCCATAGTCATCATCATCACGCATCGGTGAACCTTGGCGTGCCAGCTCGTCCTCCTGCCTAGGTGCATTATGGTCTGCAGCCTCGCGCGCTTGCTCAAATGCATTGTGGTCCTGCTCTAGCATAGGTCCACTTGAGCCTATCGCCTCACGCTCCGGCTCAAGTGCATTGTGGCCTGCCACCTCGCGCTCTTGCCCAGGTGCACCTTGGCCTGCCACCTCGCGCTCTTGCCCAGGTGCACTATGGCCTGCCACCTCGCGCTCTTGCCCATGTGCACTATGGCTTGCCACTTCGCACCCCTGCTCCTCCATGCAACCAAGGAGCTGCTCTAGCCGTTGCCTCTTGACGCTGTAGAGCCCTACAAACATAATCAACAATGAGATATATCAAGTACTCGAAAATAAGGTGATAATACTATTACATACATAGAAGAAAAGAAAATAAAGCAAATTAAATACCTGGAACAACATAGAGGATGTATCCCCACCACCTGAACCCCTAGTCGACCGTGACCTCGAGGAGTCACCATAGTCTCCGCGCTTCTTCCCTTTGAGCTTGTCCATGACCCTCATCATCTGCACAAATTTCATTACAATAATTTAATTATATATACTTTTAGTATTGAAATAGGAATGCATATACAAGAATTTATATATATATACTTTTCAAAAATCATCGGCATCAGAATCTGCTTCAGCAACGCGCTGCTCAATTATTTCAAGTCTTTGTTGTTTTTCAAGAATTCTCTGTGACCTACGAGTCCTTGCCCTAGAAGGACCTGATTCTTCTGCCATCAAATCTATGGCGAGACTAGCTACTTCATTGATCCCTAAATCCTCAGATATAGTAAATTCTCTATTTTCTAACTGATCGCCTTCTTCTTGATAAATATTAACAGAATCATCATCTTTGTTATTTGTGTTGTAATAATCATATCGTAACGGATGGACTTCAGGTTTAATTTTGTATACAACCCAACAACACTTCAAGTTTTCATGAGGATATGTTAGATAGTACACCTGTTGCGCTTGATGTGCAAGCACAACATTGCTATAATCGCTGCCTTTAAACCGTGATTCATGCTTTACCACCACAATTCCAAATTCATCCTCTCAGGTTTGTTGAGGATCAAACCATTCACAATCAAATAACACAAACATGAACTCTTTGGCCCCACCAAGAGTGTACTCTGTTATGTCTTGAAGAACACCATAATAGTCCTGAGTGCCTCCGTCTGCATTTGTGGCAGTTGCTACTACTCCACTGTTTGTCGTGGCTGCCTGCGGGTGGATTTTTTCTAATTTTGATGTTCGAAAACGGTATCCATTAATATCATAGCGGCTATATTTTCTTGCTTTCAACTGACCATGTGATATCTGTCGCAAATCTTCCGAGACTAGAGAGTCAAGTTTCTTACACTACATAGAGTAGAAAAAAGATATAGGTAAATAGCAAGTCATATGTGCAAACTAAGTACACAAAGGAAAATTATAAAGAGATAATTACATGCTCGTGGAACCATTCAACGAAACATGGACCTCTGTTCATTCCTTTCATACGTAGATTATCTAGTTCCTTTGGTGTAGGTTTGTGGCCAGCTAAATATATGGAATCAAACATTTCAAAGTATGGATCAAGTTCCTCCATGTTGGTGTACAAGTAGAGCATGGTGAAATTACGCTCTCTTATGTCAACATAATGTGCAGTAGAAGCCCTGACCCCTTTCCCCTTCTAGAGAAAAACACTAAGGTCGGTCGAAGGACCTTCTTCTTCTTCAGTATGATACCGTGTTGACTGAGCATTCACGTTGTTAGTGTGTGATAAATACTGACTTCAGAAGATTGTGATCTCTTTAGCTGCAAAGGCCTCTGCGATACACCCCTCAACCCTTGCTTTGTTCCGCATAGTAGCTCTAAGTTTTTTCAATTCTCTTTCTTATTTATACATCCATCGGAACTGCACTGGTCCTCCTACCAATGCTTCATAAGGTAAGTACACTAGCAAATGTTGCATCATATTCATAAATCCAGGCGGAAATACTTTTTCCATCTTGCATACAAGCACCACGATTTGTTTCTCAAATTGAATCATCAATTTCTTTGAGATATGCTTACCACATATATGTCTATATATGTAACTAAGTTCAGCAATCATCTTCCACAAAGGAGGCTTCAAATAGCCACGGAACATTACCAGCATAAGTCTTTCCATCAAAATATGATAATCGTGAGCCTTCAAACCATTTAATTTATTAGTGTCGAGGTTAACAGTATGTTTTATGTTAGCTGCATAGCGGTCTGGAAACTTCAACATTTTCAACCATCTAAATACTTCTTTTTGCTCTTCCGGCTTTAGACAGTATGGAGCTCGTGGTGTCCTCTCCTTTCCATTAGGATTTAATTTGACCTCAAGGCTAGGGCGATCGCAAAGATTAGCTAAATCTTTCCTGGCATTGATGTTCTCTTTTGTTTTACCCTTAATGTTTAGACACATGCTTATGATGCTTTCAGCAACATTGCGCTCTTGGTGCATCAAATCTATGTTGTGTGCTAAAATCAATACCTTCGCATACGGAAGTTACCAGAGAAAAGAAATATGAGTCTAGTTGTGATCTTGACCATAGCCTTCAAACTCATGACCTTCTGCAACCCTTTGAAGGGCACGATGTTGTATCATGATATCTTCACCCATTAAACGTTTTGGTGCACCGTCTTTAACTTTTATGCCTCTTCTAAATGACTTTGTATCATTTCGAAACAGGTGATTGGATGGAAGAAACCGTCGATGACAATCAAAGAATGAGACCTTTTTACCATGCTCCAATCGATATGCTTGTGTGTCCCCCATGCATGTGACACCCCAGGTGTCAATTTCACGTTATGTCGGGAGATTTGTCCCAATCTCAGATGCTCAGTGAAAATTTCTATTTCTCGCTCACGTATGTCTCTGATTATCCAGACTATTCGTACACATTTCACCAAATTCAGAGTTATTCAGTCTCACAGAAGGCCAAACTTGGAGCCTGTTAAAACTTTTATTTCTAGGCACGAATGCAAACTCGAAAATCATTCTTGAATTATAAACCTCATCTGAAGATCATTTAATCAAACGCTCGACAGTTGCTAGTCGAGCTGTGTCTGAATCCGATTCCTCGGACTTTGATCGATGTCCGACTATTCTAATCCAAGTCCGTACTCTCACACGGAATACTCAATATGTCGTCCTCTAATCAATTCTTATCCGACTCGGCTTAATACTTCTATGTCTAATCCGATTTCAAAAACCAACATCGGCGACGATTTTTAAATGTCACGATTTGTCTCTTCCAATCATAAATTCGAAAGCCGGTCGTATCCCGAGACAATTTATTTTCAGATCATGCGTAGGGATTTGTTGCTGAGCGAAGTCAAATCAAACTCTCGGTCGAGTTAATCGCCCGATCTTCCGAAATCTATTTCGCTCTGTTCTCCGTAGAGATGAATTCCGCAGGAGCATTTTAATTCTGGGAAATAATTAGCGTTCCGATAATTCGTGTTTGATCAAAATGCCACAAAATAAAATGGAATATAATTAGCATAGCCAATTTAGTGTATTGGGCCAAGCCCAACCCAGCCCATTTGGCCCATTTGGAACCCTAACCCTAGCACATGTCTATAAATATGGACCCCTTCCCTTGCACTTGGTCATTTTTCACTCCCACCCCTATTCTGTTTTAGCTGCCACTCCCTTTCTCTCTTCTCCCAGCCGTCTCTTCCGTGGAGTCTTCTTCCCCAACGCGCAAATCCCTCCCTGGCCGTCAACGGCGCTCGAGCTCTTCCCCATGGCCGCGAGCTCTCCCCTCCTGCTGCTCGACGCCCACTGCTCCTTCTCCCTTGCGCAGCAGCAGTCGGCGCCCCTTCTCTTCCTCCCTGGTCTCCACGCCAATCAGCAGGGAGCTTGATTTCTTCCCCATGGCGCAGGGACCTCTATCCCATGTCCGGCTTCCCTTCTCCCCCTTGGCCGTGGTTGGACCTCTGCGCTCTCCTAGCCAGCACCCTCCCCCTGTTCTTCCCTGCTCGGCCAGCAGCCATGGCCATGGCGTCCAAAGCCCATGTGCTCGGCGCCCTTCTCCACCCCTGGTCGACCTCCTCTGCACAGCGACCTTCTCCCCCTCGGCTCCCCCATCCGAGCACCCAAGCAATGCCTTTCCCTGCCCCTCTCTGTCCCCAGTGACAAATAGCAAGGACTCCCTCTCCTCCACAGTGCAGCAGCCCTCCCGTTCGATCTCCACTCCCCTCATCGCGTGTCATCGCTCTCGTGCTCGCTGCGCAGCCTCGCTCGCAACGACGTCGACCCCCGGTGAGACACCCCGCTCCCTTGCTGCTATCACATTTTTTTGTTTTGTTTTTGTGTGCTCGATAAAAATGTTGAACCGTTGTGTGTGTCTAATCGCAGCTAGTGGTCGACGCCGCGCTTCACGCTTTGCCCGTTCGACGAAACGCCAAGCCTTATGGACAGCCCATGTGACTAGCCTCGATTCGTCCAGGTTGTTCACTTGGTAGTTTGTGGATTAATCTATTTAAGCTTTGGTCGATGATGTGCATGTGTGTATATGTGTAAAAAATTGTTTTGGTATGGATTGAAGTTTGTGGTGAAAGAAAAAGAAGTAGAAAGGAACTCGGATGTTTTTTATATTTCGATAGGAATATATGTGATGTGTTGTTTGACGCGAAGACTAAGTTTAAATAAATAAATGCGGATCATGTTTTAGGGAATGCATCGATAGGTGTCTACGTGAAGAGTGTATTTGTTTTATGCATGTGATCGGTGATTGTGATAGTCGATGCAAATGAGGGTATGATTAGTCCTGTTGGAGTCACTTGTGCGGTTGATGTCTTGTGCGTAATATGGGGACACGTATTTGTGTGTGCCGTGGTGTATTTTATTAGTGGTGGTGTAAGATAATTGATTGAGGAGTGCGGGTATATGTCGCATTATGGTTATACTCGCAACGAGAAAGGATGTATGTATTGTGTAACACGACGCTTAGATCGCTATTATATAGTCGTGTGAAGTATGCTCACGATGGTCGTGTGATTGAGGAGTGATGTAGTGGCAAGCGAGAAGTAAGTTTGGTTTTTTCAAACGGTTAGTGGATAGTATCTATCGGTGTTGTCAAGATTTTTGTTGTATGGCAATCTAATGCTTCGCTTTGTCAATCATCACATTCCATGCCCATGGGATAAATAAATGTCTTGTTGATCGATTAGATATCTTGTATGAGCGTTATCGCAGCCCAATAATTATTGGAGGCGAGTAGCGTTCATAAGTCAGTCCTTGTTAAAAATGGAAGAACAATCCGATAAGATGTGCACCTAAGTGCTTTAGGTCCCTCAGTAGCAAATGTAATCTTATGGAATTTTACGTCATGTGTTAGTACCTCTATGTTAGACCCCAACAATGTGCTATTTTAGTGACTTGTGTGTTATCCAATTTAAGTTGAGAAATGGTTAAGAGAAGCTAATTAATCTGCTCCCACCCATATTTTGAGTCACAATGTCTAAAATGGTTTGCTAAGTTTTATACTGTGTTAGCCAACTCCTGTTACGTAGGAGACAATTGAGTTAAGTGATTGTTATATATATATATATATATATATATATATATATATATATATATATATATATATATATATATATATGTTGTGTCTCGGATTGCGATAGTAATAGGCAAGCCGACGTGTAGGTTGTATAGCGGCCTATGTTATTGCTTTGGTTGACCAACTTGTTAGATGGTTTGGTTAAGCTCATAATCACGATGATTTGCTTGTTGTAGTCTAAATGCGTATGGTTATGGTCGCGGATGACAAGTATTAGTGATCATGTGATGTCTAAGTTAAAATGCACAATATTGAGTGAAAAGTGCTTCGATATACATATATGCCAGATTTGATGATTGTGGTGAATGCGTTGATTAATTGTGTATGGTAGTTCTAGCGCACGAAATAACTTGTATAAAAATTAGTAAGTCTACTTGTTAGTTCTCACTTAGTTATTTTAACTCTAACAATTATCAAAGTGTTAGAATAATTCAAGTATCTAGAACGCGGCGATTCTTGAATTGTATAGGAGCTGAAATTTATTAATTGCTGTTTTGGACTGCACGCAGTGATTTCCCTGTGCTCTATGTTTGATGAACTAAATTGTATTTTCTGTAGATATGTGCTATAGAAAAGTGGTAAATAACTTTATTATCTTGCTGGTGTTAAAATTTGACAGCCATAAGTCTAATCGTTTAGGAGTTATGTTTTTTACTAATTCAGTAACTGAATCTGTCCAAATTCTGTATAGATTTCAGAAACTGCATTGTTTGCTCAATTTAATTTTACAATCTGTTCATGGTCGTTATAATAAAGTTGTAGATGCTTTTGTTATCTTGTTTGTGTTAAAATTTCGCAACCATAGGCATGATGGTTTAAGAGTTATGAATTTTATAACTTGGTTGCTGTGTTCTGTCCACTGTCAGAACAGATTTCGAAAACTGTAATGTTTGATTTGATTAAACCTGGAATCACTTCTTGGTGATTATAGAATTTATGTAGTACTTTTGCTATGCTTTCCAAAAAGTCTTGGATCACTCTTTTTGGTGGTCTAAAGATTAAGTTATGGATGTTTAAAGTGTGAAGACGGAATCTGTCCAGTTCTGGACAGCAAAGTCTTCTAGTGTCTTTTATCCTTAGTTAAATATTGAATCACCTTGAGATGTTTATAAATGATATGTAGACAATTTTATTACCTTTACATAAAGTCTAGGATCACTTTGTTTGGATGTCTGAATCTTTATTTGTGAATTTTTGAATTTGCAAGTCTGAATCTGTCCAAATCTGGACAGAGCTGCTGTGATTGCACTTTTTGACCTTTTTGTTGGAATGCGAACCCATAACCCTAAACAGGGTTGGGAGTGGTATTAATAGACTTAGTAAAAGGGCCAGGCCCATTACAGTGAGGGTGAGATGGTAATTACAAGGGGAACACCCCAAACCCTAGACGAGTAGTCTAACACCCCCCCCCCCCCCCCCCCCCGCAGTCACAACTCTATCCTGTACAGATGTTGAGACTGGATCGAAAGTCTAAGAATACACTCGACGGTTGCCCCTTGGTGAAGATGTCGGCGAACTGCAGCGTGGTGGGGACGCTGAGAACCCGAACGTCACCGGCAGCGACACGCTCGCGGACGAAGTGCAGGTCGATCTCTACGTGCTTCGTGCGCTGATGCTGCACGGGGTTGGTGGATAGGTAGACCGCACTGACGTTGTCGTAGTAGACGAGAGTGGCGCGCTGAAGGGGACTGTGGAGCTGGCCCCGCCAGGAGGCCTCTACCACACCGTTGGCCCCGACACGGTACTCGGCCTCAGCGCTGGAGCGATACACGACGGGCTGCCGCTTGGTGGCCCAAGAGACGAGGTTGGCGCCCAGGAACACGGCGTAGCCGGAGGTGGACCGGCGCGTGTCGGGACAGCCAGCCTAGTCAACGTCGGTGTAGACCATGAGCTCCGACGTCGGGGATGGGTGGAGTAGGAGGCCGTAGTCGAGGGAGCCACGGAGGTAGCGCAGAATCCGCTTGAGCGCAGTGAGATGGGGCTCCCGTGGAGTGTGCATATGCAGGCACACCTGCTGGACGGCGTAAGTGATGTCGGGCCTGGAGAACGTGAGGTACTGGAGCGCGCCGGTGTGGCTCCGGTATGACGTCGCGTCGGCGACCGGAGGCCCGTCGTCCTCAGAGAGCTTCGCCTGAGTGTCGACAGACGTGGAGTAGGGCTTGCAGTCAGACATGCCAGCCCGCTCCAGGATGTCGATGGCGTACTGGCGCTGGTGGAGGAAGAGACCCTGAGGCCGTCGTTCGGCGGTGATGCCGAGGAAGTGGTGTAGGGGCCCCAGGTCCTTCATCGCGAACTCCCGCTGAAGGGCGACGATCGTGCGGTGTAGAAGGTTGGCGGTGGATGCCGTGAGCACAATGTCATCGACGTAGAGCAGGAGGTAGACGGTGTCGTCGCCGCGCTGGTAGATGAACAGGGACGTGTCTGACTTGGCCTCGACGAAGCCGATGGAGGACAGGTAGGAGGCGAAGCGACTGTACCAAGCCCATGGCGCCTGCTTGAGGCCGTACAGGGACCGATTCAGCAGGCAAACCAGATCCGGACGGTCAGCGTCGACGAAGCCGGTGGGCTGGGTGCAGTAGACAGTCTCCGTCAGAGTGCCATGGAGGAAGGCATTCTTGACATCGAGCTGATGGATCGCCCAGTCATGGGAGAGGGCGAGGGAGAGGATGGCGCGAACAGTGGCGAACTTGACGACGGGGCTAAAGGTCTCGTCGTAGTCCACTCCGGGGCGCTGGGTGAAGCCCCGAAGGACCCAACGGGCCTTGTAGCGGTCGAGGGAGCCATCCGAGGTCAGCTTGTGGCGAAATAGCCACTTGCCGGTGACCACGTTGGTGCCTGGTGGACGCGGCACCAGGTCCCTGGTGTGGTTGGCCAAGAGGGCCGCGTACTCCTCCTCCATTGCACGATGCCAATGTGGGTCGATGAGGGCAGTGCGAACGGAGGAGGGCACCAGGGAAGCGTCGGGTGGAGTGCTAGACGTAGCAGCTGCCAGGATCAGCTGGTCGACGGGGCGGAGAACGCTAGCAGCGCGCCGAGTCACCATCGGGTGAACGTGCTTGGGGTCGCGGTGGATGGCGACCGGGTGGTAAACGGACGACTCGGAGCGAACCGCTGGAACGTCGAGAGTGGCGAGTGTGGCCGGCTCGCGGCGGTGATAGACGACGGTAGGGTCGGCGAAGCGGGCCGCGCTCGTCGATGGGCCCGAGTCGGGGGGCGCCGAGGTAGTGGCGTGGCCGCGGCGATGGTAGACGAGTGCGGGGTTGGCGAAGCGAGCCGGGGTCGACGGGGCCGAGCGTGGCGCAGGCGGGGTCGACGGGGCCGCGCTGGGGGCAGGTATGATCAACGTGGCCGCGCATGGCGCAGGCGGGGTCGACGGGGCCGCGTGTGGCGCAGAAGAGGTCATCGTGGCCGCACGAGGAGCAGGTAACGGCGCAAGACGGGGAGCCGGAGGTGGGGGAGGAATCGGATCGGACTCGAGGAGGGAATCAAGATCGGTGGGTGGGGTGGAGCCAGCAAGGGGAAACACATCTTCGTCGAAGATGACATGACGAGAGATGATGATGCGGTGGCAGGTGAGGTCTAGACACCGGTACCCCTTGTGGTCAGGAGAGTAGCCAAGGAATAGACAGCGGGTGGAGCGAGGAGAAAGCTTATGAGGAGCGGTAGCGAAAGTGTTAGGGTAGCAGGCACAACCAAACACGCGAAGGTGGTCATAGGAAGGGGCTGTGCCGTATAGGGCGAAGTGAGGGGTAGGGTGGCGCACCGCCTTCGAGGGAAGACGGTTGAGGAGGTGGGTGGCAGTGTGTAGGGCCTCTGCCTAGTAGCTAGCAGGGAGAGACGCCTGGAAGAGAAGGCAGCGGAGCATATTGGTGGTGGTGCGGATCATGCGTTCGACTCGGCCGTTCTGTGCAGAGGTGTAGGGGCACGAGAAACGCAACTGGACGCCATGAGTGAGGAAGAAAGAACGAGAGGCGTTGTTGTTGAACTCGCGGCCATTGTCACACTGCAGAGCACGGACCGGGCGACGAAACTGAGTGGATACCTAGGTGAAGAAGTGTGTGAGGGTGGGGAATGTGTCCAACTTCAACCGAAGCGGGAAGGTCCTGAGAAAATGGGAAAAATCATCCAAAATCACCAAATAGTATTTATAACCAGAAAGACTGAGTACAGGGGAGGTCCAAAGATCACAGTGAACCAGGTCAAAAGCCTGCTCAGCCCGAGAAGAGGAAGTAGTAAATGGGAGACGAGTGTGTCGACCTAACTGACAAGCGTGACAGAGGCCCTCAAAATGTCCCCTACTACATGAAGGATCTAGACTACTAGTAATCTTGGTCAAGACATCGGGTCCAGGATGGCCGAGACGACGATGCCAAGTGGTGGAGGAGGTGGTGGAGACTAGAACGGGAGGTGGAGACACGTCGGCGGTAGAGTGCTGGAGTGTGTAGAGCGGTCCCGAGCTGTCACAGCAGGCGAGAGGGGTCCTGGTGGCCAGATCCTTCACAGAAAAACCAGAGGGGTCAAACTCAATGGAACATGAGTTGTCAGTGGTGAAACGACGGACAGAAAGGAGATTGTGAGTGATGTGGGGAGCTACGAGAACATCATTGAGGTAAAACGGCCTAGGGAGAACCGAGGCACCTACTGAGGTGACTGGCAGAGTGGAACCGTTTCCAACGACGATCGAGGATGGGTGAGAGGAAAGGGGGAATGAGAGCGGGAGAGCATGCATGAAGTGGGAGTGGTATGGTAGGAGGCACCGGAGTCGATCACGCAGTCGGAGGAGGGAGGGGTCATCGCCATGGTGCTGAAAGCAGCAGCGAGGGAGGCGTTGTCCCAACCTCCAGCCGGTGGGGACCAAGTCGTCTAGGTGGGGGTCCCCGGGTGCAGGAGCGCGGGCGGAGCCTGGGGCACGACGGGCACACCGTACGGAGGCGGCGGGGGCATGCCGTAGAGAGGTGCAGTCAGGAGGGCCGACGCCGAGGGACGGGGGGCACTCGGTGCCTGGCCCGTCCACATGGCGATGGTCCCGGTCCAGGGGTTGTAGAAGGACGGCCACGCGTGGCCGCCACCCCGGCCGGAGGGACCACCACGAGAGGGTCCGCCACCCTCATGGTCGCCCTTGCGGGAGCGACGACCTCCGTCGGTCGTGGAAGTCAGACGAGGGGTCGTCGGGACGGGGGGTGGAGGGTGGGCAGGAGCCCCGGTCGATGGAGGACGGGTGGCCTGGCCCCCCTAAGGCGGCTGACCGCTGGTAGGAGCACTGTAGAGAGCCGAGGCAGGAGTGGGCGCCTCAGGCGCCATGGTGAGCTCCTCGAGGAGAAGCTCGTTCCTCGCAGCGTGGAAGGTGGGGAAGAGCACGCTCCTCTTGATGAGAGCCTTCAGGTGGCCGTAGCGGGGGCTGAGGCCACGCAGGAGGTTCAGCATCAAGGTACGATCGGCAACTGGCTCGCCGAGATCGCGGAGAGAGTCAGCCAGGCCCTTCATCTGGTAGCAGTATTCTCCCACGGAGAGGTCCCCCTGAGAGAACAGGTGGAATTGGTCATCGAGGTGGAGTGCCCGAGCATCCCGATTCCCGAGGAACTGGTCCCCGAGAGCGAGCCACGCCTGGCGCGCAGTGTCCGCCTGGTCGTGGATGATGTCCTGTAGCTCAACGGTGATGATGCCGTGGAGACACGAGAGGACAACGTTGTCCATGAGGCACCAGGAGTGAGGCGACGGAGTGTCATGGTCGACGAGGACGTGATCGTCAAGGACAAACCACCGCAGCGTGAGAAGGACCTGTCCTCGCCAACGGGGGTAGTGGGAAGACGCCGGATCCAACACCACGGACACGAGGGTCCGGATCTTGTGCAGGCCGGCGGCTTGAGCGTGGAGAGCAGTGATGAGGTTGGCGTCGAGGTCAGAGGCGTTGGGGTCCTCTAGGGGCTCCACATCGGCGAGTGTCGGGCGGCCGAGGAGGCGCTGCGTGGTGGCCATCTAGTGGTCAGAGCGGCGCCTAGGGCACGCTCACGCTCTAGGGCGAGGGAGGCAGCGCGCTCGCGCTCCCGCGAGGCCGTCACAGTGGCCTGGATCGTAGCGAGGGTGCCGACGAGCGGGGAGTCGGTGGTAGGGAGTGCGGAGGGCACGACTGTGTGACTCCAGGTGGGTGAAGCGAAGGCGGGGAAGCCCGGCGGGGAGCCGCGGCGCAGGGGCAGCGAGGAAGCGGCGTGGATCGGCCCAAGGCTGGCGATGTAGGGGGCCCCTCCATGGGCGAGCTCGCTGCTGAGTGCAGTAGGGGCCTGTGTGCCAGGGCCAGTGGTGACCCTGACGTTGGATTTGGCCGCAGTGGTGGCGGCAGTGGAGGCGTCCATCGGGCGAAGACGCAGCAGGGGCGTCTGGACGGATGCGCGGTGGGGCTTCTGCGGCCGAGTGTGGTCCGGCTAGCGGCGTGGCAGCCTCCTGGCGCGGTCGCGGCTGGCGGCGCGGCAACGGCCTGGCGTGGACGTGGCTGGAGTGTCGACGGGGCGCCGGGCCAACTAGCGACGCGGCGGACAGGGAGGGAGGGCCGGCGATGGGAGGCCGGTGGCTGAGGGAGAGGGACCGGCGCAGTCAAGGCTGGGGCGACGTCGGGGCACCGGAACTGCTGGCGGCGTGGCGAGCAGGGAGGGAGGGAGGGCCGGAGTTGGGAGGCCGGCGGCTGGGAGCCGACGGGGGGAGGGAGGCCGGTGGCTGGGGGGCCGGCGGCGGCTGTAGGGGAGGAGGAAGCCCCGGCGGCTGTAGCTGCTGTTGGAAAACCTAAACCTAAGTTGATACCATGTTGGAATGCGAACCCATAACCCTAAACAGGGTTGGGAGTGGTATTAATAGACTTAGTAAATGGGCCAGGCCCATTACAGTGAGGGTGAGACGGTAATTACAAGGGCAACACCCCAAACCCTAGACGGGTAGTCTAACACTTGCTAAGTGATGAATCAGGTTGAGGTCAAAATACCAAAGAGGTAGTTCACCTTTTAAGCTTTCTAGAAAGTCCTAGTTCGCTATTTTTGGATTAATAATTGAAGAGATATGATTAAAACAAGTAACTGTTGTATTGCTGTCCAAAAATCTGCAAGTGTCCATTTGATGGTTGAGTTCACCCTTTTTGGCTAAAAATGCTTAGTTAGCACTTAACAGGACATAGACTGGAAATGGCTAAGCTTAATATTGCCTATGTGTCATGTTTTATATGTTTCTTCCTCTAGTTGATTGCGATATAGAATTTCCATAGACATTGATGCCTATGTCCTCTATTGAACTTGTGTGGTCGGTGGTGCTTTTGTGTGATAAATAGAAGAACTAATGAAAAGCCGTAGCAAATTAAATAAATGCTCGTACTTATGCGGTCGTAATTGTGTTGCGTAAATATACAAAATGTTTGTCGTCTTTTAGTGGTGTTAATGTTGTGCGCTCGATGATATGTAGTTAGCTAACGCTAGTGTGTGTGGTTGCTTATGAAGTCTCGCTACTTAGTGTTAATTCGCTAGCATGTACTTAAAGTATCTTGTGCTATTTCATTATATTCATACATATGCATCTTGCATCTCATTTAGGACCAAAAGATGATGCTCGTGCAAGTGATGTGGTGCCAACCACAAGATGAAGTTGGTGGACGACCTGAAGAATGATGGACATAACCAGTGGATGCTCGTCAAGCGAGTGCCACCCAGCAAACACTACCTAAGTGTTAAAGAAAAGGCAAGCCCCGGTTTTATGCATAACCAATTCTATATGCTATTTTACTGTACTTAATGTTTGTAGGCTTGTACTGTGCACTTAAGTGTAGGAGTTGACTGAAACCTTAGTTGCATGAACTCAGGATTTCCTTTGTGATGGATACAAGTATGCTAGGTCGAGTAGCTGCTTTACTAATTAGGGATCTCGGTAGAAGTCGAGTGATTTTTCTAGCACTCGCTCGAGGTCAGGAATTGGTTGTATCCACTTTGATAACAGAATGATGGTCTATGGACACGGATCCATGGGGATGCGTAGTCTACGAGACGAAATTGGAATAAGGATTAACGTGCGGATACCTGTGTCAAGCGTTTGAACGTACTAAGCACATGCCGAGAAATATGGTAAATCGGTAAGCCTAGTACCTGAGTGAACCTAGCAACAGACTTTATCCCTCACGCGACCTGAGACGTGGTCTCCCATTCCGGTTCTGGTGGGTACAAGTGTGGTCACTACACGACGGCAGTCGGGGTCAGTGAAGCATTGTACGCCAAGGCGGTGAGCCCTGATCTGTTGACAGGGAATCGATGGGGACGGTTGATGTGTGTGGGGACGGAGTGCCTCGCCACGTCGTGTGTTTAGGTTTACCTTGCAAGGTTTAAAAACTCGATTCGAATCGTCTGCTTCTCGCAGCTAATGAGACTGCTTGATCCATTGTAATGCATTGAGTAATAAGTGGAAATGAGGTGAGTGGCAAAAGATATTGATTGATAAAATGTTTGATACCATGTATAGATAGCTAGGTACTCATCTAGTTTAAAAGGATCATACTAAAACTTGAAAAGCTAAAACTTGATTTTAGACTCAACTAGTGCTTTTGGCAAACCAAACCCCTCAACCGAATAGCTGCATGTCTAGAGGTAGAGGAGTAGACTCCTCACACCGGGTAAGTCTAGCTGAGTATTAGTATACTCAGCCTTGCTTGTTGCATAATTTTTGTAGGTACCTCCTTGATTGGGTGATGGTGTGACTTCGCCATGTTACTCGGTTTTCTCCGTTAGTTATTTCCACTGCATTGAAATTTATGATTATTATTTCTAAAACTCCGATAATGTAATCACTAATGATACTTATTAAATTTGTGGTATTATGTTTTATTGTATTTCTCTGTGCCTCACCTTCGTGTGAGCTAGTGGTATTCGATCCTGGTAAGAGGCTTTATCGGACTAGATTCGAGGGACTGACGGGTTATTCCTATTTAAGTGTGTTGCTGCCCTTAAAGGTGCGACTTGGGCACTTAAGCTGGAATAATTTGGGCGGTTTCGCCACAATGCATATGGGACAACACAGTCGACCGTGGACACACCAGCCAGACCAAATACCATATGCAGGCAAATCATGAATTGACCACAAATATACAGCACGTAAGGTAAATTCACGTTTTAGATGACCATCATAAGCCTTTACCCCTACCCATAGCTCTTTGAACTCTTCAATCAACGGTTGCATGAATACATTGATCTTTTTTCCAGGATGTTTAGGCCCTAGAATAATAAGGGCAAGAAATATGAACCCTTCTTTCATGCATTTGTTGGGAGGGGGGTTGTAGGGCATGATGAAAATCGGCCAACAAGAGTATGAAGTTGAACTGTTGTCGTAAGGAGTGAAACCATCAGTGGACAAGCCTAGACGAACACTCCTAGCGTCTCTTGCAAATTCTGGGTCAAAACGATCCAGAGCCTTCCAAGCATCGCCATCTGATGGATGCATCGTAATGTCTGGGTCTTGGATCTCACGTTCTCCTTCCTTATGCCACAACATTAGCTTCGCAGTTTCTGGGGTTAAAAACAGACGTTTAAGCCTTGGAGTGATGGGCATATATCGAAGCTGTTTAACTGCCACTTTTGTAGCAAAAGTAGCTCCATCCTCTTTTAGTACCTCCGCATATCTTTATTTACCGCATTTCTGACAATGGGTGGCCGCTTCATATTCCTTCCAGAACAACATGCAATTATCTTCGCACACATCATTCTTCTTATACTTCATCCCAAGACCGGACACAATATTTTTAGACTGGTATAAGTCTTTTGGCATCTTATGGTTCGATGGGATGAGATCAATAATCAGATTGATTATATCGTTATAGCAATTATTCGAGAAGTTATACTTTGCCTTCATTGCCATAAGACGTGTAACCACCTGCAACATGGTCACAGTGGTGTCGTCATGCACTTTTTCCTCTGACGCGTGAAGAAGCTTATAAAACTCCTGCACTTCATCCGGTGTAGCCTGTTCTGAGGCCAATGTTGGATACTCTCTACTAATATCAGCCACCAAGTCATCCATCCGATCCTCCTCATCATCATCAATTCTTTCTGACTCTGTCATATTCTGCTCTACTTCTCCATGTGAGCGCCACACAAGATAGTTAGGCATAAACCCATTCTTGCAAAGGTGATGCTCCAGTTCTTTGATCTTTCTCACATACTTAAAATTCTGACACTTGGTACACGGACACTTCACCACACGAGATGCACCGGAAAATGTGAGATCCACGAATTGTTTTGCAACCCTAACCCATTCCTTTGAGTGACCTAGAGTCATGCTATTGAATCCATCATACATCGCCCTTCTTCTATTGTCATCCATTTCCAAAACCAAATAACTCAATGTATAAAAAATATGTAAATAAACATCATTAAGCATACAAACATAAATAAAAAATGTGTAAACAAACATCATTAAGCATACAAACATAAATAAAAAATGTGTAAATAAACATCATTATGCCCTTCTTCTATTAGGAAGGATCACTAGACATCAAAGAAATCATGCATCAAATTTTAACTAACAAACTAATTCTAATAATATGCATCAAAGAAAGAAGAAAATACCTTCACAGAGATCGTCAAGGTGGTGATGGTCGAGGAGACGCGGGTCGGCCCGTAGTTAGAGTGGAGAGAGAGACCGGAGACTACAGTCAAATGGGCCTACAATTAGATGGAAACACGGCTTTAGGTTTCATAAAAAATGCAACAGTCATCATCAGTTGAAGAACTTCCAGTCATACATGGTGTTAATGCACCCAATATCACAGTTAAAGCTTTGCAAAGGGGACGTGTTTTGTTATTCCTACTGTAATTTATTTGTGATCCCTAGGTTTAAATGGTACAAGTCGCATAGATAGATCTTCTGTACAACATGTGGGTTCTCAACAATGGGAAATACAACTCAAGGACAGTGTATGGTGTTTACGTGGAACCTTCGTGGAGGCTACAGAGGCGGTGGTGGTCAAGGAGATGTGGGTCGGCCTACAATTAGAGTGGCGAGAGAGACCAGAGCCTCAAATCAAATGAGCCTACAGTTAGATGGAAACACTAGCTTCAGTTTTCTATCCACAACAAGCATCAACCAAATGATTCCGCAAAACAGAAACATTTTCAACCAAATGATTCCACATCAAGCATCAACCAAAGCTTCGCCACATGTGTGATATACTGAAAGTCGCCTAGAGGGGGTGAATAGGGCGAATCTGAAATTTATAAACTTAAGCACAACTACAAGCCGGGTTAGCGTTAGAAATAAGAACGAGTCCGAGAGAGAGGGTGAAAAACAAATCGCGGGCAAATAAAGCGTGAGACACAAGGATTTGTTTTACCGAGGTTCGGTTCTTGCAAACCTACTCCACGTTGAGGTGGTCACAAAGACCGGGTCTCTTTCAACCCTTTCCCTCTCTCAAACAGTCACTTAGACCGAGTGAGCTTCTCTTCTCAATCAATCGGAACACAAAGTTCCCGCAAGGACCACCACACAATTGGTGTCTCTTGCCTTGATTACAAATGAGTTTGATCACAAGAAGAATGAGAAAGAAAAGAAGCAATCCAAGCGCAAGAGCTCAAATGAACACAAATGTCCCTCTCTCTAGTCACTATTTGATTTGGAGTGATTCCGGACTTGGGAGAGGATTTGATCTCTTTGGATGTGTCTAGAATTGAATGCTATAGCTCTTGTAATGTGTTGAAGGTGGAAAACTTGGATGCCATTGAATGTGGGGTGGTTGGGGTATTTATAGCCCCAACCACCAAAATATGGCCGTTGGAAGGCTGCTGTCGCATGGCGCACCGGACAGTCCGGTGCGCCACCGGACACTGTCCGGTGCGCTAGCCACGTCAGCCACCCATTGGGGTTCAACCGTTGGAGCTCTGACAGGTGGGGCCTCTGGGCTATCCGGTGGTGCACCGGACAGGTCCTGTAGATTGTCCAGTGCGCCAACTGCGCGTGCTCTGTCCTCTGCGCGCGCAGGCGCGCATTAAATGCGTTGCAGTCAACCGTTGCGCGTGAAGTAGCCGTTGCTCCGCTGGCACACCGGACAGTCCGGTGTGACACCGGACACTGTCCGGTGCTTCACCGGACAGTCCGGTGAATTATAGCGGAGCGGCCTCCCATTTTCCCGAAGGTAGCGAGTTCAGCGTCGAGTGCCCTGGTGCACCGGACACTGTCCGGTGGCACACCGGACAGTCCGGTGGCACAACGGACAGTCCGGTGCGCCAGACCAGGGTGCCATTGGGATGTCTTTAGCTCTCTTTATTTGAACCCATCTTTGGTCTTTTTATTGGCTTGTTGTGAACCTTTGGCACCTGTAAAACTTATAGACTCGAGCAAACTAGTTAGTTCAATTACTTGTGTTGGGCAATTCAACCACCAAAATCAATTAGGAAAAAGGTGTAAGCCTAATTCCCTTTCAATCTCCCCCTTTTTGGTGATTGATGCCAACACAAACCAAAGCAAATATAAAAGTGCATAATTGAACTAGTTTGCATAATTGTAAGTGCAAAGGTTACTTAGAATTGAACCAATATTAATTCACATAAGATATGCATGGATTGTTTCTTTATATTTAACATTTTGGACCACGCTTGCACCACATGTTTTGTTTTTGCAAGTCCTTTTGTAAATTCTTTTCAAAGTCCTTTTGCAAATAGTCAAAGGTAAATGAATAAGATTTTGAGAAGCATTTTCAAGATTTGAAATTTTCTCCCCCTGTTTCAAATGCTTTTCCTTTGACTAAACAAAACTCCCCCTCAATAAAATCCTCCTCTTAGTGTTCAAGAGGGTTTTAGATGTTAGTTTTTGAAGAGAGTGAACCAATTTGAAATTCTATCAAACATAAGATACTAAATTGAAAAATTCATCATTTCAAGACCTTTAAAATTTTGAAAATTGGTGGTGGTGCGGTCCTTTTGCTTTGGGCTAATACTTTCTCCCCCTTTGGCATGAATTGCCAAAAACGGATACTTGAGTGAAATATAAGCCCTTGTTACTACTTTCTCCCCTTTGGCAAACAAAATATGAGTGAAGATATACCAAAGTTGGAGAGTTGCTCGAAGCGACGGTGAAGGATGAGTAATTTGATGGAGTGGAGTGGAAGCCTTTGTCTTCGCTGAAGACTCTTTTTCCCTTTCAATCTATGACTTGGTTTGAAATACACTTGAAAGCACATTAGTCATAGCATATAAAAGAGACATGATCAAAGGTATATTTATGAGCTATGTGTGCAAAACATCAAAAGAAATTCCTAGAATCAAGAATATTTAGCTCATGCCTAAGTTTGTTAAAAGTTTGTTCATCTAGTGGCTTGGTAAAGATATCGGTTAATTGTTCTTTAGTGTTGATATATGCAATCTCGATATCCCCCTTTTGTTGGTGATCCCTTAAGAAATGATACCGAATGGCTATGTGTTTAGTGCGGCTATGCTCAACAGGATTATCCGCCATGCAGATTGCACTTTCATTATCACATAGAAGAGGAACTTTGGTTAATTTGTAACCGTAGTCCCTAAGGGTTTGCCTCATCCAAAGAAATTGCGCGCAACAATGGCCTGCGACAACATACTCGGCTTCGGTGGTAGAAAGAGCTACGGAATTTTGTTTCTTTAAAGCCCAAGACACTAGGGACCTTCCCAAGAACTGGCAAGTCCCCGATGTGCTCTTTCTATTGATTTTACACCCTGCCCAATCGGCATCCGAATAACCAATTAAATCAAATGTGGATCCCCGAGGGTACCAAAGCCCAAACTTAGGAGTATAAACAAAATATCTCAAGATTCGTTTTACGACCGTAAGGTGAGCTTCCTTAGGGTCGGCTTGGAATCTTGCACACATGCATACGGAAAGCATTATGTCCGGTCGTGAAGCACATAAATAGAGTAAAGAACCTATCATCGACTGGTATACCTTTTGATCGACGGATTTACCTCCCGTGTCGAGGTCGAGATGCCCATTGGTTCCCATGGGTGTCTTGATGGGTTTGGCATCCTTCATCCCAAACTTGTTTAGAATGTCTTGAATATACTTCGTTTGGCTAATGAAGGTGCCCTCTTGGAGTGCTTCACTTGAAATCCTAAGAAGTACTTCAACTCCCCCATCATAGACATCTCGAATTTTTGTGTCATGATCCTACTAAAGTCTTCACAAGTAGATTCGTTAGTAGACCCAAATATGATATCCTCAACATAAATTTGGCATACAAACAAATCATTTTCAAGTGTTTTGGTAAAGAGTGTAGGATCGGCCTTTCCGACTTTGAAGCCATTAGTGATAAGAAAATCTCTTAGACATTCATACCATGCTCTTGGGGCTTGCTTGAGCCCATAAAGCGCCTTAGAGAGTTTGCAAACATAGTTAGGGTACTCACTATCTTCAAAGCCGGGAGGTTGCTCAACATAGACCTCCTCTTTGATTGGTCCATTGAGGAAGGCACTCTTCACGTCCATTTGGTAAAGCTTGAAGCCATGGTAAGTAGCATAGGCAAGTAAAATGCGAATTGATTCTAGCCTAGCTACGGGTGCATAGGTTTCACCGAAATCCAAACCTTTGACTTGTGAATATCCTTTGGCCACAAGTCGGGCTTTGTTCCTTGTCACCACACCATGCTCATCTTGCTTGTTGCGGAAGACCCACTTGGTTCCTACAACATTTTGATTAGGACGTAGAACTAAATGCCATACCTCGTTCCTAGTGAAGTTGTTGAGCTCCTCTTGCATTGCCACTACCCAATCCGAATCTTGTAGTGCTTCCTCTATCCTGTGTGGCTCAATAGAGGAAACAAAAGAGTAATGTTCACAAAAATGAGCAACACGAGATCGAGTAGTTACCCCCTTTTGAATATCGCCGAGGATGGTGTTCACGGGGTGATCTCGTTGGATTGCTTGGTGGACTCTTGGGTGTGGCGGTCTTGGAACTTGTTCATCTTCCTCATCTTGATCATGGGCATCTCCCCCTTGATCATTGCTCTCCTCTCGAGGTGGCTCAACATCTTGATCTTCTCCTTCATCATTTTGAGCCTTATCCTCATCTTGAGTTGGTGGAGATGCTTGTGTGGAGGAAGATGGTTGATCTTGTGCATTTGGAGACTCTTCAGATTCCTTAGGACACACATCCCCAATGGACATGTTCCTTAGCGCGACGCACGGAGCCTCTTCATCACCTATCTCATCAAGATCAACTTGCTCTACTTGAGAGCCGTTAGTCTCATCAAACACAATGTCACAAGAAACTTTAACTTGTCCAGAGGACTTGTTAAAGACTCTATATGCCCTTGTGTTTGAATCATATCCTAGTAAAAAGCCTTCTACAGTCTTAGGAGCAAATTTGGATTTTCTACCTCTTTTAACAAGAATAAAGTATTTGCTACCAAAGACTCTAAAATACGAAACATTGGGCTTTTTACTGGTTAGGAGTTCATATGATGTCTTCTTGAGGATTCAGTGTAAATATAACCGGTTGATGGCGTAGCAGGCGGTGTTGACCGCCTCAGCCCAAAACCGATCCAAAGTCTTATATTCATCAAGCATGGTTCTTGCCATGTCCAATAGAGTTCTATTCTTCCTCTCCACTACACCATTTTGTTGTGGCGTGTAGGGAGAAGAGAACTCATGCTCGATGCCCTCCTCCTCAAGAAAGCCTTCGATTTGAGAGTTCTTGAACTCCGTACCGTTGTCGCTTCTAATTTTCTTGATCCTTAAGCCGAACTCGTTTTGAGCCCGTCTCAAGAATCCCTTTAAGGTCTCTTGGGTATGAGATTTTTCCTGTAAAAAGAACACCCAAGTGAAGCGAGAATAATCATCCACAATAACTAGACAGTACTTACTCCCGCCGATGCTTATGTAAGCTATCGGGCCGAAAAGGTCCATGTGTAGGAGCTCGAGTGGCCTGTCAGTCGTCATGATGTTCTTGTGTGGATGATGAACACCAACTTGTTTCCCTGTCTGACATGCGCTACAAATCCTGTCTTTCTCAAAATGAACATTTGTTAGTTCCAAAATGTGTTCTCCCTTTAGAAGCTTGTGAAGATTCTTCATTCCAACATGTGCTAGTCGGCGATGCCAGAGCCAGCCCATGTTAGTCTTAGCAATTAAGCAAGTGTCGAGTTCAGCTCTATCAAAATCTACTAAGTATAGCTGACCCTCTAACACTCCCTTAAATGCTATTGAATCATCACTTCTTCTAAAGACAATAACACCTGTATCCGTAAAAAGATAGTTGTTACCCATTTTACATAATTGCGAAACTGAAAGCAAGTTGTAATCTAAAGAGTCTACAAGAAAAACATTGGAAATGGAATGGTCAGGAGATATAGCAATTTTACCCAATCGTTTGACCAAACCTTGATTTCCATCCCCGAATGTGATCGCTCTTTGGGGGTCTTAGTTTTTCTCATAGGAGGAGAACATTTTCTTCTCCCCTGTCATATGGTTTGTGCACCCGCTGTCGATGATCCAACTTGAGCCCCCAGATGCATAAACCTACAAAACAAGTTTAGTTCTTGATTTTAGGTACCCAAACGGTTTTGGGTCCTTTGGCATTAGATACAAGAACTTTGGGTACCCAAACACAAGTCTTGGTGCCCTTGTGTTTGTCCCCAACATACTTGGCAACTACCTTGCCTGATTTGTTGGTTAGCACATAAGATGCATCAAAAGTTTTAAATGAAATGTTATGATCATTTGATGCAGTAGGAGTTTTATTCTTAGGCAAATTTGCACGGGTTGATTGTCTAGAGCTAGATGTCTCACCCTTATACATAAAAGCATGATTAGGTCCAGAGTGAGACTTCCTAGAATGAATTCTCCTAATTTTGCTCTCGGGATAACCGACAGGGTACAAAATGTGACCCTCGTTATCCTGAGGCATGGGAGCCTTGCCCTTAACAAAGTTTGACAATCTTTTAGGAGGGGCATTAAGTTTGACATTATCCTCCTTTTGGAAGCCAATGCCATCCTTGATGCCAGGGCGTCTCCCACTATAGAGCATGCTTCTAGCAAATTTAAAATTTTCAATTTCTTAGTCATGCTCGGCAATTTTAGCATCTAATTTTTCTATATGATCATTTTGTTGTTTAATTAAAGCCATATGATCATGAATAGCATCAATGTTAATATCTCTACATCTAGTGCAAATAGTGACATGCTCAATGGTAGATGTAGAGGGTTTGCAAGAATTAAGTTCAACAATCTTAGCACGTAAAATATCATTGTTATCTCTAAGATCGGAAATGGAAGCATTGCAAACATCTAATTCTTTAGCCTTAGCAATTAACTTTTTATTTTCAATCTTAAGGCTAGCAAGAGAGACGTTTAATTCTTCAATCTTAGTAAGCAAGTTAACATTATCATCTCTAAGATTGGGAATTGAAACATCAAAAATATTAGAATCAACCTTAGCAATTAGTTTAGCATTTTCATTTCTAAGGTTGGCAATAGTATCATGACAAGTCCTTAGCTCACTAGATAATTTTTCACATTTTTCTACTTCTAGAGCATAAGCATTTTTCACCTTAACATGCTTCTTATTTTCCTTAATTAGAAAGTCCTCTTGGGAGTCCAAGAGTTCATCCTTCTCATGAATAGCACTAATTAGTTAATTTATTTTTTCCTTTTGTTGCATGTTTAGGTTGGCAAAAAGGGTACGCAAGTTATCCTCCTCATTTTCACTAGAATTATCTTCATCACTAGAGGAAGCATATTTAGTAGAGGATCTTGATTTTACCTTCTTCCTTTTGCCGTCCTTTGCCATGAGGCACTTGTGGCCGACGTTGGGGAAGAGGAGTCCCTTGGTGACGGTGATGTTGGCGGCGTCCTCGTCGGAGGAGCTCTCACCGGAGTCCCACTCGCGACACACATGGGCATCGCCGCCCTTCTTCTTGTAGTATCTCTTCTTTTCTTTCCTCTTTCCCTTTTTGTCGTCGCCCCTGTCACTATCACTAGATAATGGACATTTAGCAATGAAATGACCGGGCTTACCACACTTGTAGCACACTTTCCTGGAGCGGGGCTTGTAATCCTTCCCCCTCCTTTGCTTGAGGATTTGGCGGAAGCTCTTGATGATGAGCGCCATTTCCTCGTTGTTGAGCTTAGAAGCATCAATGGGTTGTCTACTTGATGTAGACTCCTTCTTTCTCCTCCGTTGCCTTGAATGCAACCGGTTGTGCTTCGGGCGTGGAGGGGCCATCTAGCTCGATGATTTTCTTTGAGCCTTTGATCATCAACTCAAAGCTCACGAAATTTCCTATTACTTCCTTGGGAGACATTAGTGTATATCTAGGATTCCCTCGAATTAATTGAACTTGCGTAGGGTTAAGGAAAACGAGTGATCTTAGAATAACCTTGACCATCTCATGGTCATCCCATTTGGTGCTCCCGAGGTTGCGCACTTGGTTCACCAAGGTCTTCAAGCGGTTGTACATGTCTTGTGGCTCCTCCCCTTGGCGAAGCCGGAAGCGACCGAGCTCCCCCTCGATCATTTCCTGCTTGGTGATTTTGGTCACCTCATCTCCTTCGTGCGCGGTCTTGAGTACGTCCCAAATCTCCTTGGCACTCTTTAGTCCTTGTACCTTGTTATACTCCTCTCGACTTAGAGAGGCGAGGAGTATAGTGGTGGCTTGGGAGTTGAAGTGCCGGATTTGGGCGACCTCGTCTGAATCATAGTCTTCATCCCCCGGTGATGGTACCTGTACTCCAATCTCAACAACATCCCAAATGCTAGTGTGGAGTGAGGTTAGATGATGCCTCATTTTATCACTCCACATATTATAATCTTCACCATCAAACATAGGTGGTTTGCCTAATGGGACGAAAAGTAATGGAGTATGTTTGGAAATGCGAGGGTAGCGTAGGGGAATCTTACTAAACTTCTTGCGCTCATGGCGCTTAGAAGTTACGGACGACGTGTCGGAGCCAGAGGTGGATGGCGACGAAGAATCGGTCTCGTAGTAGACCACCTTCCTCATCTTCTTCTTCTTGTCACCACTCCGACGCGACTTGTCATGTGAAGGGGATCCCTTCACCTTGTTGGCGGACTCCCCGGATGGAGCCTTCCCATGGCTTGTGGCGGGCTTCTCGCCGGTCCCAAATTCCCTCTTGGCGGATGCTCCCGACATCACTTCGAGCGGTTAGGCTCTAACGAAGCACCGAGTTCTGATACCAATTAAAAGTCGCCTAGAGGTGGGGTGAATAGGGCGAATCTGAAATTTATAAACTTAAGCACAACTACAAGCCAGGTTAGCGTTAGAAATAAGAACGAGTCCGAGAGAGAGGGTGAAAAACAAATCGCAGGCAAATAAAGCGTGAGACACAAGGATTTGTTTTACCGAGGTTCGGTTCTTGCAAACCTACTCCCCGTTGAGGTGGTCACAAAGACCGGGTCTCTTTCAACCCTTTCCCTCTCTCAAATGGTCACTTAGACCGAGTGAGCTTCTCTTCTCAATCAACCGGAACACAAAGTTCCCGCAACGACCACCACACAATTGGTGTCTCTTGCCTTGATTACAAATGAGTTTGATCACAAGAAGAATGAGAAAGAAAAGAAGCAATCCAAGCGAAAGAGCTCAAATGAACACAAATGTCACTCTCTCTCTAGTCACTATTTGATTTGGAGTGATTCCAGACTTGAGAGAGGATTTGATCTCTTTGGATGTGTCTAGAATTGAATGCTATAGCTCTTGTAATGTGTTGAAGGTGGAAACCTTGGATGCCATTGAATGTGGGGTGGTTGGGGGTATTTATAGCCCCAACCACCAAAATATGGCCGTTGGAAGGCTGCTGTCGCATGGCGCACCGGAGAGTCCGGTGCGCCACCGGACACTGTCCGGTGCGCCAGCCACGTCTGTCAGCCGTTGGGGTTCGACCGTTGGAGCTCTGACAGGTGGGGCCTCTGGGCTGTCCGATGGTGTACCGAACAGGTCCTGTAGACTGTCTGGTGCGCCAACTGCGCGTGCTCTGTCCTCTGCGCGCGCAAGCGCGCATTAAATGCATTGCAGTCGACCGTTTGCGCGCGAAGTAGCCATTGCTCCGCTGGCACATCGGACAGTCCGGTGTGACACCGGACACTGTCCGGTGCTTCACCGGACAGTCCGGTGAATTATAGCGGAGCGGCCTCCCATTTTCCCGAAGGTAGCGAGTTCAGCGTCGAGTGCCCTGGTGCACCGGACACTGTCCGGTGGAGCACCGGACACTCCGGTGCGCCAGACCAGGGTGCCTTTGTGATGTCTTTAGCTCTCTTTATTTGAACCCATCTTTGGTCTTTTTATTGGCTTGTTGTGAACCTTTGGCACCTTTAAAACTTATAAACTCGAGCAAACTAGTTAGTTCAATTATTTGTGTTGGGCAATTCAACCACCAAAATCAATTAGGAAAAAGGTGTAAGCCTAATTCCCTTTCATATACTATGTATAAGTTTATGCCGACAAGAACAAGTGCACCATGTTTCTTCTAACATAACAATGTGCCAAGCTATCCAAGGTTGGCCTAGATTTATGAATGTGTTCATGCGACAACCAACATACACCATTGTTAGAGATATTTTTTACCGTAGAGGGCAAGGTCGAGTGCCGGCGAGGGTAGGGTGAAGCTCAGCGCCGACGAGGGCAAGGTTGAGGTCGATCCGAGGCCAAGGTACTGGTGTGGTGGCGCGTTCGGGCGGTTGAAGGCGACGAGGGCAAGGGCCGACAAAGGCATATACAAGGCAAAGACGACGCGGCCAGGCCAAGGCAATGACGGCGAGGGCGAGCTTGGGCGGCAAACGCGGGTAATGGCGACGAGGCTTAGGCGCAGTGCTGGCGGCGACGTGCGCGGAGCGGTCCTGACAAAGGTGCAGTGGCGCGGTGAGAGAGGCTGGGCGCGGTGCGGGCGACGACGCGCGCGGAGCGGTCCTAGCGGCGGTGCGGTGGCGTGGTGAGAGAGGCTGGGCGCGGGCTGGTGGCGGCGCGGTGGAGCGGTGAGAGCGTGGTTGGGCGCGGGCTGGCGGCGACGTGGTGGAGCGGTGGCACGGTGAGAGAGTGGCTGGGCGCGGGCTGGCGGTGGAACAGTCCTAGCGACGGCGCGCGCGGTATGTGGGCGGGAAAGTGAGAGAGAGACTCGTGTGGGCAGGTTAGGGATTTAGGTTTTTTGGGTTAAGTTCGACGGTGTCCACTTGGCCCACGAACTTAATTTGAGAACGTGGGTACCCACGTTCCTAATACGATAAGTTCGACGGTTTTAGCTAGGGCGCATGAATTTAAACTAAGAACGTCGGTACCCACGTTCTTCAACAAACCCATGAACTTAACTCAATTAAGAACGTCAGTACCCACGTTCTTAATTTTACCCACGAACATTTATCAGTTTCTTGTAGTGTTAAGAACCCCGGTGGCGAGTTGACATATGCAAGGGTTAAGTGCTACATATGTCGTGTGATTGAAGATCCTCAGCTGGGTATTAATCGATTCGGATCGCCGTTACTTCTCGGACATGAAGACTTGGTCACTGACCTACACGTAGCATTCCAGTGAACTTAAAGGAATGATAAAAGATGGCTAGTATAGGCCAAGTGCTTGAACTAGGGTAGAAAGAACTCTAGTGACAGGTAATGACTTAACTTGCAAATAAAACTGGATTTTTAAGGATCCACTATTAGTAAGCATTTTTGCAAACAGAGTCTTGATTCTTGATTAAGCCTTACCTTGATTCCCTCAAGCTAGCATATCCTTGTGAGTCTTTTATTTTGACGGGTAAGACTTGCGAAAGTACACTTCGTACTCAGGGTTTTCGAACCCATGTTGTTGTTGGTGAGGAAGCAGCAAACTTTTGTTTCTTTTCGTCTAAGGTGGTGCCAAAAGAAGAATCTCAAAAGTGAAGCCTCGGGAGGATGTTGTCCTCCTTTTGAAAAACACTATACTTCTATGCGGGAGGGGTTTTTGCCTCCCGAGTTTGTAATAATAATGCTTATGCACTCATATACCACTGGTCTGTAATAATAACAATCTTTCTATATTTTAATGTAAATTAAGTTACTGTAATTGCTTCCGCTTATTCGTTCATTCGATGTGTTGTAATATCTGCGTGACGGGTGAAACGTTCTTGGGAAAGGTAAAGGATACAGATACCGAACTTGTCGAGTAATTATGTACATCTTCAGGATTATCTGAGGTCCGTTGGACAAGCACAACCGTAGGTGGTCCTAATGACTTGGGAGGTTCCTTCACACGGGTGCTCCAACGAGGACTAGGTAAGAGTATCAACTCTTCGATACCTCGGAAAAAATTTGGAGGAGTCTTCTTACCCTTGCTTTACATTCCACATTTTACTTTTTGTATTTTCTTAGTAAATATTTGTAATAATGACTTAGAGTTGTGGTATATCTTGTAGTATTTACTTATTGCTAGTAGTTTGGGTGAAGTTGGGCTCATGCTTGGAGTTTAACTTTTGTTGAAATTTTAGAAAAGCCCAATTCACCCCCTCTTGTGCATTGTGATCCTTTCAGATATCAATATCATTTATTAAAAATCAATGAAACTTAAACTATTTTAAATGACATGAAACTTGTAGTTACATTCTTTTTTAACAGAGGCTCTAGAGGTCTCGATATCGCAGATATTATATTTGTTTTTATGGATATTATAATTATGTAATTTAAACATTTTAATACATATACAAATTCGTATGTTGAATATTCGGATTCATATACGATCAGGTCAAAACTCTTTTCATCGGATTTCGACTTGGCTGTACGATTTGCACGTCTGTAGGCTCATGTGGACCGTAGCGGCCGGCCTTGGTAAGTGAGGAGAGGCGGAGAGTAGATATGGTATTGGTAAATATCTATTGGTATTACTATTTTATACTCATATCTACGATAAAAAATAAATATATTGTTACCTATATTCACACTGGTGCCTGGTGGTGTAGATTTATCCTCATACCTATATTTATATGGGTATGTATCACACGTCAAACCACTCATATCCACAAAGATTAGACATTTATCATATACGCTAAGTATCATTCAACAAATATAATGAACTATAAAAAATACTAGGTGCTAAACATCAAATTCTATGCATCAACTCATTTAATTTCTAACAATATAGACACACGAGCAAAAAATCAAACCGTATGGTTAGGATGGTGGTCAAATTTATCGTAATAATATCTATACATAGTTGCATAAGAAACAACGAGTATGAGTAAAGGTTTATACTGTATATTTTATACCGGGTTAATGAGTATGAGTGATGTTGGAACGTTTGAATACCCGTTTATCTATTAGGTGAAGGTTTTGTGTAATAAAAAATAATATATAAAATATTTAGCTCATATATATATATATATATATATATTAATGGAATAAATATCTATAAGTTATTAGGTACTTTAATGGAATAAATATCCATAGGGTATTTGGTCGTAGGACCAATTGCCATCCCTAACGCAGAGAGAGGGAGTGATTGATGAGGCAGCACCGGAAGTGAAATGTTTTGAGAAAATTTCTTCAGTGCCATCTAAACTTATATCAGTCCCTTCAATGCTATCAGAATTTATAGTTTCTCTTCAATACCATCAAATTTAAATTTTAATCCTTTAAATGTCATTACCGTTAGTTTGGAGCTAACGTCGTTAGTTCAATTTAAAGTCAATCTCTCCAATGCCATTAAAATCTATATTGATCCCTTCAATGCCACTTGAAATTGGTTCGATCTATTTGGGGTTTAAAAAATTTAGAATCAAAAAATATGGATCAGATTTCACGATTTTTAAAAACTTCAGTCCATACTTTTCAAAACTCCAAAATTACTTCGATATATTAGTTCGGTCTATTTGCTTCCTAATAATTTTTTTAAAAAAATATATGAAAATCCCAATAGATCAAATTGGTATAAACGAATAACCACATAGTTTTCTGGGTTCTAAAATAATATATACTAAATTTTTTAGAACTTCAATCCACATTTTTAGAACCCATTTTTTGAAACGCGAATATACCATATTGATTTTTAGAATTTAGCTCCCTTTGTGATCATTAGTGTTTGTTGTTTGTTTGAAAAAATATTTGGAATCAAATAAACCGAATTGATATAGCGGAGTAATTTTGGGGTTTACAAAAAAGTATGTATTTAAGTTTTTAAAAATCGTGGAATTTTAAAAATCTGATCTATATTTTTTTATTTTGGAATTTTTAAACCCCAAAATAGATCGAACCAATTTCTAGTGGCATTGAAGGGATCAATATAGAATTTAATGGCATCGGAGAGATTGACTTTAAATTGAACTAACGGTGCTAGCTCCAAACTAACAGTAATGGCATTCAAGGGATTAAAATTTAAATTTAACGGCATTGAAGGGAAGCTATAAATTCTGATGACATTGAACGAATTGGTACAAGTTTAGATAGGGGTGAAAACGGGTCGGGTATACCTGCCGTATACCGGATACGGATAGTGCAAATACCTATTTTTTTGGATACGGATTCGTGTATTTTTATATTCGGGATGGATACGGGTAGTACCCGGATAGTGCAGCTTCGGATACGGGTCGAATACAGAGCGAATACTACCCGGTAAATACCCGGATATTCGGGTCGGATACGGGTACCCGGAATTCGGGTACCCGTTTTTTTCTTTTTCTGCATAATAATATAGTTATAAAATCATAACTTTTACATATGAAATCGGATGAAGATAAAGTTTATATGAAAACTGTAGAGCTCGAAGGGATCTATAACTTTGTAGTACATCACATTTTTGTTTAAACATATATTTAGGCCAAAATCATTGAAATAATGCCTAAATTTATATCAAAATAATAGACTTTATCATTTTCATGTGGGGACTTAAGATTATCTCCATGTGGGAACTTAAGATTATCTTTATATAAACTATTTATTAATATTGGTAACTAATTTGCAATTTTCGGTCGACGCTACAATATTTTTATGAATTTAATTATATTTTGATGATTTTCTACAACAAGAAATTAATAATGCACCAAATAGCCTAAAAAATCATGAACTTTTACGGGGACACAACATATATCCACATATAGTTCTCAAAAACATTTGAATTATAAAATCCATAAGATGTTGGTGTTTCTTTCAATCCACTCCAACTTATTGTGTGAGTTACACATGAAATCATTTTATGTATCGAAGTTTCAACAAAATCAATATTTCACTTATTATTTTCATGTGGGGACTTGAGGTTATATTTGAATAGAATGTTTATTTGTTTTGGTAAGCTTTTTGCAATTTTGGGTCAAAACTAGTGTATTTTATAAATTTTAATTATATTTTGATGATTTTATGTAGAAAGAAATTAATAATGCACAAATAACCTCAAAAATCCATGAAATTATACGAAGGTACAAATATGGCCACATATAGTCACAAAAATAATGGGACCATAAAATCCACAGGATGTCAAAGTTTCTTCTATTTTATTTCCACTTATTGCGTGAGTTACACGTTAAATCACTATAAGTATCCAAGTTTCAACATAATCTATACTTCACTTTACCATTTTTTATGTGGGAACTTGAAATTATTTTCTATTAAATGTTTATTAGTATTGATAATTTATTTGCAATTTTGTAGTCGAACAAGAATATTTTATGATAATCAATTAATGCATTATTCGACAAGTATCTGATATCCGATCAAATAATATTCGTATCTGTCATTTATCTGCCCGGATAAATATCCGGTCCCTGTATCTGTATCTGTCTCGGTCTCGTTTCTAGTTATCCGTATCCGATCCCGAATCCATTTTAAATACATTAGGTAGGATACAGGATAAACTAATATCCGTCCGTATCCGCTCGTTTTCACTCCTAAGTTTAGATGTCATTGAAGAGATTTTCTAATGTTTTTCGTCGCGCTTTGTTGGAGCCGTTGAGCGGCCGGGGCCGGCGGTTTCCACTCTCGCGTCATCTCATCCACGTGACGTGACGCCACGACGGGATCACGAGAGCGAGAGGGCCCCGGCCCAGCCTCTCCCTCTCTGATGCGCGCGTGCCTCAGACTGTCTTCAACGGACGACTCTCCCCTCCCCCTCCCCTATTACTATAGCCCATATAGGGGCTACAGTACACCCCTATCCCCTTCACCGCATCCCTCTTCCTCCTCCTCTCCCCTCCCGATTCCTTCTCTCTCCCGCTAAATGGATGGGGACGCTACCGCGCTCGCCTCCCCCTCGGCCGGTACCTTCCCAGACAAGCGTGCGCGGTCGGAATACTCCGTCGAGCGAGCTCCAAGAGATTCTAGCGCGACCACAACGCCGTCGGAGAAGGAAGCCGTGGATCCACCCACGGTCGCAATTCCTTTCTATTGGTCCGGGCGGCGAGCAGTAGAGATCGTTGTCCACGCGGATCCGCCGGCTTGCTTCGTGGAGCGGCCACACCGCCGATCCGTGCGAAGGCGCCGCCGCCGGTCGTCTCTGTCCACCGGTTCGGCGTCTGCGGGGAGGAGGTCAACGGGAGTTCGTCGATTCGCCGACAAATCTACGCTCAGCCGATCTGCGTCATTAGAGCTTCAAGGTCCAAGGTACGTGACTCGCTGCTCTAAGTTCTAGACCTCCGATTCAATCCGTGTCCCAAAAAACCTATGTTCGATTCACCCTAGGGTTTACATGTACTTCACTTGTTTAACTAGATCGATTTATTTGTTCATGGCGAACTTGGACAACTAGGGTTAACTCGGTCCTCCGAATCGCCTATTAAGGTTAACTGATCCGTCGTTATCATGTACACCAAGACCAATGGTTTAAGTTATCGATTATAGGATACAACATGAAGACTCTTGTCTGCTTTTGATATTCGTCGTCGTCGTGTGCTCATTTTAGTGTATCCACCAAACTGTAACTGGTGAATTAATTTGCAGTCATGTTGTTTGTATGTTGTTTGCTCAATGTTGCTCGTACTGAAATGAATGTTCTTCTTCCTATGCGAACAACTAAGTACCAATTACCGTTTACTTCCCCAAAAGATCCCCTTTTTGTTGCATATCAATTTCTTGTAATTGGACTAAGTACCTCTGTGTATGAGTTCTACTCAGTTATCATACAATTTGGAGTACTCTTTCCTTACATGACTAAGCATTGCATGGAACTGACGATACCTTTACTTATTATGCAGCTTGAAAAATTTAATTTCATTATTTGACGTCCACTTCAACTAACTGAGGTTCTAAATCCTTTTTCGCTTAAGTTCTTTGTTTTTATTAATCTGCTAAAGTGTACTGTCCATGTATGTTGTCTGTGCTTCCATGTTAGTTGTGCAAGTTTGTTTTTTATAAGCAACTAACATATGGACCAAGGCACGGATACTGTGTTGAAATACTTTACAGTGCATGAACATTTGAACCAACAATTCTTTGGTAACTGCCATGCACTATTTGGTTTATTACTTTGCCACATTACTTTATTATATTGCAACCCACAGTTGTTTCCTATCTGACAAGAACACTTCAATTTCACCAAATAGTAACAACATTGCCCCTAATTTTTTTATGTATGCACCTTGTCTAGCCAAGGAGCAACTACTTGAGGATTCGAATCAAGATGAGCAGCCATGATGCCAAAGTGCTGCAAAACTTGGTCCTCAATCTTGCTTCCTCAGTGGAAAGTGGTGCTTTCAATATTAGGACGTTTTTAGAAGAGGCTTTCCGTCATTTGGGTGACGAGCATTACCTTCTGAATGCTCTACTTGCTATTCGAAAGGAGGTAGACCTGCTGGAGCAGGATGCACTGGAGAGCAAAGCAAGGTCTGACCCAGAGAAGGAGAGGATGGAGGAACAAATTAACCTTGCTGAGGCTGCGAAGACAGTGCCTAGACAATTCACTTTCACCCCCCCTTCCTCACCAGAATTGTATGAGGCCAGTGACAATGACTCCTACGACTCGGACAGGTCCACTAGGTATAGCATTTAGAACCTGTAATAGTGGTACCTCGACCTTGGTCGTAGTGGTACTAATGCATCCAAATAAATTAGGAACTTCTGTGTTATGTCTGTGATGCATGCGTAACCGATGTAGGACTGCTTCAAGCTTATGTTCCTTTTGTAAGAACCTTATGTGGAATGCTTCATCCTTTTGTATGAAATTATGTGAAATGCTGCATCCTTCTGTTCATTTTCTGTGACCCTTATGTGCAATGAATTCAAGTTTGTATTTTATAGTCCAAGTTTGTTATCTGTTGTCCAACTTAATGTATTTATGTATTTCATTCCAGAATGGCTGAGAACAACACAAATACACCTTTTCGACCACCTGCTGCCAGCCCCAATTCAGGTAACCAAATCTTCCCCCCACCCCTGTGGGATCCTCAGATGTGGCAGGCCCAAGGTTTGGACCCAACACAGGCTTCTATTTTTAGTAATCCTACATCCCATATGACCAATCCTACTTGGTCCCAGGGACCTAATGACCCATCTCCATATACCTTTCGTAGTCCATGGAACCCATATTTTGGTATGACGAATCCTAGGGGTCCTCCTACACAAACATCTTTCGGTCAACCACAGCTGGTACCACCCATTCCATGTCCACAGGTTTCCACCCATGTTCCCAACCAGACTGACCCTATAAATTTTGAATCCAAAGCAGAACACAGTGTCCAGGAAGTTAACAGCCCTAGCAAACCTTCTGATACACGTAGGACATTTAGGAGGACAAAGGAACAGAACTTCAAACCTGATGAAGACCTGTTGCTTTGCAAAACATGGCTAGAGATTAGTAGTGACCCAGTTATTAGCACAGGGCAGAGGAAGGAGGGTTTGTGGGCTAGAATTGAGAAAAGGTACAATGAACTTAGAGGTGAGTTTCCTTTGAGACTGAATAGGGCTCTCAGCAGCCGGTGGGACAAAATAAGAGCTGAAACAGGCAAATTTGCTGGATTCTACGCTAGAGTCCTAAGGGAAAACCAGAGTGGCCTCACAGATAACGACAAGGTACAATGATATTCATTTGTAATACGTTATGTATGTCAAGGTTTATGTCATCTTACTGTTATTCGTGCACTGACGTCTGGTTATAAATATTGTGTAGACTTCGAAAGCTGCAACTCTTTATGCAACATCACAGAAAAAGCCTTTTCATTTCATGCATTGCTGGACGCGCCTAAAAAACGAACCCAAATGGGATGCCATGGTTCATGGAAGCCCCTGGAGAGGCAATGCGGGGACGGAGCCTTTCCGTAGTCTTACACCTACAGGCTCTGTTAATGAAGTGGAATATGATGAAGGTGGTTCAAAAGGCAAGAGACCATTAGGACGTGACTCCGCGAAAGCATCAAGGAAGAAGTCAATGTCCAGTTCATCCCAGTCTACTGACTACCTTTCAAGAATCCATGACATTCAAGTAGCAAGATTGAAGCAAAGTGAAGAAAAATCAGACCTAAAACAACAGAACATTGAGTTCATGAAGGAAGTTGAACTCAAGAAGTTGGAGGTTCAATCCAAGGAAATAGAAGTTCAGGAAAAAAATTGATGATGGAAGACAGGAAGCAAAAAGACGAAGAGCTCAACAAACTTTATGCTATGGACATGGATGCTTTACCAGAAGAGTTGAGAGCTGTTTACATCGCAAGGAGAAAAGGTTTAATCGACTATTTCATCAACAATCCAGTCTGAAGAGTACTAATTTATTTGATAAGGTGTTTCTCACCTTTGTATCGGCAAACCGTGGTCCTCTGTGTTTGGACATGTGTGATTTAAAGTGTTTGAACAATTGCTTAGTTGTTTGAGAACATCAGCTTGGTTTTTGAACATTGTTTATTTTCAGATTATTGATATTCATAATAAGGATTTTTCATACATGACTTCAAGTTTGGCAACATATGCAACTTATTTGTAGCAGAGGAATTACACATACAAATAAGCATGAGTTGTTAACTACCGACCAAGAAACCAGAAAATGACTTGCAGTCGTGGTACTCATGATTTAGTTCATACTACAAATTAAACAACATTGTTGTACCACATATTATGGATAAAAGCCATCAACCCATGGACCCTCGACGAGCCCAAAGGTGTTCTATCAGGTTGTGCTGCAAAGACAAGTATGTGGCCTGACATGTGATGTCCTCGTCGGGATCGTTGGGTAACTCGGAGCGGATATGATTGTTTAGCCACTCGTTGCGGACCTCAGGAATATTGTTACACGCTTCACGGGGGCCAGTCGGGCCAATGAAGTCCACATTAGCTGCACCGTCTCCTTCGTCCTCGACAATCATGTTGTGCATAATAATGCAAGCAGTCATCATCTCTGCGAGGTGATGACGATCCCAACCATAAGCAGGGCCACGTAGAACTGCCCACCTAGCCGTAGTCTGTCCAATTTGTATGTACTCATCTACCGCATCGGTTGGTAACCCGTACGCAAGGATACGCAATGCAGCACAAACTTTTTGCAATGAACCAAGCCCTGCTAAACCAGTTGCATCACATCGAATAGTGAAGTATTTGTCTTTTCGCTGAACGGCACGAAGGATACGTAGGAACAAAGGACGATGCATCTGAAACCTATAAACGAAAACAAAGCAAAAATTAATAAAACGAACCTCCAAATGCAAGTAAAATCATTACTTAGGAAATTTACCTTCGACGAAAAACATGTGATGGATACACAGGATTAGGTCCGAAGTAGTGATGTTTGATGAGATTTTCTCCAGCAGCGTGGTCCCTATGGATAACTCGGCGAGGCAATGAGCAGCGCCTACGGCGCGTGCTCGTGTCTCCTAGTACAAGGTGGTCAACATGTTGGGAAAGGAACAAGTTATCGATCTCATCGTCGGAATCGTCGGATGACGAGGACAACACAAGGCTTTTCAATGACTCCATGACGAGCTAAACTACGAGTACGTACTACGGACTTGTGATGGAATGGCGGATGATACAGAAGAGACGAGTGTGTAGATGAGTGGAGCATGCCCCTAGGGTACCTTATTTATAGGTGGCTTCGGTGTGTGAAGGAAGCCAGGCAGTCGTGGCTTGCAGTACAAGCCAGTCGTGTCGTGCAAGCCACTCGTGTCGTGTACTAGAAGAATGAGAATTTCTATTTATAAAAAAACATAAAATTCGACCGTATTTATACTTACGTATTAATACTAATTATCAAGTCTTCTAATTAAATGTGGACCAAAATACGTCCGTGTACTGTGCAAAGAATAAATAAAAATAAAATTAATATTTGATGGTAGTTGAGTTAGTTGATGATGAAAGTATATAATATTGGTGTGGTGGGGTATAGAGGATTGTTATAGGGGGAACCACTGTAGAGCGTGGAGATATAGGGGGAGAGAGATCGCTGACGTGACACGTGGTGGGATATAGGGGAACAAATTTAGGGGGAATCGCTGAAGATAGTCTCAGCACGTAACAACGAGGAGCTACTTGTTCTGGCTAGTGGTTGTTGGCTGGCGGGCGGGGCTCCGGATCCTAGGCCGCCGCCTCGCCCTCGCGCTGCACAGCAGGCGTCAGCGTCACCGTGTGATGGGTGGCGCGGGACTGTACCACGCGTACGTGTGACGTGTCAACATGAAACACTCCAGTCACTGACATCTTCTGCCTCTCCTTTGTACAGTACGGTTGTACTACCCACGCAAAGTGTCTGCTCACCAATTAGCTGTTGCGGCAGTCTGCCGAAAGTCGTATAAACTCTTACCGTTGGTGTTTATGTTTAGATCACCAAAGTCGGCTGTTAGATCACGAAAAGGCCGTGCGATTCTCCCCTTGACATATAGGCC
Organism: Zea luxurians; assembly: GCA_029449295.1. Lineage (NCBI taxonomy): Eukaryota > Viridiplantae > Streptophyta > Magnoliopsida > Poales > Poaceae > Zea > Zea luxurians. The sequence continues at coordinate 100,317 of JAOPSE010000806.1, forward strand.
TGTTTGCTTCAGTTTTTTCTGACTTGCTTTTCCGAAAATCTAGTTGTGAAGAGAACCTGGCTGTGTAGAGAATCTGAGTATCATTAGGATTACATGCGAATAAAGATAAAGTTGTCCATGAGGCTCAGGATATATAAAGTGACGGATTACTTGCGACGACTCAACCGATTATATGTTTATGTTGATTTTGAATGGTTTTTACCCAAACGAATTTTATAGAAGCTGGCTGAAAAACTGATTGTTTAGCAGTCTGTAGCAGCTTTTTATGGCCAGAAGCTGCGAAAAGCCGAAACAAACAGGCACATAATGCTATGCTGCTCAGTTTGTGATTGGTGGTTTTGCCATTATTAACAAGCTGCTCTAGTGCCCCCTGTTGTATTAGTAGTAATTTAATTAATATGGTGAAATCCGGTACAACTGAATTTAGGTTGTTAGATGCACCTACAAAGTGCGACAATAGGACTCACACTCACAAGAGCCAAGGCCTGTCTAGTCGCCACTTTTAAATCTCTACTCTATCATGGTCTAATTTTTTTGACGTTTTAGACATGCCAAGAAACCATTAAGGGCTAGTTTAGAAACCCCATTTTTCAAGTGATTTTCATTTTCGGAAATTAGTTTATTTTTTCTTGGAAAAATAAAAATCTATTAAAAAATGAGGTTCCCAAACTAGCTCTAAAGGACACATATTTTCTGTTTTACCATTTGTGTGCTACTTGAAATCAGTAATGCCTCTAAGCTCGTACGGATGTGACTGCGTTTTTAAAACCTCTGGTGTCTAGTTCGATGTTCGACCCCTGGCCATGCATCTTATTGGCTCTTTTGTGATATGGATAGCTAAAAGGTCATGTATTCTCATCTAAACTTTGAATGCATTAGGGTTCTTTTGGAAGGGCACAATTTCGAAGAAACTATTTTATAGATAGAAACTAGAGTGGTTCCAAACATACCAGTTCATGTCCTAGTTTAACTAGAGTGGTTCCAAACATACCAGTTCATGTCCTAGTTTATAGAAACTGGATTCCCAGTTTCTTAAAAACCGCTACTCTCCCCTGGCTAAAACTAGTTTTTGTTTGTTTAGTTACATCATGTCCTTGTTGGTTTTGTGGAATTTAAATCTATCGCCACCGTTTTTTAAAATAGAGGAAGGGTATGCTAGTAATTGTGTATAAAAAACTAGAAAGTGATTCCTCTGAGTTTCAAACACCTCCATTCATCTTTTTTCATAAACCAGTTTCTAGAAACTAGTTTTTTTAAACTGGTGTGCTTCCAACATGCCCTTAAACGTTAATAATTCTGGAACAAGAGAGAGTAACTCCTTTTAAGTGGGGATCATCTCCCTTCGTGCATCCCGAGCGCGCAGCGCCTGCACCCCGTGTGAGGCATGTGTTGGAGACTTGTTCTCAAATGCTATGAATTAAGAACAAGGCAACATAGAAAGAAGTTAATGGTTAATGCCCTTCGTCCTTCGAAGTGTTATTTCCCTTAGGATATAACAATCTTCAGACGAAGGTCATGAAGGACATACCTTCATCATCACAGTTTATATTGATAAAAGGAGAAGCATATGAAACATGAAAGAATAACATGAATAATCACATAACATTATTACGTGTTCTTATCATATAATCATGGAAGAATAAGAACGATATTGAATTACATTTGTACCTTTGGTTTGATAGAAGGCAAAAATACAAGTGTAACGCACGAGCGAGTACAAGCCAGCGTGAACAGTACGGGGGTACTGTTCATCTATTTATAGACACAGGACACAGCCTGTGAAGAATTACAATTATGCCCCTCATAAAAGTTTACAACATTGACTCAGACCTTTATGGACTAAAAGGTCATTCTATCTTTAAGTCGGTTTGTAATACCGAAGCTTCATAAAGAGGAACCTTCGGTCATCTCCTGCGGACAGCTTCAGCCGAAGCTGCTTCTTCCTACAAGACCTTCGGCGTGACGAAGCATAGCCCCAACAGTAGCCCCTTTCGCGGCGCTAGATCGTTTTTCGTAACGAGCTTGATCCGTGAAAAAAGTCTCTTAAGCTTCGGGAAGCCGAAGGTCCAAAAAACACCTTCCCTGAGCTCGTTGTCGAGAAACGATTCAGTTTTCGAGCGCGTAGCGGTCCCACCTTGCAGCGAGTGCAAGCGGCTGTCCGCCTGGTGTAAAAATCCTGGCGTTTCGCCTTCTTACCTGCAACACTATATAAACAGACAAGTAGGTGTGAAGTTACCACAGCATTCATTGCTATTTGCACTGTTTTGCTGCCAAAATTTTTAACCATCGCCGAAGCTTGACTCTCGGAATCGAACGAAGCTCCAACTTGAAGCCTGCTTCGTCAGAAGGAAAGACTTCGGAAGAAAAAAGTATTTAATTTCCACAAACTCAGAATTAAATGGCCAGAGTGCGATCTACCGCTAGGGTTGAGCGTGAGGGGGGCGAAGTTGAAGATTCGGAGACTGTTCCCATCTCCGAAGCAATGCAACGTTCCAGACTGGTAACTTCGGAAGGAACCCCCACTGTTGAAGTAGAACAAGCAACTGCCGAAGCAGAAGAAGAGAACGTTGAAGAAACTGATCCCGAAGATGATTATCGTATTGCCATGCCCAGTAAGCCCAGCCACTTGGACTTCGGAAAGTCTACTGTTTCAAAGGCTGATCTCTCCAAAATGGTAAAGTCGGGCTTTTTCAATGAGAATCAGAAGAAGCTGTTACGCTTCGGGGAGAAGAGACTACCCCAAAGCCGGAGAAGGATGAAATTGTCATTTTCAAGAGTTTTCTAAAGGCTGGGTTAAGATTCCCCCTACATGAGATTATTGCAGAGGTACTGAAGAGGTTTGGTATCTACTTTCATCAGTTAACTCCTAACACTATCGTTAGGCTTAGCGTTTATATCTGGGCCCTCCGAAGCCAAGCGGTGGAGCCGTTTGCAGACAGTTTTTGTCGAGTTCACGAACTGCACTATCAGACGAAGGCTAGAAAAGATGGATTGCATGACAATTTTGGTTGCTATAATTTTGCTTATCGGAAAACCACAAAGTTTCCTGTAATCAGCTACCGAAGCAAATGGCCGGCAGGCTGGAAATCAGAATGGTTCTATGTCAAGGTTGATGACGACAAGGAGAAGCTTGTGCAAAGTCCACTCGAACTGATCTTCGGAGAAACCCGACCTCGCTGCAACATGACACCAGAAGGTCCAACACAACAGGCAATGGATGAATTCAGAATTATTGCAGAGCATATCAGTACAAGAGACCTGGTTCAGGAGTTCTTGGCCTTCAGGGTTTTTCCCACTTTAAAAGAATGGGAAATGCCGAAGCTAGAGGGGGAGAAGAAAGAAGGTGAACTTGTGCGTTTACCTTACTATTTCAAGTTTAAGAAATACTTTAAAACACCTTGTCAAGAGTGGCTGGATACAATTGAAGTGATGTGCAATGAAATACTTGGCAATTACTCCAAAAAAGAAGATCAATTGATGACTGCGGCCTTCGGCACCCGTCCAAAGCGAAGACTGAATCGAGTGCTAGACGCCCTGGGCTTTGAATACCCTGACTATGAAAATCTGAACAAAGGTGCCGGGGGCCAGAAAAGGAAAAGGACAACTGAAGCCTTAAATGAAGATGAGAAAGAACCATCAAAGAAGAGAATTTCGAAGAAGAGGAAAGCGTCTTCTCCGAAGCAAAAAATATCTGACGCAGAAGAAACCCCCGCATCACCCTCTGCCACTGACGTGGAGGAAATTTTGAAGGTAATGACTGAATCCCTGCCTGCAAAGCTAAGTCCATTGGGGCCTCAACTGACAAAGTTTTTTCAGAAGGAAAAGGAGCCCGAAAAAACGAAGGAGACGACTAAAATAAAGAGGCAAAGAATTATCACTGTGACAGAGGTTATTGACAAGACACCACCAAGAGCTTCGGCTCAGAAGACACCAGCGGCTGAGGAAAGAACAAATATTGAAATCACACCTTCGGAGGTCGCAGCTGCCGAAGCTGCCTCAACTGAAGATGTGAACCTGGAAAGCACAATCGAACACATCAACAAAATACTGCTAGACATGGCCACAGAAGAAGCTACCGCTGCCGCCGAAGAGGCCGTGGCCGCAGCGTCGGGGAAAGGAAAGGAAATTGCTGACGAAGCTTTAGAGAACGAAGCCTTCATGTTTCAAAATTTAGTTGGAGAAAAATTGTCAAAACCCGAAATAGAAGAGCTTAAAGATATGCCAAATCTTGCGGGTACAAACCAGGAGCACTCCTCTTCGGAGGTATTGATGATGAAAAATTAGATTGTATCCGAAACCAAACTGGAGCCAAAGTTATCAGTACTCTGTCAAAGAGTATTGGTTTTCCGAAGCTGGAAATGGACATTAGCCGCTACCGACGACAACATATCGTTGGTAGTTTATTTTATTCCAATTTCAAGGTGAACTACTATTCCCTTGACTTTTATTGTTTTTAATAATGAAAACATGTCTAACGAAGGTTGTTTTCGTGCAGAGTATGCTGTTGAGCAAGGCCTTGAAAATGCAGCAAGATTTTGAAGACAAGAAACACGAAGTTATAATTGAAAATTTAGAAAACAAAATAAAGGAGCAATCAACTGACATTGAGAAGAAAAACTTTGAGCTCCAGGCAACTGAAGGTTCATTGGCGGAAGCCGAAGCAAAAATAACAGAACTGAACACGAAGCTTCTTTGCCAATCTAAGCAGTTTGAACAAGAAAAGCAAGAACTTAAGGCAAAACTTGAAGCCGAAGCTCAACAAAATTCAGATTTGAAAAAACTATTGGCGGACCTTCAAGAAAAATGTTTGGAATTTAGCAACAAATGCATTCAACGACTAAGAAAAATTTTTCACTCAGTGGGAGCCAGCAGTGAGAAATTCACCCCCTCAGCTGAAGATTTGCCGAAGAGCTTCGAACATATTGAGGGTGAAATTGACGAGCTCGACGAAGTTATAGCTGGGCATGGTGACTTCTGTGCCTGGGTAGCTTCTCGGGGCACTGCTGCAGCTTTCCTAAAAGCTGGCTGCGACCATGGAAAGATTGTCAATAGGCCCAATTTCACTTTATCACCATCGATCCTAGATGACATCCCTGATCTCGCCCGAAGTATTTCCAATAGATTTATAAAAATGATATGGACAAAAGGCGGGCGAGAAAAGGCTGGAGATGAAGCTCGGAGTCATCTTGAACCAGTAAGAAATCTTACCTTGCGCTTACCTCTTCCTTCAAGCTTGATTTTGATTTATAACTACTTAATTCATGTAGGATGACGAAGCCGAAGTCGATGATTAAAAAGAGTGACGCCGAAGCTAAAATCCATCGAAGATTAAGTAGGAGTAGACTGTAGACAGACTCAGGAAACTTTTGAGATAACTTGTGTAAATGTAACTAAACTTGTCTTTAATGAGTTCTGTTCATATCTTGTATTATGCTCTTACCCTTCTATTAATGTATGTGAAGTGCTTTGTTGTGGACGAAATTATATTTTTTGAGCCGAAGGCGAAAAAACACCTTCCCTTCTTTTCGTACACAGCGAAGCATAGAAAACAACATTTCCCTTTCTTCCGAAGCTCTCCTTTTTGTACGCGAAGAAGCTCTTCTCTTATGCCGAAGCAACCACTTATGCCATGATGATGATTATCCTACATATGCCTGAATGAATGTTTATGAATGCAAATGCTATGATGTAATGTGATGTGCGAATGAATGTCCAAACACATATCCGAAGCCATACCCTCAGCCATTATTTCCTTAGAAACAATCACACATCAGCTCTGCATTCCCTTAGGAACAACTTTGGAGCTTCTTCGCCTTTTACTTTCGGCGGAATCAGCGTTGACTTTTCGCTGTAAGCTCTGCATTCCCTTAGGAACGACTTTGGAGCTTCTTCGCCTTTTACTTTCGGCGGAATCAGCGTTGACTTTTTGCTGTAAGCTCTGCATTCCCTTAGGAACGACTTTGGAGCTTCTTCGTTTTTTTAGTTTTCGGCACTCAATGGTGTGTTCTCAGCTTTTACATTTACATTCCTTGGGGGATTTTGCTCTTATAGAACTAAAAAAGGAAATTACATAAGATGGCCCCATTAAAAACCTTTCTCCCCCTTTAGAAAGGAAAAGGGTGCCATGAAAAAGAAAAGACATAAAAAGTTACATCAAGTTACACATAATATCGCCGTAGCTCATCCGCATTCCAAGATCTAGGAATGTCGTTGCCGTCCATGTCCTTCAATCTGTATGAACCAGGTCTTGACGAAGATGCTACTAAGAAAGGTCCCTCCCATTTCAACTGTAACTTGCCCACTGTGTCTGGGTTGGCCACTCTCCGAAGCACCAAGTGTCCTGGCTCAATATTCTTTAGCCGAACTTTTCTATCTCGCCATTTGACTGTTTCGGCTTAGTATTTATTGATATTCTCCACAGCTTGAAGCCTGATCCCTTCTAAAGCATCTTTTTCCACAAAACAAGCATCTTCAGGACCTGATTCTGTCGAAGCTACTACTCTTATTGATCCAGTTTTAGCTTCTTCCGGAGTTATTGCTTCGTCACCGAATAATAACTTGAATGGAGTAAAGCCTGTAGACCTTGATGTTGTTGTATTGTGGCTCCACACCACTTTGGTTAACTGATCTGGCCACTTTCCCCTGGGTTGATTGAAGATTAACTTCATTATTCCTGTCATTATAATGCCGTTGGCTCTTTCAACGAGCCCATTTGACTCCGGATGCCTAACTGATGCAAAATGGATCTTCGTACCAATTTGATCACAGAAATCTCTGAAAGCTTCGGAGTCGAATTGTGTTCCATTATCTACAGTGATGGCCTTTGGTACCCCGAAACGACAAACAATATTCTGCCAGAAAAACTTTTGGACAGTGGCCGAAGTTATTGTGGCTAATGGCTTTGCCTCAATCCATTTAGAAAAATATTCCACAACCACTACAACATATCTTAAATTCCCTTGAGCCGGTGGCAATGGACCTAACAAGTCAAGGCCCCACCTTTGCAATGGCCAAATGGGTTGTATGAGCTGTGTTAAAGACGAAGGTTGTTTTTGATCTCTTGCACATTTCTGACAGCCTTCGCACTTTTGAACTAATTCCGCTGCATCCGAAGCTGCCTTCGGCCAATAAAACCCTTGGCGGAAAACTTTTCCAAATAACGGCCTAGATCCAATGTGAGTTCCACACAGGCCTGCATGTATTTCTTTCATCAACTCTATACCTTCGGTTCTAGATAAACACTTGAGTAGCGGAGCGCAAACTCCATGCTTGTACAACTCCCCTTCTATCATGACATATGGACGAGCTCTTGCTTCTATCCTCCTGTTATAAGCTTCGTCATCTGAAAGGAACTTACCCTGAAGGTAAGAGATGATCTCAGTTCTCCAATCTTCGCTATAAACAGGAGATATACTGAGGACTGCTCTTTCAAGTAGTTCCACTGAAGGTGCCTTTATTGTTTCGAAGAACACATCCGAAGGTAAAGGCAGCCCCTGTGCTGCTGACTTAGCTAGCAAATCAGCATGCTCATTTTGCCCTCGAGGGATATTTTTGACAGAAAATCCTTCAAAGGAAGCTTCGATTCTTCGGACCGTGTCTAGATATTTTTCAAGCTTCGGATCTTTAGCCTTGCAACTCTTGTCGATATGACCCGAAACAACCTGGGAATCAGTTTTAAGGATGGCCCTTCTGATTCCCATTGCTTTTAATTTCCGAAGGCCCAAAAGGAGGGCTTCGTACTCAGTAATATTGTTTGTACAGCTAAAATCGAGTCTTGCCGCATAACAAGTTTTAACTTTGGATGGTGAGACCAACACAGCGGCTGCTCCTGCTCCGAAGGTTCCCCAAGACCCATCGCAAAACACTGTCCACACTTCGGCGTCTTTATTTGTTTCTTCATCCTGAGCCCCTGGCGTCCAATCGGCGATGAAATCTGCCAACGCTTGAGACTGGATCGAGGATCTATGCACATAATCAATGCAAAATTCATTGAGCTCTGCAGCCCATTTTCCAATCCGTCCAGTAGCTTCTCTATTTCTCATAATATCCTTCAACGGCTGCGAAGAAGGAACAACAATATTGTATGCTTGAAAATAATGCCGAAGCTTCCTGGATGCCATCAAAACAGCATATAATACCTTCTCCAATTCTGTATAGTTTTTCTTTGATACACTAAGAACTTCAGATACAAAATACACTGGAACCTGCTTCTTGACTTGGCCATCAAGCTTCTCCTGGACAAGTGCTGCACTTACCGCTGAGTGCGAAGCTGCCACGTATAACAACAAAGGAGCCCCTGGCGTTGGTGGAGTTAATGTTGTTAAATCTATCAAATATTGCTTCAGTTCTTCAAAGGCTTTTTGTTGGCTTGGTCCCCATTGAAAGACTTCGGCTGATTTCAGCACTTCGAAGAATGGTAAATTTCTTTCTGCTGATCTGGATATGAATCTATTGAGAGATGCCAGCCTCCCTGTCAATCTTTGGGCCCCCTTTCTTGTAGTTGGTGGCTCCATTCGAAGTATAGCTTCAATTTTACTTGGATTAGCTTCAATTCCCTTTGTTGAAACCAAGCATCCAAGAAATTTCCCCTTCTTTACTCCGAAGACACATTTTTCTGGATTCAATTTTAAGCCAGCTTGTCTGAAACTGGCGAAGGTCTCCTGCAAATCAGCAATATGATTTTCTTGTTTCGTGCTTTTTACAATGATGTCATCAACATAAGTTAGCACATTTCTGCCTATCTGAGACTGGAGAACCTTCGCAGTCATTCTGCTGAAACTTCCTCCAGCGTTTTTGAGCCCCTCAGGCATCCGAAGATAGCAATATGTGCCACTTGGGGTTATGAAGCTAGTCTTCGGCTCATCTTCCTTCTTCATCCAGATTTGGTGATAGCCTGAGTAACAGTCTAGCAGACTCATGAGCTCTGAAGAAGCTGCTGCATCAACTAAAGAGTCTATCCTTGGCAATGGGAATTCGTCCTTCGGACAAGCCTTGTTGAGATCTGTAAAATTGATACACATTTGCCACTTGCCATTGGCCTTTTTTACCATAACAGTGTTAGCTAGCCATTCTGGGTACTTTACTTCTCTGATAACTCCTGCACTGAGGAGTCTTTTGACTTCATTACGAGCACCTTCGGCCTTATCATCAGACATTTTCCGAAGCCTCTGCTTTCTGGGTCTGAAGGATGGGTCAACATTGAGCGAGTGTTCAATAACATCCCTATTTACTCCGCAGAGGTCATTAGCTGACCATGCAAAAACATCTTTGTTGTTGAACAAAAACCTTATCAAGGTTTTCTCCTGCTCTTCGGATAATTGAGAGCCCAACAGCACCTTCTGCTCTTCTATGTCCTCACATAAGAGCATGGGCTTCGGCTGATCTGCTGAAGCTGCTTTCTCCCTTCTGAATTTGTACTGTTCACAAACTTCAGCTCCATCTATGTTATGGATTGTTTTTGAGTCAGTCCAGTTTCCTTCGGCCCTTCTGGCAGCTTCCTGACTTCCATGAATAGCGATGGGTCCTTGATCCGAAGGTATCTTCATGCAAAGATAGGCAGGATGAAGAATTGCTTCGAAAGCATTGAGGGTGCCACGACCAATAATTGCATTGTAAGGGTATTCCATGTCAACAATGTCAAACACAACTTGCTCAGTTCTAGTGTTGTTGATGAACCCGAAGGTCACTGACATGGTGATCTTGCCCAGCGCTACAATCTGTCTTCCTCCGAAGCCACAAAGAGGGTGCGTAGCATCATGAATCTTATCTTCTGGCTCTTGCATTTGCCTGAAGGCCTTAGCAAATATGATATCAGCTGCACTGCCTGTATCAACCAAGACATTGTGGACCAGAAATCCTTTGATAACACAAGAGATAACCATGGCATCGTTGTGTGGGTAATCCTTGAGTTGAAGGTCCTCTTGGGAGAAGGTAATAGGAATGTGAGACCATCTCGACTTGATGAAGGGTCCTTGCACCCCAACATGCTGTACCCTTCTCTGTGCTTCCTTCTTCTGCTTCTTGTTGGCTGGCTCTGAACATGAACCGCCTGTTATCGGGAGTAGCAGCTTCAAAGCCGAAGCAGCTCCAGTTTGATCGTTGAACGAAGCCATCAGCTCAAAAAAGTGGAAGTGAGTTCACCGGAGGTGGGCGCCAATGTTGGAGACTTGTTCTCAAATGCTATGAATTAAGAACAAGGCAACATAGAAAGAAGTTAATGGTTAATGCCCTTCGTCCTTCGAAGTGTTATTTCCCTTAGGATATAACAATCTTCAGACGAAGGTCATGAAGGACATACCTTCATCATCACAGTTTATATTGATAAAAGGAGAAGCATATGAAACATGAAAGAATAACATGAATAATCACATAACATTATTACGTGTTCTTATCATATAATCATGGAAGAATAAGAATGATATTGAATTACATTTGTACCTTTGGTTTGATAGAAGGCAAAAATACAAGTGTAACGCACGAGCGAGTACAAGCCAGCGTGAACAGTACGGGGGTACTGTTCATCTATTTATAGACACAGGACACAGCCTGTGAAGAATTACAATTATGCCCCTCATAAAAGTTTACAACATTGACTCAGACCTTTATGGACTAAAAGGTCATTCTATCTTTAAGTCGGTTTGTAATACCGAAGCTTCATAAAGAGGAACCTTCGGTCATCTCCTGCGGACAGCTTCAGCCGAAGCTGCTTCTTCCTACAAGACCTTCGGCGCGACGAAGCATAGCCCCAACAGCATGTATGCGGGCCGTCCTGCCCCCGCGCTTCTGCCCGACCCGCTGTGTCCAGTGCCCCTGTCACACTCGGTTTTGGAAGGCAAACTGAATGCGAACCATGTACGTGCCAGGATCAGCAATTCACGTAAACAGTAGTTACATAACTGGACATCATCACACAATGCTCAAATAATAGCATAAAAGAAGGTAATAGTCGATTACATCATGATGTCCGAGACATCCACATAGTCTTTAACAATTATCAAAGCGTGGAAAAGAAACGTAGATACAAACGGCCTACACAGGCAACCGACTGGGGGTTTGCCGCTAACCCATGCCTAGAACTCATCGTACTCTTGGAACTCCTGGAAGTCCTCCTCCATGACTTCATCTTCTCCTGAGCAGTGGTTGCAACGAGGACAACCTGGGGGGTTTGGTGTGTAAAGCAAGGGTGAGTACACATCAACATACTCAGCAATATGTCCCGTTTGGCTATAGTGGACTAGCTTTATGTGGGGGTTAAGTTAAGCAGTTGCTTTTAGTTGGTCAGGTTATTATTACTAATAGAGAGCCAGGTTTTAGCATTAACCCAAGTTATTAACCCAAAAGTACCCTTTCCAAACAGAAAGAATACCAGAAACATTACCATAAGCATAATCAAACCATCATCCTTGCCATCACCTGTAAACCAAACATCTTTGATCAAAGTATCTCTAATCAATGAATCTCTAATCAAAGTAACTCTAATCAATGGAGCTCCCTTGGCTGCTCATAACTGCGAGCACGGCTGATATACCAGTTTCATAACACTCTGCAGAGGTTGCGCACTTTACCCACAAGCTGTGATTCCCTCTTGCCTCGGGCTAATCAAACCCTTAAACACTACCAAGGTGAACAGGCAGGGTTTCACTACGTAGCCTTTACAAAGATTCCCTAAGGCTGTAGTTGCCCGTTAGGTTTCCTAAATGTACCGCACTTATCCCCAAGGGGCAAACCAACCTTGGCAGAGCGAGCCACATACACCGAGCCCCATTGACAGCACGACGGCGAAGAGAACTACACCTTAGTTCCTCTAATTATTCAGCTAAGGGCGTCCCATTCCACCCTCATGGTTGCACTGTTTTCCCAGGCGGTCATCCAACGAACCAATCCTTACGGAGAGGCACTCGAGAAATAGCTCGAGTCCCCTTAAATGTCACAGTATCATCATCATAATCAAAAGGGAAAACAGCGTATCGTAGATAATCTCATCATGTTCATTGATTAATGTGAAGCACTAGCATGAAGCTAAACCAAAATAACCCAACCACAATAGGTAAACAAGGACAAGATAAACCAAAAGCTAGTCAATCCTTAAGTATAAATTGTATAAATACGGGGAGTGAATTATAAGAATGAGTAGGACATAGATGGGTCAAGGGACACTTGCCTTCACCAACCGGCTGCTGCTCAGGGTCTTCACCTGCAACTCCTTCGGACTCCACCAACTGACCGTTATCTATACGAGTCCAAACATACATTCCACAAATTTAATACAAAAGAACAGTACACCATACAATAAAATATCATAAATAAATAGATGCTCGGCGTAGGGCTCACACCTACGACTAAGCAAGAAAGAGAAAGTAACGGTCGAGGCTACGATCGAAGAGCGATCACGTTACGCGATAATAAATCAAAGCACTCGTCTAAACAGAATAGTATTAATTTGGCCATCGCGCTATGCATAGGATAAAATCATGTTACATGTTAAATCATTATAAACGGACCAAAGTAAATTTAAAAAGGATGGTCGTGCGGTGAAACGCACGACACAACACTTAGACTGAATTAAGAATAAAACGACTCATCGCGCGATGGATCGCGCCACGAGACACTTAAACTAATTATGAAAATAATGTCAAGCGTCACGTGATGAAGCGCACGACGGCATACGTCATCCAAACTGAATTTTAAAAAGTAATATCACACGACTGGATGCGCGACGCCACACATTAAATAATCTGAAATTAAAATGGATCGTCGCGCGACGAAGCGCGCGACGCAGCATGTCAATTAAACAAAGTTTAAAATTAATTAAAAACCATAAAACAATCCCCACGCGCGCGGGAACACGTTGCGCGTGCCGGGGGCGCGTGAAACCGCGTCGGGGACAGGATGGGCGCCACGGGGGAGGGGCCGAGCAGGGGGCCGCTGCCGGGGCCAAGTAGGGGAGGGGCACCGTCGGGGCCGCGCGGGGGTGCGTGGGGGGCTGGGCAGGGACGCCGCCGGGGGGCGCGTAGGGGCGCGCCGGGACAGGGGAGCAGGGGCACGCGGGGGCCGCGCAGGGGCGCCGACTGGGGGCCGCGAGGGGCGCGCACGGGGAGCCGCCAGGGGTCGCGCAGGAGACGCGAACAGATGGAGAAGGAAGGCAAGGGGAAGGGAGAGAGAGAGGGGAGCGGAGCTCACCTCGGGGTCAAAATCCGGCGATCACCGTCTCCAAAACCTAGGGTACAACGGGGAAGAGGGAGAGGTGGAGGAGAGGAAGTTGCTGCGCGGGAAAAATTGAATGAGCGGAAAAAGGAGAGAAGGGAGGGGGGGCGCGTGAATGGGGAGGGGCGGGGGCGCCAGGGGCGCGCGGGCCAGGGCCGGGCTGGGCCGCACCACGGGACAAAAACCCACGACGCGCACAACCACAGATTGGAATCCAATCGCGAAACGAAATCCAAAACAAGACTAGGCAAACACACGATTAAACACAACATCAGGCAAAAGAAATATGATTCGGCATGATGCAACACCCATGACAACTTAAGTTTGTGTTTACACGCAACACGGACATCAGTCGCTATACTGCTTTGAAATTGGGAAGAAGGAGCGAAACGAGAAGAGAAAAGAGAGTAACGCCTGAATTTGGTGAGTATTAAAGAAGAAAAAATTCTACCCCCCAAATTTAGGGCGTTACAAACCTATCCCCCTTAAAAGAATCTCGCCCTCGAGATTCAAGGTTGGCCAGCAAAGAATTCGGGATACTTGACCATCAGATCATCTTCATGCTCCGAGGTTGCTTCTTCCTCAGAGTGGTGACCCCATCTGACTTTGCACATTCTGATGGTTTTCCTCCAGGTGACCCTGTCTGCAGTCTCAAAAATCTGCACTGGCTTCTCTATGTAGGTCAAGTCTTCTTGGACTTCCAGACCTTCCACTGGCAACTGGTCCTCTGGCACACGCAGACACTTCTTTGTAACGCCCCGAATTAGAGAGTTGAATTTTTCTTTCTCCAACACTCACCAAATTCGGGCGTTACCTTTCCTCTTTATTTTCCTTCTCACTATGCCTTGTTCTTTTTCAAATATTCTAGCGAGATTTAGCTCGAGATCTCGTGTAAGTAAAACTCTAGGGTTAAATCTTTTGGATTGTTGCACCATGCCGGTCCATGCATCTATTTTGTTCGTTGAATGAATTTGTGAAAGCATGCATTTGAAAATAGATTAAAACGGAAAATTAGGATAAGAATAAAAAAGGGAAATTTCTCTCTCGCCCCCTTTGGGCCGCCTTCTAGCCACGGCCCAGCCGGTGCCCCTCCCCGCCGTGGGCCCCGCGCGGCCCAGCCAGGCGCGCAGCCCAGCCACCCCCCTCCCCCGCGTCCTCCATGCGCTGCGCACGTGGGCGTAACCGCCGCCGCCCCTGGTGGGGCCCACCCGTCAGCCCCACCCCCTCCTCAAACTCTCTCTCTCTCCCCTACTCTGCGCACGTCTCTCTCTCTCCCTCGATGCCGCTCGCCCTCGAACCCGCACGGTAAGCCCCTCCCTCCTCTCTCCTCCCCCTTCCTTCCCTTCCCCTGCCATGGCGCCGTCCGGCCCGGCCCCAGCGCGGCTTCCCCTACTCGGCCTCAGCCCCATCCCGGCCTTGGCGCGGCCCGGCCCCGGTGCCCCTCGGCGCCCCCGGCTCCCTCTCCCTCACGCTCGTCCCGACGGCGCGGCCCCGTTTGCCTCGGCGCGCGGTCATGGCGCGCGGCGAGGCTCCTCGCTCGGCGTCCCATCCCCCTTGGCATCCCACCCCCCGCCCCGGTGCAGCCCCGCCCCGGTGCGGCTCCCTCCCGCCCGGCTCGCCCACCCCTGTTCGCGGCGCGGCGTGTCCGCCCCGCCCCGTCATGCCCCTGCGCAGCCTCGCCCGACACGTCTCTGGTGCGCGGCCAAGGCGGCCCGGCTCCATGCGCCTGTGGCCACGGCGTGCCCATGGCTCATCCCTCTCCTTGCGCGCGGTCCCGCCCCCTGCGCGGCGCCTTGCCCCATCTCGGCACGGTGTGGTGCCCCTACGCAGCGCGGCCCCGGCTCGGTGCGGCTTTGGCTCGCACGGCCGCGGTGCCCCTGCGTGGCGTGGCCCCTGCCTGCGGCTTGGCCCCGGCTTGTGCATGACTCGTTCGCGGCGCGTCAGCGCGGCCTTGCGCGCGCGCGTGCTCGCGTGGTGTGCGCAGTCGTGCCCTCGGCGCGACGCGTAGCGCCCTGTCGCGTTCGAGACGTGCCCGTCTACCCCTAGACGTGCCCATCTACCCCCAGGCACCCGTCTACCCCCCTCCCCTGTGTATTTTATGCACGTTGATCATGTTATTTATGTTAATGAAAAGGAACTCTACTCAGAAATTGATCACGTTAGTTATCTCATGTAATTAATCATTGACTTTGTTTAATGTCGACTAATTGGAAATAGTTATAATTCTATTAGTGCTTGTGATTAATACTTGTTAGTATGACTAGGTAGAACTAGATGAAGTAATGATTAATTATACACCTACCCGTAATACGCTTCGATTATAACTTTAACCACTGCGATACCTTCCTTCTTCTCTTTCTAGTAATTGCGAATGCAAAATCGTATGTCATATTTTATGCATATTTGACTTATTTGCTCTCTTGGATGTTGTACTGTTTATTTCCTAATTCAAATGGATGGATGCTCGCATAGATAACGGTCTGGTTGAGGAGTCCGAAGAGCTCGCAGGAGAAGCCCCTGAGCAACAGCTGGTTGGTGGAGGCAAGTGTCCCTTGACCCATCTATGTCCTATAAAATTCTATAATTCACTTTCCGCATTTACACATTTTATACCTGTTGGGGACTTGTTCTCAAATGCTATGAGTTAAGAACAATGCAACATAAAATGTTAAATGTTAATGCCCTTCGTCTGTCAAAACATTATTTCCCTTAGGATATAATGATCTTCAGACGAAGGTCATGAAGGGCATACCTTCATCATTGCAGTATATGTTAAAATAGAAGAAGAAACATATGACATATGAGAAACAACACAAATAATTATATATTGTTCATTCTTCATTATATAATCATGGAAAGATAAGAACTATATTGAATTACAAAAGGTACCTTCGACTTGATAGAAGGCTAGAAAGTACAAATGTGACGCAAAAGAGAGTACAAGTCCGCGTGAACAGTACGGGGGTACTGTTCATCTATTTATAGGCACAGGACGCAGCCTGTGAGAAATTACAGTCATGCCCTTTACATTTATTATTGACTTGTAGATAAATCTATGAGGACTAAACAACCCTTTCCCCTTCAAGTCGGTCCCCTTTTCTGCGATTGCGCCGAAGCTCCCTTGAGCGTGGCTTCGGAGCAGCGGCAACCTTCGTCATGACCATGCTCCTCCCATCGTGTATGCTTTTACCCTGAGTCCGAAGGTACTTGTCCATAAGCTATACTTGGAAGACGTTGTTAAATTACGTTTTTGAGGACCTTCGGAGGACGAAGGCACCCCAACAGTAGCCCCTCGCAGTATTAATTTGTTTAGGATAACGAATTCAGACTGCGACATGGATGAAGGCCTTAAGCCGAAGGTCCGAAAAACACCTTCCCTTTGCTAGAATAGCAACAGTCAATGACAGGCGGGACCCTCCAATTTAGAGCGCACCAAGCGTATAAATAAGAACTCACCCTGGCCAGATTTGGTACACTGTTTGTGCCACTTGCTTTGTTTGCTCAATTTTATAGCTCTTGCTCACCAACGCTTGCTTAGTTTCTCAGACTTCCTAAGATTCGGTTTTAAGGACACATTTTCGTCATTTCCAAAGAAAAGATGTCTCAAGACAAGAAAGTTGCTGCTGAGACGAAGCTCACTGAAGAGGAGAAGCTCTTTGAGCAGAAGAAGGCTGCTAATCCTTATATAGCTGGGTTTATCGAGTCAATGGAGAAGACACATACAGAGAAGATTACCAAGGAAATCTTGGAAGGCCTATCTGAAGACACTGGTGACAGTGACAGTTATGATGCAGAGAGTGTGTAAACCCAAATTCTAGATTTCGAATAGAGAGAACAAATCTGAGCAAATTACCTGTTGGGGGCTTGTTCTCAACTGCTAAGAGTTAAGAACAAGGCAACACAGAAAATGTTAAATGTTAAAGTCCTTCGTCCTCCACCACCTTATATCCTTTCGGGATATAAAGAATTTCGGACGAAGGTTACGAAAGGCGTACCTTCGTAAACATAATAACGAGGGACGAAGTACTCATATAAATCATGAGATATAAAATAAACATTTAAATGTTATAATAGAATCATTTCCATCTTTATTAACACGAACGAATATAAATGATTTCAAATTACAAATGTACCTTCGGTTCTGAGGAAGGCGAAAATACAAGTGCGATGCGAAGGCAAATGACAGGTTCGCGTGAACAGTACAGAGGTACTGTTCATCTATTTATAGGCACAGGTCGCAGCCTGTGACAAATTACAATTATGCCCCTTACAAAAGTTTACAACATTGACTCAGACCTCTATGGATAAAAAGGTCATTCTATCTCTATGTCGGTTTGTAACGCCGAAGCTCCATGAAAAGGAGCCTTCGACCATCTCTTGGAGACGACTTCAGCCGAAGCTGCTTCTTCGTGTGAGACCTTCGGCGCACCGAAGCACGACCCCAACAGTAGCCCCTTTCGCGGTGCTAGATCGTTTTTCGTAACGAGCTTGACCCGTGAAGAAAGCCTCTTCAGCTTCGGGAAGCCGAAGGTCCAAAAAACACCTTCCCTGAGCTCGTTGCGGAGAAACGATCCGGCTTCCGAGCGCGTGCCAGGCCCACCTTGCAGAGTTACTGTTTGATCTTTGCGGTCCACTGCACAGCGAGTTCGAGTGACTGCCCGCTTGGTGTAAAAAATCCTGCCGCTTCGCCTTCTTACCTGCAGCACTATATAAACAGACGGGTAGGTGTGAAGTTACCACAGCATTCATTGCTATTTGCACTGTTGTGCTGCCAAAATTTTGAACTATAGCCGAAGCTTGATTCTCAGAATCGAACGAAGGTCCATCTCGACGTCTGCTTCGTCAGAAAGAAGAGCTTCGGGAGAAAAGAAAGAAGAAAAAAGTATCTGACTTCCCCAAACTCAGAATCAAATGGCGAGAGTACGATCTACTGCCAAAGTTGTACGTGAGGGAGACGAAGCCGAAGGTTCGAACACTGTGCCCATCTCCGAAGTGATGCAGCGTTCCGGTCTAGTGACTGCGGAAGAAATGCCCAGTGCTGCAGCAAACCCAACAACCGCCGAAGGAGAAGAAGAAAACATTGAAGGGACTGATCCCGAAGATGACTACCGTATTGCCATGCCCAGCAAGCCCAGTCACCTGGATTTTGGGAAATCAACTGTTTCAAAGGCTGACCTTTCGAAGATGGTGAAAGCAGGTTTTTTTAATGAAGATCAGAAGAAGTTGCTTCGCTTCGGGGGGGAAGAAACCACCCCGAAGCCAGAGAAGGACGAGATTGTCATCTTCAAGAGCTTTTTAAAGGCTGGGCTGAGATTCCCTCTTCATAAGATTATTGCGGAGATACTGAAGAGGTTTGGTATCTACTTTCATCAATTGACTCCTAACGCCATCGTTAGGCTCAATGTTTATATCTGGGCCCTCCGAAGCCAAGCTGTGGAACCGTTTGCCGACAGCTTCTGCCGAGTTCACGAATTACATTACCAAACAAAGGCCAGAAAAGATGGGCTACATGATAATTTCGGTTGCTATAATTTTGCCTACCGGAAGACAACAAAGTGTCCTGTCATCAGCTACCGAAGCAAATGGCCAGCAGGCTGGAAATCTGAGTGGTTTTATGTAAAAGTTGACGAAGACAAAGAAAAATTGGTACAAAGCCCTCTGGATTTAATCTTTGGAGAGACAAGGCCACGATGCCACATCGGCAGGCTAGAAGGTCCCACCTGGGCTGCTCTGGGTGAATTTGAAATTATTTCAGAACATATTGGCACCAGGGATCTAGTTCAGGAATTCTTGGCATTCAGAGTTTTCCCTACTCTAAAAGAGTGGGAAATGCCGAAGCTGGAGGGAGAGAAGAAGAAGGGGGAGCTTGTCCGGCTTCCTTATCACTTCAAGTTTAAGAAGTACTTTAAAAAACCCTGCAAAGAGTGGTTAGACACAGTTGAGGTGATGTGCAATGAAATCCTGGGGAATTACTCCAAAAAAGAGGATCAACTAATGACAGCGGCCTTCGGCGCCCGACCGAAGCGAAGGCTGAATCGAGTGCTTGATGCCCTGGGCTTCGAGTACCCAGACTATGAGCAGTTGAACAAGGGTGCCGAGGGCCACAAAAGAAAAAGAGTGGCCGAAACTCTGACCAAGGATGAAGAACGACCAGCAATAGAGAAGAAAATTCCCAAGAAAAGAAAAATATCAACTCCGAAGCGAAAAATATCCGAAGAAGAGGGGACCCCCACACCACCTTCTACGAGCGACGTGGAGGAAATTTTAAAGGTAATGACTGAACCCATGCCCACGAAGCTAAGTCCATTAGGGCTCCAACTGACGAAGCTTTTTCAAAAGGTGGACGAGCCGGATCAAACGAAGATAAGCAAACCCAAGCGGCAAAGAATTATTGCGGTAACTGAAGTTATCGACAAGACGCCGCCTAAGGCGTCAATTCAGAAAACACCAGCTGTCGAAGGCACCACAAACGTCGAAGTCGCACCTTCGGAGGTCGCGGCTGCTGAAGCCGCTACAGCCGAAGATGTAAACTTAGAAACTACCATTGAGGACATTGACAAAATCTTGCAAGACATGGCTGCAGAAGAAGCTGGCACTGCTGCCGAAAAAACCATGGCCACAGTGCCTGGGAAGGGGAAAGAAATAGCCGAGGACACTTCGGACGACGAAGCCTACACATTCCAAAATTTAATTGGGCAAAGACTGTCGAAGGCCGAAATGGAAGAACTTAAGGACTATGCCAAATCTTGTGGCTACAAACCAGGAGCTCTCCTATTTGGAGGTGTGGACGATGAAAAATTAGGCTGCATTCGAGACCAAACTGGAGCTAAGGTAATCGGTACTCTATCAAAGAGTATCGGTTTTCCGAAGCTAGAGACAGACATCAGCCGCTACCGACGACAACATATCGTCGGCAGCTTATTTTACTCCAACTTCAAGGTAAACAACCTTTTCTCTGGTTTTTATTGCTGTTAATAATGAAAATGTTACCAACGTAAGTTGTTTCTGTGTAGAGCATGCTACTGAGCAAAGCTCTGAAGATGCAGCAAGATTTGGAGGACAAAAAACACGAAGCTATAATTGAAAACTTAGAAAGCAAGATAAAAGAACAATCTGCCATCATTGAAAAGAAAGACTTCGAGCTCCAATCGACCGAAGGCTTGCTGGCTGAGACTGAGGCTAAAGTATCAGAGTTGAATTCGAAGCTTATCAGTCAATCAAAACAATTCGATCAGGAGAAGCTAGAGCTTAATTCGAAGCTTGAAGCCGAAGTCCAGACCAGCTCAGAGTTGAAGAAATCGTTAACAAGCCTTCAAGACAAATGCTTGAAATTTGGCAATAATTGTGTTGGACGATTAAAAAAGATATTTTACTCTGTTGGAGCCAGCAGCGGGAAATTTAACCCTTTAGCGGAAAATTTACCACAGGCCTTCGATCATATTGAAGCTGAAATCGAAGAACTTGACGAAGTTATAGCCGGGCACGGCGACTTCTGTGCCTGGGTAGCTTCTCGGGGTACCGCTGCTGCATTCCTGAAGGCCGGCTGCGAGCATGGAAAAATTGTCAACAGGCCCAACTTCACCCTATCTCCATCAATCCTGGATGATATACCTGACCTCGCCCGAAGCATCTCAAATAGATTTATAAAAATGATATGGACAAAAGGCGGGCGGGAGAAGGCTGGAGACGAAGCCCGAAGTCATCTTGAACTAGTAAGAAATGATGCTTCGTACTTACCTTTTCCTTTGCACTTGATTTTTACTCACGATTCCTTGATTTATGTAGGATGACGAAGGTGAAGATGATGCTTAAGTTATGTCGCCGAAGCTGTCGCCGAAGCTGAAGCTTAATGAAGATCAGTAGAAATGTACTATAGGAAAAAAACTCAGGATACTTTTGTAACAAGTTTTGTAAATACAATTGAACTGTTCTCAAGGAACTTTGTACATACCTTGTAGTATATTCTTACCCTTCTACTAGGGTGCTTTGATGTGAACGAAATCAGTATTTTGAGCCGAAAGCGAAAAAACACCTTCCCTTCTTTTCGTACACAACGAAGCATAGAATGCCACTTCTCCCTTCTGCCGAAGCTTTTCTTTTACACAACGATTCATAAAAAGCCAATTCTCCCTTCTGCCGAAGCTTTTACACAACGATTCATAAAAAGCCACTTCTCTTTTTTGCAGAAGCAACCACTTTGGTACATAAATGCTATGAATGAATGCTTATGTATGCAAATGCCATGATGTAATGTAATGTGCGAATGAATGTCCGAAGCGTATGTCCGAAGCCACACTCATCCATTATTTCCTTAGGAACAACCACACATCAGCTCTGCATTCCCTTAGGAACGACTTTGGAGCTTCTTCGCCTTTTACTTAGGCAGTATAAGCTCTGCATTCCCTTAGGAACGTCTTTGGAGCTTCTTCGCCTTTTACTTAGGCGGTATCAGCGTTGACTTTTCTCTGTAAGCTCTGCATCCCCTTAGGGACGTCTTTGGAGCTTCTTCGCCTTTTACTTTCGGCGGAATCAGAGCTCTGCATCCCCTTAGGAACGTCTTTGGAGCTTCTTCGCCTTTTACTTAGGCGGTATCAGCGTTGACTTTTCGCTGTAAGCTCTGCATCCCCTTAGGGACGTCTTTGGAGCTTCTTCGCTTTTTTTTTCAGTTTCGGCACTCGATGGTGCGTTCTCAGCTTTTACATTTACATTCTTTGGGGGATTTTGCTCTTATAAAACTAAAAAGGAAATTACATATGATGGCCCCATCAAAAACCTTTCTCCCCCTTTAGAAAGGAAAAGGGTGCCATGAAAAAAGAAAAAGAAAAACATAAAAAGTTACATCAAGTTATACATAATATCTCCGAAGCTCATCTGCATTCCAAGATCTTGGAATTTCGTTGCCATCCATGTCCTTTAATCTGTACGAACCAGGCCTCGACGAGGATGCTACTAAGAAAGGCCCTTCCCATTTCAATTGTAGCTTGCCCACTGTATCTGGGTTGGCCACTCTCCGAAGCACCAAGTGTCCCGGCTCAATATTTTTTAGCCGGACCTTTCTATCTCGCCATTTGACTGTTTCAGCCTGGTATTTATTGATATTCTCCACGGCTTGAAGCCTGATCCCTTCTAAGGCATCTTTCTCCACAAGGCAAGTATCTTCGGGACCTGATTCTGCCGAAGCTACCACTCTTATTGATCCGGCTTTGGCTTCTTCCGGGGTTATTGCTTCGTCACCAAATAACAACTTGAATGGGGTAAAGCCTGTAGATCTTGATGTTGTTGTATTGTGGCTCCACACCACTTTGGTCAACTGATCTGGCCACTTTCCCCTGGGTTGATTGAAGATTAACTTCATTATTCCTGTCATTATGGTGCCGTTGGCCCTTTCAACAAGCCCATTCGACTCCGGATGCCTGACTGATGCAAAATGGATCTTCGTGCCAATTTGATCACAGAAATTTCTGAAATCTTCGGAGTCGAACTGCGTTCCATTATCTACAGTGATGGCCTTCGGTACTCCGAAACGACAGACAATGTTCTGCCAGAAAATTTTTTGGACAGTGGCCGAAGTTATTGTGGCTAATGGCTTCGCCTCAATCCACTTGGAAAAATACTCCACAGCTACTATAACATATTTTAGATTCCCTTGAGCCGGTGGTAATGGACCCAGCAAGTCGAGGCCCCACCTTTGCAATGGCCAGACGGGCTGTATCAACTGTGTCAAAGACGAAGGTTGCTTCTGATCTCTCGCACATTTCTGACAACCTTCGCACTTTTGAACCAACTCCGCTGCATCCGAAGCTGCCTTCGGCCAATAAAACCCTTGGCGGAAAACTTTTCCAAGTAACGGCCTAGATCCGATGTGGGATCCACACAGGCCTGCATGTATTTCTTTCATTAACTCTATACCTTCGGTTCTAGACAAGCACTTGAGCAGCGGGGCACAAACTCCATGCTTGTATAACTCCCCTTCTATCATGACATACGGACGAGCTCTTGCCTCTATCCTTTTATTATAAGCTTCGTCATCTGATAGGAAGTTACCCTGAAGGTAAGAGATTATTTCAGTTCTCCAATCTTCACTGTAAACAGGAGAAATGTTAAGGACTGCTCTTTCAAGTAGCTCCACTGAAGGTGCCTTTATTGTTTCGAAGAACACATCCGAAGGTAGCGGCAGCCCCTGTGCTGCAGACTTGGCTAACAAATCAGCATGCTCATTTTGTCCTCGAGGGATATTCTTAACAGAAAATCCTTCGAAGGAAGCTTCGATCCTTCGGACCGTGTCTAGGTATTTTTCAAGCTTCGGGTCTTTAGCCTTGCAACTTTTGTCAATATGACCCGAAACAACCTGGGAATCAGTTTTAAGAATCGCCCTTCTGATTCCCATTGCCTTTAGTTTCCGAAGACCCAGGAGCAGGGCTTCGTACTCAGTTATATTATTTGTGCAGCTGAAGTCAAGTCTTGCTGCATAGCAAGTTTTAACCTTGGACGGTGAGACCAACACAGCAGCTGCACCTGCTCCGAAGGTTCCCCAAGAGCCATCACAAAACACTGTCCATACTTCGGCATCTTTATTTGCTTCTTCGTCCTGAGCCCCTGGCGTCCAGTCAGCAATGAAATCTGCCAATGCTTGAGACTGGATTGAGGATCTATGCACATAATCAATATAAAATTCATTGAGCTCCGCAGCCCATTTTCCAATCCGGCCAGTAGCTTCTCTATTTCTCATGATATCCTTCAACGGCTGCGAAGAAGGAACAATAATATTGTATGCCTGAAAATAATGCCGAAGCTTCCTGGATGCCATTAAAACGGCATACAACACCTTCTCCAGCTCTGTATAATTTTTCTTTGAGACACTGAGGACCTCAGATACAAAATACACTGGGACCTGCTTCTTGACCTGTCCATCAAACTTCTCCTGGACAAGTGCCGCACTTACTGCTGAGTGCGAAGCCGCCACATATAACAACAGGGGAGCCCCTGGCGTTGGTGGAGTTAATGTTGTTAGATCTATTAAGTATTGCTTCAGCTCTTCGAAGGCTTTTTGTTGACTTGGGCCCCATTGAAAGACTTCAGCTGACTTCAGCACCTCGAAGAATGGTAAGTTTCTTTCTGCTGATCTGGATATAAATCTGTTGAGAGATGCCAGCCTTCCTGTCAATCTTTGGGCCCCCTTTCTTGTGGTTGGTGGCTCCATTCGAAGTATAGCTTCGATTTTATTTGGATTAGCTTCGATTCCCTTTGTTGAAACCAAGCATCCAAGAAATTTGCCCTTCTTCACTCCGAAGACACATTTTTCTGGATTCAGCTTCAGACTGGCTTGTCTGAAGCTGGCGAAGGTCTCCTGCAGATCAGCAATATGATTTTCCTGCTTCGTGCTTTTTACAATAATGTCATCGACATAAGTCAACACATTTCTGCCTATCTGAGACTGGAGAACCTTCGCTGTCATTCGGCTGAAACTTCCTCCGGCATTTTTGAGCCCCTCAGGCATCCGAAGATAGCAATATGTACCACTTGGGGTTATGAAGCTAGTTTTTGGCTCATCTTCCCTCTTCATCCAAATTTGATGATAGCCTGAGTAGCAATCTAGGAGACTCATGAGCTCTGAAGAAGCTGCTGCATCGACTAAAGAGTCTATCCTTGGCAACGGGAATTCATCCTTCGGACAAGCCTTGTTGAGATCTGTGAAATCAATACACATTCTCCATTTGCCATTGGCCTTCTTTACCATAACAGTGTTAGCTAGCCACTCTGGATACTTCACTTCTCTGATAACTCCTGCACTGAGAAGTCTTTTTACTTCATTGCGAGCCCCTTCGGCCTTGTCATCAGACATTTTCCGAAGCCTCTGCTTTCGGGGTCTGAAGGATGGGTCAACATTGAGCGAATGTTCAATAACATCCCGATTCACTCCACAGAGATCATTGGCTGACCATGCAAAAACATCTTTGTTGTTGAATAAAAACCTTATCAAGGTTTTCTCCTGGTCTTCAGATAATTGCGAGCCCAATAGCACCTTCTGCTCTGCTATGTCTTCACACAATAACATGGGCTTCGGCTGATCCGCTGAAGCTGCCTTCTCCCTCCTGAATTTGTACTGTTCACAAGCTTCAGCTCCATCTATGTTATGGATTGCTTTGGAGTCAGTCCAGCTTCCTTCGGCCCTTCTAGCAGCTTCCTGGCTTCCATGAATAGCAATAGGTCCTTGGTCCGAAGGTATCTTCATGCAGAGATAAGCTGGGTGAAGAATTGCTTCGAAAGCATTAAGAGTTCCGCGACCAATGATAGCATTGTAAGGATACTCCATGTCAACAATATCAAACACAATTTGCTCAGTCCTTGTGTTGTTAACAAATCCGAAGGTTACCGGCATGGTAATCTTCCCAAGTGCTACAATCTGCCGCCCTCCGAAGCCACAAAGAGGGTGCGTAGCATCATGAATCTTGTCTTCGGGCTCTTGCATTTGTCTGAAGGCTTTAGCAAATATAATGTCAGCTGCACTGCCTGTATCAACTAGGACATTGTGGACCAGAAATCCTTTGACCACGCAAGAGATGACCATGGCATCATTGTGAGGATAATCCTTAAGCTGAAGGTCTTCCTGAGAGAAAGTAATTGGAACGTGGGACCATTTTGACTTGATGAAAGGTCCCTGTACTCCAACATGCTGCACCCTTCTCTGAGCCTCCTTCTTCTGCTTCTTGTTAGCCGGCTCTGAGCAAGAACCGCCTGTTATCGGGAGCACCAGCTTCGAAGCCGAAGCAGCTCCAGCTTGATTGTTGAACGAAGCCATCAGCTCAGAAAAGTGGAAGTGAGTTCACCGGAGGTGGGCGCCAATGTTGGGGGCTTGTTCTCAACTGCTAAGAGTTAAGAACAAGGCAACACAGAAAATGTTAAATGTTAAAGTCCTTCGTCCTCCACCACCTTATATCCTTTCGGGATATAAAGAATTTCGGACGAAGGTTACGAAAGGCATACCTTCGTAAACATAATAACGAGGGACGAAGTACTCATATAAATCATGAGATATAAAATAAACATTTAAATGTTATAATAGAATCATTTCCATCTTTATTAACACGAACGAATATAAATGATTTCAAATTACAAATGTACCTTCGGTTCTGAGGAAGGCGAAAATACAAGTGCGATGCGAAGGCAAATGACAGGTTCGCGTGAACAGTACAGAGGTACTGTTCATCTATTTATAGGCACAGGTCGCAGCCTGTGACAAATTACAATTATGCCCCTTACAAAAGTTTACAACATTGACTCAGACCTCTATGGATAAAAAGGTCATTCTATCTCTATGTCGGTTTGTAACGCCGAAGCTCCATGAAAAGGAGCCTTCGGCCATCTCTTGGAGACGACTTCAGCCGAAGCTGCTTCTTCGTGTGAGACCTTCGGCGCACCGAAGCACGACCCCAACATTACCCTTGATAAATAATTAAACTTTATAATTCACCCTTTTTAAAGGTAAATGATCATAATAAAATAACAATAGTTAAAATAAATCCTAATAAAGAGTAGACATTGGAAAATGTTCCTATCAAAACAAAGGGAGATTTTTTTTGAATATACCTTTAATCCAACTTAACGCTCAAAATAATAATGTGGTGTGTGTACTTCATGTTGAAAACCTAGCATAAATAAAATAACTGAATAAATAAATATTATGTAGAAATTGTGCATCATTGGAGTTTTCCTTGTGCATAAATTTGAAATTTAGAATTTAAACATGGTTTGAATTGGATTTGAAATAAGAAATAAAAATAGAAATAGAAAAGAAAAAGGATGGAACAAACCTGATGCTGGACCGAAGTCACCCAGTCAGCCCAGTCTGCCACATCCCCTCGGCCCAATAACGTTTCCCACCACGCAGCCTGTTTGCCCCAGCCCACTACGTGTCGCGCGCGCCGCGCTGCTGACCAGTGGGGCCGCCTCGCCAGTTGCTCCCCTGCTCATTAGCCCCACACCGCGTGGAGTCAGTGTGCTCCAACCCAATGACCAGTGGGGCCGCAAGGTCAGCTCCTCCTTCTCTGTTGCGTCGTTCGTAACAGAAGCGCGCGTACCTCGCGTTCCTACAACTAATTTCCCCCCAAATCGGTGCTGATTTCGGAATCCGATCCATCACCGTGCTATAAAGGTTGAGCCGCCCCTTGGACCCCCCATGCCGTGCCGGGATTTGATGGGGACACCAGTACAGAGTGGAGCGGGGCGAGAGAAGATCCTGGCCGCCGCATGGGCATCTCACCGGCGGCGCGGCTCTAGGATTGGCATGCGGTTAGGGCAGGTCTTCGGAATTGGACCCATGTGTCTCATCATGCCGCTCGGAATACCGTCATGGCCTCATCGTGGACGGAGCTCTTGGAATCGCTTGCCATGGATACGTTGTCGCCGCGGATCTGCCTGTTTCCGTGGCCAGGCTGCTATGTCAGTGACCAACACCGGTATGTGACTTCTACGAGTTCGTGAAACACTGCTAGAGGCCCGGGTCGATTCGGTTTGGGGAGGACGCGCCGGGTCGCCGGACCTCTACGTGCCGGTGAACTATGCCACCCTGGAGCTCCACTTTTAACCGCTCGGATGTAGGGAGAAAGAAGAAAGGGCTCTGGCCGTTGATTCTCTAACCAGCGGCCAGGATTGGTCGGGTTAACAGTTCGGCTGGGTAGATTAGGGCCATAGATCATAGATCGTGGGGCTGTGAGAGAATCACGTTTCATTAAATTTGGTCCATCGGATCTAATCCAACGGCTCCGGTGTGCTGATACCCCTTCGGCTGGAGAAGTATGCAAAAGAGTCCTCAGTTTCTTAGATAATCAACCCGCAGTCCACATTGTGGGAGTTCCGAGTCTTGGTGTCGTTTGCGCAGAACCCCCTGGGTTTCTGTTAAATAGTGGCCGCAGTACAAGTAACTCAGAAATCTATTAAATTTAATACAGAAATTCTTTTTAATGCAAAATAATGTCCCAAACTTAGGAAATTCATAACTTGATGAATTTAGCTCCAAATTGATTCATTCCAGTGGCATTAATTTTGTTTAAGTATTGTTTATTACCTAGTACCTTTGTCTAACCATGAAACTTGATTTAAAATTATTCACATGAATAACTCTGTTCTAGGTATTAAATAACTTCAGAAATTTCTAACTTAATAACCGTAGCTCCGAATTTAGTGGTTCTTGTTTCTACGATCTCGTAGCAACGCGTAGAATATTATTATGCAGTTGTTCTTATGTTTGATGTAATGTTGATTTTGCCTATACCATGTTTGTTGTATTGCTACGACTAGCGTGAGGTTACGAGTCACCTGAAGATCATCCTGGTACCTGGAATCTCAAGTCCCAGGCAAGTTGTGCCCTTGATCACTTCTTTTACCCACTCGTGTTCTAATTAATCATAATGATCTGCATAGGTTAATTTTGATGGGACCTAATAGGTTACCCTAGTTTGTCTATCTTTATGCCTTGTTTACCACTGAACTTTTTGGGTAGTACTTGCTAGTGCTATATGTGGTTTTGGGCATTGAGATACACATTATTCAAGATTATACTTTTGTTATCCATTGTTATTTACTGTTCATGATAAGATCATTATGTTAATTGGAACATGGAGCGACCACCCGGGAAAACAGTGCTACCACAAGGGTTTATGGATGCCCTTGGCTGATTAATTAGGAAAGCTAGTGGAGGACTACCTTACCCGAAAGGGGCAAGGGCAGTAGGGGAGTGGTCAGTGTAGGGAGGTCCTTGGTTGATTTTGCTGCGATGGCGGTCAGGCAAGGGATCACTGCATTGGAGCTTCCTATAAACTGTAGCGGGTTTTCTGAAGCTAGTGGAACTTTGTAAAGGCCTCGTAGTGTTACCTTGCCTTGCCTCCTCGGTAGAGGTGTATGGGAAGTCGCGATCCCTTAGCAGATGGGTGACATGACTTGTGGGTAAAGATGTGCAACCTCTGCAGAGTGTAAAACTGGTATACTAGCCGTGCTCACGGTCATGAGCAGCTCGGACCCTCACATGATTAAATTATGGAACTAAATTCAATTTGTCATATGCATTGCATCGCAGGTGAGGTTGTTACTTTTGTTCTACTACTTAATTGGGTTGGTATTTACTTATACTTATTAATTGCTAATAAAATTTTGACCAACTTTAAAAGCAATGCTCAGCTCTAACCATCCTCTTTGGTAAGCCTCACACTTCACGTGAGCTCCCACCTTTGGCGAGTTCATTCACATTATTCCCCACAACTTGTTGAGCGATGAACGTATGTGAGCTCACTCTTGCTGTCTCACCCCCCCACAGGTCAAGAACAGGTACCACAGGATGAGGCGCATGGAGGATGCTGTGACAAGTTCGTGAGAGGTCTAGGCCGTCGTCTCCCAGTCAACTTTGGGTTGCTGGACCGTTGTCTCCTTATAATGTAATTATTTATTTTGTATAGAACTCCTATTATTTAGTAAATATGTGACATTCGATCCTATGCCATGATTCATCATATGTGTGAGACTTGGTCCCAGCACACCTGGTGATTATGTTCGCGCCCGGGCTTTGGACCCCTGAAACCCGGGTGTGACAGAAGTGGTACCAGAGGAATGTTGACTGTAGGACGAAACCTTGATAGAAACAAACAAAACCCTTACCTACTTCACTTACTCTGATTCTTTCTATACTTATCTTGATCCTGTCTCACCTTCTACTGTTCTACTCTGATTAACCTCACCTTCGCTACTCTGATTCTTATCTAAACTTTTCTTAATCTTGTCTCATCTATTTCCGCTTCACTCTGATTATTCTTACCTTTTCTTTCTAAATACAAATGTGGATTTCACACTTTGAAATCATGTGCCTAAAGTGACTTTAGGAATAGGAGACCTACACTTAGGAACAAAATCAAAACTATTTTTGTCAATATTTATATGCTTGAATGTTTGTTCTTGTGATACATGTCTGATTTGGATTTTTGATTGAGTGTGATGAGTTATGGAGTAATGTCCACAATTGCATCTGCATACACACATAGGTATAAAAAATATATATTTATAAAATAACTAGACAACCTAGATTATCCCCATTGGAATACATCTAGCTTAAGAGATTTATCTTATCCTAAAAGATCCCATTCTAACCATTTCATCTCATCTTAGAAGATTCTCTCTTATCCTAATAGATTCACCTTATCATGAAAGATTCGTTTTATCCTAACCACTATATTTATCTGATCCTAAAGTAACCACTAGGATCTAATCCAAAATGATGAGATCTTAACTAGTTTAATCTAGTCGTACCAACCTAATCTAGATTCTATCTAATCTATTATGATCTAATCTTGAGTAAGTTACTTAATGCTGGTACAAAGAATAAAGCCATACTCCAAATCCACTTAAGCTTAAACTGGTGACCTAGATCAACTCGGCCATACCCAACAACTTGACCTACATAATAGGTTACATAACCTATCCCACCCATCTAGAAGCAAACAACCAAACCAGATTCTGACTAATCTCATTTAACTCATAGCCATCTACCAAACTAGCTACTCAACCTACTAACGTGTTACCTACAGATCTATCTTAACCTCTTGTCCCTAATCTGGATGAAGACTCGAAAAGAAGGAGATCAAACTCGTTGAAAGAATAATAAGAGTCAAGCCATACCTTCATAGGAATCAAGATCCACAATCTTGGATGGAGTCTTTTCTTACCCACTACTTCTTACACAAACCTATCTATGCTTTAAAGACATCTTTTATCATACCTAATAAAGTGGCTATACATATATATACCCATGTTTTCATAACCACTTTCTAAATAACATGACACTTCTTAGAAGTTAATGCTAAACTATAAGTAAAGTTTTTTTTACATCCCTGTCCTTACAAATCTCGAGGACGAGATTTCTGTTAAGGGGGGTAGGATTTGTAACACCCAAATTCTAGATTTGGGATAGAGAGAAGAAATCTGAGCAAATTACCCTTGATAAATAATTAAACTTTATAATTCACCCTTTTTAAAGGTAAATGATCATAATAAAATAACAATAGTTAAAATAAATCCTAATAAAGAGTAGACATTGGAAAATGTTCCTATCAAAACAAAGGGAGATTTTTTTTGAATATACCTTTAATCCAACTTAACACTCAAAATAATAATGTGGTGTGTGTACTTCAAGTTGAAAACCTAGCCTAAATAAAATAACTGAATAAATAAATATTATGTAGAAATTGTGCATCATGTGGAGTTTTTCTTGTGCATAAATTTGAAATTTAGAATTTAAACATGGTTTGAATTGGATTTGAAATAAGAAATAAAATTAGAAATTGAAAAGAAAAAGGATGGAACAAACCTGATGCTGGACCGAAGTCACCCAGTCAGCCCAGTCTGCCACACCCCCTCGGCCCAATACCGTTTCCCACCGCGCAGCCCGTTTGCCCCAGCCCACTACCTGTCGCGCGCGCCGCGCTGCTGACTAGTGGGGCCGCCTCGCCAGTCGCTCCACTGCTCATTAGCCCCACGCCGCGTGGAGTCAGTGTGCTCCAACCCAATGACCAGTGGGGCCGCAAGGTCAGCTCCTCCTTCTCCGTTGCATCGTTCGTAACAGAAGCGTGCGTACCTCACGTTCCTCCAACTAATTTCCCCCCAAATCGGTGCTGATTTCGGAATCCGATCCATCGCCGTGCTATAAAGGTTGAGCCGCCCCTTGGACCCCCCATGCCGTGCCGGGATTTGATGGGGACACCAGTACAGAGCGGAGCGGGGCGAGAGAAGATCCTGGCCGCCGCATGGGCATCTCACTGGCGGTGCGGCTCTAGGATTGGCATGTGGTTAGGGCGGGTCTTCGGAATTGGACCCATGGGCCTCATCATGCCGCTCGGAATACCGTCGTGGCCTCATCGTGGACGGAGCTCTTGGAATCGCTTGCCATGGATACGTCGTCGCCGCGGATCCGCCTGTTTTCGTGGCCAGCCTGCTATGTCAGTGACCAACGCCGGTATGTGACTTCTACGAGTTCGTTAAACACTGCTAGAGGCCTGGGTCGATTCAGTTGGGGGGGACGCGCCGGGTCGCTGGACCTCTACGTGCCGGTGAACTATGCCGCCCTGGAGCTCCACTTTTGACCGCTTGGATGTAGGGAGAAAGAAGACAGGGCTCTGGCCGTTGATTCTCTAACTAGCGGCCAGGATTGGTCGGGTTAACGGTTCGACTGGGTAGATTAGGGGCCATAGATCATAGATCGTGGGGCTGTGAGAGAATCACATTTCATTAAATTTGGTCCATCGGATCTAATCCAACGGCTCCGGTGTGCCGATACCCCTTCGGTTGGAGAAGTATGCAAAAGAGTCCTCGGTTTCTTAGATAATCAACCCGCAGTCCACACTATGGGAGTTCTGAGTCTTGGTGTCGTATGCGCAGAACCCCTTGGGTTTCTGTTAAATAGTGGCCGCTGTCCAAGTAACTCAGAAACCTATTAAATTTAATACAGAAATTCTTTTTAATGCAAAATAATGTCCCAAACTTAGGAAATTCATAACTTGATGAATTTAGCTCCAAATTGATTCATTCCAGTGGCATTAATTTTGTTTAAGTATTGTTTATTACCTAGTACCTTTGTCTAACCATGAAACTTGATTTAAAATTATTCACATGAATAACTCTATTCTAGGTATTAAATAACTTCAGAAATTTCTAACTTAATAACCGTAGCTCTGAATTTAGTGGTTCTTGTTTCTACGATCTCGTAGCAACGCGTAGAATATTATTATGCAGTTGTCCTTATGTTTGATGTAATGTTGATTTTGCCTATACCATGTTTGTTGTATTGCTACGACTAGCGTGAGGTTACGAGTCACCTGAAGATCATCCTGGTACCTGGAATCTCAAGTCCCAGACAAGTTGTGCCCTTGATCACTTCTTTTACCCACTCATGTTCTAATTAATCATAATGATCTGCATAAGTTAATTTTGATGGGACCTAATAGGTTACCCTAGTTTGTCTATCTTTATGCCTTGTTTACCACTGATCTTTTTGGGTAGTACTTGCTAGTGCTATATGTGGTTTTGGGCATTGAGATACACATTATTCATGATTATACTTTTGTTATCCGTTGTTATTTACTGTTCATGATAAGATCGTTATGTTAATTGGAACATGGAGCGACCACCCGGGAAAACAGTGCTACCACAAGGGTTTATGGATGCCCTTGGCTGATTAATTAGGAAAGCTAGTGGAGGACTACCTTACCCGAAAGGGGCAAGGGCAGTAGGGGAGTGGTCAGTGTAGGGAGGTCCTTGGTTGATTTTTGCTACGATGGCGGTCAGGCAAGGGATCCCTGCATTGGAGCTTCCTATAAAATGTAGCGGGTTTTCTGAAGCTAGTGGAACTTTGTAAAGGCCTCGTAGTGTTACCCTGCCTCGCCTCCTCGGTAGAGGTGTATGGGAAGTCGCGATCCCTTGGCAGATGGGTTACATGACTTGTGGTTAAAGATGCGCAACCTCTGTAGAGTGTAAAACTGGTATACTAGCCGTGCTCATGGTCATGACCAGCTCGGACCCTCACATGATTAAATTATGGAACTAAATTCAATTTGTTATATGCATTGCATCGCAGGTGAGGTTGTTACTTTTGTTCTACTACTTAATTGGGTTGGTATTTACTTATACTTAGTAATTTCTAATAAAATTTTGACCAACTTTAAAAGCAATGCTCAGCTCTAACCATCCTCTTTGGTAAGCCTCACACTTCACGTGAGCTCCCACCTTTGGCGAGTTCATTCACATTATTCCCCACAACTTGTTGAGCGATGAACGTATGTGAGCTCACTCTTGCTGTCTCCCACCCCCCCACAGGTCAAGAACAGGTACCACGAGATGAGGCACATGGAGGATGCTGTGACGAGTTCGTGAGAGGTCTAGGCTGTCGTCTCCCAGTCAACTTTGGGTTGCTGGACCGTTGTCTCCTTATAATGTAATTATTTATTTTGTATAGATTCCTATTATTTAGTAAATATGTGACATTCGATCCTGTGCCATGATTCATCATATGTGTGAGACTTGGTCCTAGCACACCTAGTGATTATGTTCGCGCCCGGGCTTTGGACCCCTGAAACCCGGGTGTGACAGAGTGGAGGCGAAGACTCCGAGGATCGACCTTGGAGGCCGAGTCATGCAATTTTTGGAAAATCGACCATCAAGCAAAGTCACCTAGAAAATATGAGGGGAAGATACTTTCGGGACATGTCTATTGTGAGGGCTGGCGAAGACAACAACGTTCCTGCGCCTGAGGAGAACAAAGTTGTGATTTTCCGAAGCTTCTTCAAAGCTGGGCTTCGGTTCCCACTGAGCTGGTTTGTGGTCGAAGTGTTAAAAATTTATCAGATCTTCCTCCATCAGATTACCCCCGAAGCTATATTAAGGATGGGGATTTTTGTCTAGGCAGTAAGGAGTCAAGGGCTAGAACCAAGTGCAAAGTGCTTCTGCAGCATGCACGAACTCATGTATGAGACGAAGGCCACGAGGAAGGAACAGTATCACAACAACTTCGGTTGTTACGGGTTCATCGCCCGTCCCAACGCAAGTTACCCAGTGCCAACATTTCGGAAGAGGTGGCCAGGGAATTGGATGGAAGAATGGTTTTATGTGAAGAACGACTTAGTGGTGAGGGGGATGTTAAGGAGGTTATTGTGCGCCCCATTTGGTCCCGCTTCGGCCTTCGAAGGCCGAAGGTTGAAATCGATGAAGCCGCCGAAGCATGCCAAAAGGCCTTTGGTACTGTCTGTTTTTTCTTTGGTACAAGAGACTTAATCCAAGAGCATATAACTTTCAAAGTATGGCCGCTTGTAGAGGATTGGGAGATGCCGACAGAGACTGTCACCGAATCTAGCGAAGGTGACTTGGTTCGACTAAAATACACCTTCAGATATGGAGATAAATTTGATGAACCAAATGATGACTGGCTGAAATGTATCGAATCTATAAGTGATGAATTGCTTGGGCCTATTCCAAAGCAGAAGATAATGCATTATCCACATCCTTCGGGAGCCGAGGGAAAAAGAGATTGAATAGAGTTTTTGATGCTATTGGTTTTGCTTACCCCGACTACAGCTACCCGCTGCGGGGACGGGGAAAGAAGAGGAAAGTTGCTGCTTCAGCCAAGATTGTTGCTTCGGCCACTCCAGATGAGCCTGCACCAAAGAGCAAAAAGTTGAAAGTCCTTACCCATCGGCCACGTTATATTGAGCCGACCGTGGTGCCTGAGTTTGGCGGGGAGACTTCTTCAGCTGCTGAATCAAAGGAATCCATTCCTCCTACGCAGAAGGCTGAATAACCGGCCATAATGCTGAAGGCACCCTCAGCCGAGCAAGCTGAGTCAAAGACTGGTAGAGATAACGCCGAAGAGCCAAAAACTGAAGGAACAAAAATGTTAGAAATTTTAAGTCCTTCGGCGGAAGTGACAGTGCCGAAGGCATAAAAACGTCTTGCGGCAACTCCGAAAAGAAGAAGGATGGCAAATGTACTAGACGTGCTAGAGACACTAAAGGCTTTAAGTTCTACTCCTTCAAGGAAAATTACCGAGGCTTCAAAAATGCAAACCGAAGCTGAAACGAAGCCGACCGAAATTAAAGCTGCAGTAAGCCAAGCTAGTGCCGAAGCTGGGCCTTCAGAGCTTGCCAAGAAAAAACCTTCAGAAATTGAAGAGAAAGCAATAGAAGAAAAAGCCTCAGAGCAAACTTTGCCTGAAAAGGTTGCTACTCCTGCTCCCGAAGCTTTGGAAGAGAGCATTGATTATATCATCCGCCATGCTTCGGGAAAGATGCTTTCTTTGGAAGAAAAACGAGAAGCTCACCATTGTGCCCAAAAACTGAAATACTCGAAGGGGCACTGGTGTTTAATGGCAGCGGAGAAGAAGATTTTTTATACTGTCTCCCGGATAACAACGAGATATCCGTCAGCCGAGAGATAGGAAGAAGCTTCAGATTCCCGAAGTTAGAAGATGGCCTCTCAGTATTGTCGAAGGATGAATTAGCTGACAGTTTAGCATATAATAGCATAAAGGTATGAAAATCAAATTTTGTATTTGGAAATGAATTATTTGTTTATGCTTAATACTGTACTTTCTCTTGCAGGGCTTGATCCTTAGTAATGCCCTCAGGGCACAGAAAAACATTGAAGATGAAGGGTACACAATGGCTCTAAACAACCTTCGTTTGGAAGTAATTGAACTAAGGAACGGAGGCCTTGAAAAGGATAAAATATTAATTTCATTGATGAGCAAAATAAAAGAAGACGAAGCTAGTTCCAAACTCAAGCTGAGACCCAAAAGAGTGAAATTGAAGACCTTCGGAAACAATTAGCTGAGGCCAAATTAAAATGCGCTATTGCCAAAGCTGATCGAGATGCCAGCGAATACTGGAAAATTATTTTGAAAAAACTGTTGCAGAGCTTCGGGCATCCAAAGAAAGGTGCTTTTAAAAATCTGTGGAGTGTGTGAAAAAGATAAAGACTAGCTTCGCCAACGTGGGCGCCTACTGAAACGAAGACAACTTCATACGGGGTGACCCTGAGGGCGTCATCGAGTGGATCAGTAGTGAAGCCTAAGCTTTTGAGCAGATTTTGAGTGACCGCGGGGACGTCTGTACATTCTCTGGTGCGAGGGGGGCTGCAGCTGTTTTGGAGAAGGCAGGTTGCGAACATGTTAAAACCTTGGCCCAGGCCGAAGCTGCCTTCTCTGTTGACGATACGAAGGACCCCTCGGCCGAAGCGAGTTCAATAGGCGGAAAATTTTTCACTGATATCTGGGAAAATGGCGGCCGAGGGATTGCTCATGAAATAATGAAGAAGAGCGAAAAAGATATTCATGACGCTCGAGAAGCAATGAAAGAAGCTGAGAAAGCTGCGGAACTCGAAAGACGGATATGTATTACTTAATGGCTTTTAGCTTTGTTGTTTATTTTCGTGACTTCGAACTAATTGATGTCTTCTACCGCAGCTGAACTATCTCCTCCCCTAGAGCCATTCGACCACCTGGCCGACCCAGAGACAAAGAAAGCGATAGAAATTATTAATATGGCCGAAGCTATTGTCGACGAAGTTGTTACCAAGCTGCCAAACGAAGTTGCAGAGAAAGTTTTGAAGGAAGAATAGCAATTATTGTAAAAACATTTCTAGGATATTAATGTAATATTTGTTGAACTAAGTCTGTAATGTTTGATGTTTATATTTTTCAATGTAATATGTAAATTGTTTGTAATTCAGTTCTTTGTAATGCATGAAACTTTATGTACATACCGTTTTTGAGCCTTCGGCGAAAAAACACCTTTCCTTCTTTTCATGCTTCGTAAACAAGAGTTTTTATGCCTCGTAAGAATCATCCACACTTTGTAAAATCATCAATGCTTCGTAAACAATAGATCCCTCTTTCCACATTAGAACTGATGAAGCTGTAATTCTCAGCTTTGTGCCTTGGCATCGTTTCATTTTTTGTAAAGCATTCTCCGAAGATCGGCTTCGTTTCCAATTGATGTCATTGATGTGATATGATGTATGATGTGATGCTATGCGATATGATGCGATGATATGATGCAAAGAATGATGCTAATGCCGAAGACACATACCCACGCTGAAACACAATCTCCGCGTCCCCTTAGGAACCATCAAAATCTCTTTGCCGTTTATTTTCGGCTTCACCGCTTATTTTTCGGTGTAAGTTCTGCATCCCCTTAGGAACGTCTTTTGAACTTCTTCGCCTTCTATTTCGGCGGTATTCGCGTTGACTTTTCGCGCTTTGCCTTATATTTTGGCGATATTTGGCTCTGCATTCCCTTTGGAACGACTTTTGAGAAGAAAACTTACACTGCGCTCCCTTGGGAACGACTTTTTGTAGCTTCGGCAGGCTTACGCTGCGCTCCTTAGGAACGACTTTTTGTAGCTTCGGTAAAACTTGCAATGGGATTTTTAGCTCTGCATTCCCTTAGGAACGACTTTTGAGCTTCAGCAGTTTTTGAGCTTCGTGAGTCTGTGGGGAAGATATATTTCATTATGACAAGAACGAAGCTATTACAAGAAATTAAAAATTACAAGACTAGATTTACATTGATTGTTCCTTATTAAAAAGAAAATGACAATGAATGTAAAAATGCTTCAGAGGTAGGATATCTCTTAATAGATGTGTTTTGATTCTGGCACAGTACTGTTGACTGTGCGAGCTTTGGATTCCTCCCTGAGATCCCGCTGCTGATGAGTCTGATGGCTCCCTTCTGGCTACTGACCTCGTGAATAGGCAGGTTGTAGTGGCGGCGGAGGTGGAAGCTGTGGCCAAGAAGCCTGTGGCTGACTAGCCGAAGCAACAGAAGCTACAAGATGATTACCCACATATTCTAGTATGTAGGGTGAGTGACACGAAGCAGTGTGTAGGACCTGCTTCGGTTGACTTTGTTGGGCTTCGGCTTCTGCGATCTCCTTCTGCTTTTGGATGGTGATTTGGCACATTCTTGTAGTATGACCCTTGTCTTCACCACAGAATAGGCAATAGATCTTTCTGGGCTGGTCCCCATATTTTCCTCCGAAGCCCCTGGCACCTCTGCCTCTTGGAGCTGGCGGCCTAAAAGAGCTTTGTTGTTGCCCCGAAGATTGTGAAGTATACTACGGCCTCTGCAACTGACTTCCTCTGTCATCACTCTGAGTGGAGTTGTGAATTGACCTGACATGCCTCGGGTGGATTCTTCCTCCGAAGCCCCTGGTCATCTCAGAGAACCTGTAAGCTTCCTCCCTTCTTTGGCGGAAGTCATTGTCAGCCCTGATGTACTCATCCATCTTTTGAAGCAGCTTCTCCAGAGTCTGTGGAGGCTTTCTAGCGAAGTACTGGGCAGTAGGTCCTGGACGAAGCCCATTAATCATGGCCTGAATGACAATTTCATTAGGCACTATAGGCGCTTGTGCTCTCAGACGCAAGAACCTTCGGACATATGCTTGAATATACTCC
The DNA here is from genome assembly GCA_029449295.1 of Zea luxurians. Lineage (NCBI taxonomy): Eukaryota > Viridiplantae > Streptophyta > Magnoliopsida > Poales > Poaceae > Zea > Zea luxurians. Next base: position 139,501 of record JAOPSE010000806.1, read on the forward strand.
TCATGGTCTTGCGTGCACTAAAACAGGGCCTGAGCTGTGACTGGCTGAAAGGGAAATAGGCTTACACCTCTTCCTAATTGATTTTGGTGGTTGAAGTGCCCAACACAAATAATTGGAATAACTAGTTTGCTCTAGATTATAAGTTTTACAGGTGCCAAAGGTTCACAACAAACCAATAAAAAGACCAAGAAAGGGTTCAAATAAAGAGAGCAAAAGACAACCCAAAGGCAGCCCTGGTCTGGCGCACCGGACTGTGTCCGGTGCACCAGGGAGTTCCACTCCGAACTTGCCACCTTCGGGAATTCGGGAGGCCGCTCCGCTATAATTCACCGGACTGTCCGGTGTAGCACCGGACTATTCGGTGTGCCAAGCGGAGCAATGGCTCCAAGAGCCAACGGTCATCTGCAACGGCTACAGTGAACAGGAACAGTGCAGACTGCGCGTGCAGAGTCAGAGCAGGTGTCAGAAGGCGCACCGAAAGTGAACAGTGACTGTCCGGTGCACCATCGGACTACCGGTGGCCCACCTGTCAGAAGCTCCAACGGTCGGAACCCAACGACCTGGTGACGTGGCTGGCACACCGGACAGTGTCCGGTGGCGCACCGGACTGTCCGGTGCGCCATACGACAGCAGCCTCCACCAACGGTCATTTTGGTGGTTGGGGCTATAAATACCCCCCAACCACCACACTTCATTGCATCCAAGTTTTCAGCCATCAAACCACATACAAGAGCTCTAGACTTCATTCAAAGACACAATCAAAGAGATCAAATCCTCTCCCAAGTCTGGAATCACTCCAAACAAATTAGTGACTAGAGAGAGAGAGACATTTGTGTTCATTTGAGCTCTTGCGCTTGGATTGCTTTTCTTCTTCCTTCTTTCTTGTTTCCAACTCAATTGTAATCAAGGCAAGAGACACCAATTGTGTGGTGGTCCTTGTGCGGACTTAGTGTCCGGTTTGATTGAGAAGAGAAGCTCACTCGGTCTAAGTGACCGTTTGAGAGAGGGAAAGGGTTGAAAGAGACCCGGTCTTTGTGACCACCTCAACGGGGAGTAGGTTTACAAGAACCGAACCTCGGTAAAACAAATCACCGTGTCATCCGCTCTTATTCGCTTGTGATTTGTTTTCGCCCTCTCTTTTGGACTCGTTTATATTTCTAACGCTAACCCCGGTTTGTAGTTGTGCTTAAACTTTATAAATTTCAGATTTGCCTATTCACCCCCCTCTAGGCGACTTTCAATTGGTATTAGAGCCCAGTACTTCATTAGAGCCTAACCGCTCGAAGAGATGTCGGGAGCATCCGCCATGAGGGAGATCGGGACCAGCGACATGTCCACAAGCTCGGGGAGAACTCACTCAAGGGAGTCCGCCCACAAGCACAAGGAGGAATCCTCTTCCTCCATCAAGTCCCAACGGAAGGGTGACAAGAAGAAGAAGATGAAGAAGGTGGTCTACTACGAGACCGACTCTTCGTCACCCTCCACCTCCGGCTCGGAATCGGCATCCGCCACTTCTAAGCGCCATGAGCGCAAGAAGTATAGTAAGATGCCCCTTCGCTACCCTCGTATTTCAAAATGCACTCCATTACTTTCCGTCCCATTAGGCAAACCACCTATGTTTGAAGGTGAAGATTATTCTATGTGGAGTGATAAAATGAGGCATCACCTAACCTCACTCCACAAAAGCATATGGGATATTGTTGAGTATGGAGCGCAGGTACCAAAGAAGGGGGACAAGGATTATGATTCAGAGGAGGTCGAACAAATCCAACACTTCAACTCCCAAGCCACTACTATACTCCTCACCTCTCTAAGTCGAGAGGAGTATAATAAGGTGCAAGGGTTGAAGAGTGCCAAAGAGATTTGGGACGTGCTCAAGACTGCGCACGAAGGAGATGAGGTGACCAAGATCACCAAGCGGGAAACGATTGAGGGGGAGCTCGGTCGATTCATGCTTCACCAAGGGGAGGAGCCACAAGCGATGTACAACCGGCTCAAAACCTTGGTAAACCAAGTGCGCAACCTCAGGAGCACCAAATGGGATTACCATGAAATGGTCAAGGTTATTCTTAGATCACTTGTTTTTCTTAACTCTACTCAAGTACAATTAATTCGTGGTGATCCAAGATATAAACTAATGTCTCCCGAGGAAGTGATAGGAAAGTTTGTGAGCTTTGAGCTAATGATCAAAGGCTCCAAACAAATCATCGAGCGAGGCGCCACCTCCACACCCGAGGTGCAACCCGTCGCCTTCAAAGCGACGGAGGAGAAGGAAGAGTCTACACCAAGTAGGCTCCCCATCGACGCCTCCAAGCTCGACAACAAGGAGATGGCTTTAATCATCAAAAGCTTTCGCCAAATCCTCAAGCAAAGGAAGGGGAAAAACTACAAACCCCGTTCCAAGAAGGTTTGCTACAAGTGTGGTAAGCCCGGTCACTTTATAGCAAAATGTCCTATTTCTAGTGACAGTGATAGGGGCAACGACAAGAGGGGGAAGAAGAAGGAGAAGAAGAGGTACTACAAGAAGAAGGGCGACGATGCCCATGTTTGCTAGGAGTGGTACTCGGACGAGAGCTCCACTGACTCCTCCTCCGACGAGGACGCCGCCAACATCGCCGTCACCAAGGGTCTTCTCTTCCCCAACGTCGGCCACAAGTGCCTCATGGCAAAGGACGGCAAGAAGAAGAAGGTAAAATCAAGATCCTCCACTAAGTACGCAACTTCTAGTGATGAGTATAATTCTAGTGATAATGAGGACAACTTGCTTATTCTTTTTGCCAATCTTAACATGCAACAAAAGGAAAAATTAAATGAATTGATTAGTGCTATTCATGAGAAGGATGAACTCTTGGATAACCAAGAGGATTTCCTTATTAAGGAAAACAAAAAGCATGTTAAGACTAAAAATGCTTATGCTCAGGAGGTAGAGAAAAATGAAAATTTAACTAGTGAGCTTAGCACTTGCCATGACACTATTTCTAGCCTTAGAAATGAAAATGCAAAATTAATTGCTAAGGTTGAGAAGTTAGATGTTTGTAATGATTCAATTATTAATCTTAGAAATGATAATGCTAGTTTAATTGCTAAGATTGATAAGTTGAATGCATCCCTCTCTAGCCTTAAATTTGAGAATGAAAAATTAATTGCTAAGGCTAAAGATTTAAATGTTTGCAATGTTTCCATTTCCAATCTTAGAGATGAGAATGCTATTTTACATGCTAAGATTGTTGAATTAAATACTTGCAAACCCTCTACATCTACTGTTGAGCATGTTACTATTTGCTTTAGATGTAGAGACATTAATGTTGATGCTATTCATGATCACCTAGCTTTAATTAAGAAACAAAATGATCACATAGCACAAATTAGTGCCAAAATTAATGAGCATGACTTAGAAAATGAAAAATTTAAATTTGCTAGAAGCATGCTCTATAATGGGAGACGCCCTGGCATTAAGGATGGCATTGGCTTCCAACAGGGAGACAATGTCAAACTTAATGCCCCTCCTAAAAGATTGTCTAACTTTGTTAAGGGCAAAGCTCCCATGTCTCAGGATAACGAGGTTACATTTTATACCCTGTTGGTTACCCCAAGAACAAAATTAGGAGAATTCACTCTAGGAAGTCTCACTCTGGCTCTCATCATGCTTTTATGTATCAGAGTGAGGCATCTAGTTCTAGGCAATCAACCCATGCTAAATTGCCTAAGAAGAAAACTCCTATTGCATCAAATGAACCTAATGTTTCATTTCAAACTTTTGATGCTTCTTATGTGCTCACTAACAAATCAGGCAAAGTAGTTGCCAAATATATTGGGGGCAAACACAAGGGGTCAAAGACTTGTGTTTGGGTACCCAAGGTGCTTGTTTCTAATGTGAAAAGACCCAATACCATTTGGGTACCTAAGAACAAGGCCTAAAATTGTTTTGTAGGTTTATGCATCCGGGGGCTCAAGTTAGATCATTGATAGCGGGTGCACAAACCACATGACAGGGGGAAAAGGATGTTCTCCTCCTACGAGAAAAACCAAGATCCCCAATGAGCTACCACATTCGGGGATGGAAATCAAGGTTTGGTCAAAGGACTGGGTAAAATTGCTATATCTCCTGACCATTCTATTTCCAATGTTTTTCTTGTAGATCCTTTAGATTACAATTTGCTTTCCGTTTCTCAATTATGTAAAATGGGCTACAACTGTCTTTTTACGGATATAGGTGTTACTGGCTTTAGAAGAAGTGATGATTCAGTAGCATTTAAGGGAGTGTTAGAGGGTCAGCTATACTTAGTTGATTTTAATAGAGCTGAACTCGACACTTGCTTAATTGCTAATACTAACATGGGTTGGCTCTGGCACCGCCGACTAGCCCATGTTGGAATGAAGAATCTTCATAAGCTTCTAAAGGGAGAGCACATTTTGGGACTAACCAATGTTCATTTTGAGAAAGATAGGGTTTGTAGCGCATGTCAAGCAGGAAAGCAAGTTGGTGTTCATCATCCACACAAGAACATCATGACGACTAACATGCCGCTTGAGCTACTCCACATGGACCTATTCGGTCCGATAGCTTACATAAGCATCGGCGGGAGTAAGTACTGTCTAGTTATTATGGATGATTATTCTCGCTTCACTTGGGTGTTCTTTTTACAGGATAAATCTCAAACCCAAGAAACCTTAAAGGGATTCTTGAGATGGGCTCAAAATGAGTTCGGATTAAGGATAAAAAAGATTAGAAGCGACAACGGGATGGAGTTCAAGAACTCACAAATAGAAGGCTTCCTTGAGGATGAAGGCATCAAGCATGAGTTCTCTTCTCCCTACACGCCAAAACAAAATGGTGTAGTGGAGAGGAAGAATAGAACTCTACTTGACATGGCGAGGACCATGCTTGATGAATACAAGACTTCAGACTGGTTTTGGGCGGAAGCAATCAACACCGCTTGCTACGCCATCAACCGTCTCTACCTTCACCGAATCCTCAAGAAGACATCATATGAACTCCTAACCGGTAAAAAGCCCAATGTTTCATATTTTAGAGTCTTTGGTAGCAAATGCTTTATTCTTGTTAAAAGAGGTAGAAAATCTAAATTTGCTCCTAAGGTTGTAGAAGGCTTTTTACTAGGATATGATTCAAACACAAGGGCATATAGAGTCTTTAACAAGTCCACTGGACTAGTTGAAGTTTCTTATGACATTGTGTTTGATGAGACTAACGGCTCTCAAGTAGAGCAAGTTGATCTTGATGAGCTAGATGATGAAGAGGCTCCGTGCGTCGCGCTAAGGAACATGTCCATTGGGGATATGTGTCCTAAGGAATCCGAAGAGCCTCCACAAGCACAAGATCAACCATCTTCCTCCATGCAAGCATCTCCACCAACTCAAGATGAGGATCAAGCTCAAGATGATGGAAATGAGGATCAAGAAGATGAGCCACCTCAAGAGGAGGACAATGATCAAGGGGGAGATGCTCATGATCAAGACAAGGAAGATGATGAGGGTCCAAGGCTGCCACACCTAAGAGTCCACCAAGCAATACAACGAGATCACCACGTGAACTCCATCCTCGGCGATATTCATAAGGGGGTAACCACTCGATCTCGTGTTGCTCATTTCTGAGAACATTACTCCTTTGTGTCTTCTATTGAGCCATACAGGCTGGAAGACACATTAAGGGATTCAGATTGGGTGTTGGCAATGCAAGAGGAACTCAACAACTTCACAAGGAATGAGGTATGGCATTTAGTTCCACGTCCTAATCAAAATGTTGTAGGAACCAAGTGGGTCTTCCGCAACAAGCAAGATGAGCATGGTGTGGTGACAAGGAACAAAGCCCGACTTGTGGCCAAGGGATATTCACAAGTCAAAGGTTTGGATTTCGGTGAAACCTATGCACCCGTAGCTAGGCTTGAGTCAATTCGTATATTACTTGCCTATGCTACTTACCATGACTTTAAGCTTTATCAAATGGACGTGATAAGTGCCTTCCTCAATGGACCAATCAAGGAGGAGGTCTATGTTGAGCAACCACCCGGCTTTGAAGATAGTGAGTACCCTAACCATGTGTATAAACTCTCTAAGGCGCTTTATGGGCTCAAGCAAGCCCCAAGAGCATGGTATGAATGCCTAAGAGATTTTCTTATTTCTAATGACTTCAAAGTCGGAAAAGCCGATCGATCCTACTCTCTTTACTAAAACAATTGCAAATGATTTGTTTGTATGCCAAATTTATGTTGATGATATCATATTTGGGTCTACTAACAAATCTACTTGTGAAGAGTTTAGTAGGATTATGATTCAAAAATTCGAGATGTCAATGATGGGGGAGTTGAAGTATTTTCTAGGATTTCAAGTCAAGCAACTCCAAGAGGGCACCTTCATTAGCCAAACGAAGTACATTCAAGACATACTCACCAAGTTTGGGATGAAGGATGCCAAGCCCATCAAGACACCCATGGGAACCAATGGGCATCTCGACCTCGACACGGGAGGTAAATCCGTAGATCAAAAGGTATATCGGTCGATGATAGGATCTTTACTCTATTTATGTGCATCTCGACCGGATATTATGCTTTCTGTATGCATGTGTGCAAGATTCCAAGCCGATCTTAAGGAAGTTCACCTTAGGGCCGTAAAACGAATCTTGAGATATTTAGTTTATACTCCTCAATTTGGCCTTTGGTACCCCAAGGGATCCACTTTTGATTTAATTGGTTATTCAGATGCTGATTGGACAGGGTGTAAAATTGATAGAAAGAGCACATCAGGGACTTGTCAGTTCTTGGGAAGATCTCTGGTGTCTTGGGCTTCAAAGAAGCAAAATTCTGTAGCTCTTTCTACCGCCGAAGCCGAGTACATTGCCACAGGCCATTGTTGCGCGCAATTACTTTGGATGAGGCAAACCCTTAGGGACTATGGTTACAAATTAACCAAAGTTCCTCTCCTATGTGATAATGAGAGTGCAATCCTCATGGCGGATAATCCCGTTGAGCATAGCCGCACTAAACACATAGCCATTCGGTATCACTTTTTGAGGGATCACCAACAACAGGGGGATATCGAGATTGCTTACATTAACACTAAAGAACAATTGGTCGATATCTTTACCAAACCACTAGATGAGAAAACATTTACCAAACTTAGGCATGAGCTAAATATTCTTGATTCTAGGAATTTTGATTGATATTTTGCACACATAGCTCACATACATATCTCTTTCATGTGCTATGACTAATGTGTTTTCAAGTGCATTTCATGCTAAGTCATAGATTGAAAGGGAAATGGAGTCTTCGGCAAAGACAAGGCTTCCACTCCACTCCATCGAATTATTCATCCTTCGCCGTCGCTCCACATCGCTCTCCAATTTGGTATAATCTTCACTCATATATTATTTGCCAAAGGGAGAGAAAGTAAAAGGGCTTATATTTCACTCACAAGTATCCATTTTTGGCGATTCATGCCAAAGGGGGAGAAAGTATTAGCCCAAAGCAAAAGGACCGCACCACCACCAATTTAAAAAAAATGTAGTCTTTCAAATTTATATTAAAAGAAGATTTTTCATTGGTATCTTATTTTTGATAGAATTTTCAAATTGGTATAGCCCATTTCAAAATTAATATCTAAAACCCTCTTGAACACTAAGAGGAGAATTTCATTAAGCGGGAGTTTTATTTAGTCAAAGGAAAAGCATTTGACACAGGGGGGAGAAAATCTCAAATCTTCAAAATGCTTCTCAAAATCTTATTCATTTACCTTTGACTATTTGCAAAAGACTTTGAAAAAGAATTTCCAAAACATTTGCAAAAACAAAACAAGTGGTGCAAGTATGGTCCAAAATGTTAAGTATGAAGAAAGCATCCATGCATATCTTATGAAATGTATATTGGTTTAATTCCAGGTAACCTTTGCACTTACCTTATGCAAACTAGTTCAATTATGCACTTATATATTTGCTTTGGTTTGTGTTGGCATCAATCACCAAAAAGGGGGAGATTGAAAGGGAAATAGGCTTACACCTCTTCCTAATTGATTTTGGTGGTTGAAGTGCCCAAAACAAATAATTGGACTAACTAGTTTGCTCTAGATTATAAGTTTTACAGGTGCCAAAGGTTCACAACAAACCAATAAAAAGACCAAGAAAGGGTTCAAATAAAGAGAGCAAAAGACAACCCAAAGGCAGCCCTGGTCTGGTGCACCGGACAGTGTCCGGTGCACCAGGGATTTCCACTCCGAACTTGCCACCTTCGGGAATTCGGGAGGCCGCTCCGCTATAATTCACCGGACTGTCCGGTGTAGCACCGGACTGTCCGGTGTGCCAAGCGGAGCAACGGCTCCAAGCGCCAACGGTCATCTGCAATGGCTACAGTGAACAGGAACAGTGCAGACTGCACGTGCAGAGTCAGAGCAGGCGTCAGAAGGCGCACCGGAAGTGAACAGTGACTGTCCGGTGCACCATCGGACTGTCCGGTGGCCCACCTGTCAGAAGCTCCAACGGTTGGAACCCAACGGCCTGGTGACATGGCTGGCGCACCGGACTGTCCGGTGCGCCATACGACAGCAGCCTCCACCAACGGTCATTTTGGTGGTTGGGGCTATAAATACCCCCCAACCACCACACTTCATTGCATCCAAGTTTTCAGCCATCAAACCACATACAAGAGCTCTAGACTTCATTCAAAGACACAATCAAAGAGATCAAATCCTCTCCCAACTCCGGAATCACTCCAAACAAATTAGTGACTAGAGAGAGACATTTGTGTTCATTTGAGCTCTTGCGCTTGGATTGCTTTTCTTCTTCCTTCTTTCTTGTTTCCAACTCAATTGTAATCAAGGCAAGAGACACCAATTGTGTGGTGGTCCTTGTGCGGACTTAGTGTCCGGTTTGATTGAGAAGAGAAGCTCACTCGGTCTAAGTGACCGTTTGAGAGAGGGAAAGGGTTGAAAGAGACCCGGTCTTTGTGACCACCTCAACGGGGAGTAGGTTTGCAAGAACCGAACCTTGGTAAAACAAATCACCGTGTCATCCTCTATTATTCACTTGTGATTTGTTTTCTCCCTCTCTTTTGGACTCGTTTATATTTCTGACGCTAACCCCGGCTTGTAGTTGTGCTTAAACTTTATAAATTTCAGATTTGCCTATTCACCCCCCCTCTAGGCGACTTTCACTGGCATCGTCTGAAAGCCTTGGAAACTTGTCACTAGCATACCCTTGAGTTTCTGCCAGGAAGTAATAGTCCCTGGCCGAAGAGAAGAATACCATGTTTGAGCCACATTCCGAACTGCCATGACGAAGGATTTGGCCATGACGGCTGCATTGCCTCCATATGAAGATATAGTGGCTTCATAACTCATCAAAAACTGCTTCGGGTCTGAATGCCCATCATACATGGGGAGCTGAGGTGGCTTGTATGATGGGCGCCATGGGATAGCCTACAGTTCTGCTACCTTGGGAGAAGCATCATCAAAGGTAAAGGTATCATGATTGAAATCATCATACCATCCATCCTCGTTGAACAAGCCTTCTTGATGAAGCTCCCTGTGTTGGGGCCTTCGATCTTGTTCATCTTGAGCAAGATGGCGCACTTCTTCAGTGGCTTTGTCGATCTGCCTTTGAAGATCAGCCAGTTGAGCCATCTTCTCCTTCTTCCTTTGTACTTGCTGATGGATTATTTCCATATTTCTGATTTCTTGATCCAAATCTTCTTCCTGGAGTGTTGGACTAGTGGCCTTACGCTTCTGGCTTCGGGCTTCTCGGAGAGAGAGGGTCTCCTGATTTGGGTCCAGTGGCTGTAGTGCAGCAGCCCCTGGCACTGAAGCTTCCTTCGGCGGCATGACGAAGGTCAATGCTTGCCGAAGGTGGTCAAAAAAGGGTTCACCGGAGGTGGGCGCCAATGTTGGGGACTTTTTCTCAAATGCTATGAGTTAAGAACAAGGCAACACAAAATGTTAAATGTTAATGCCCTTCATCTGTCAAAACATTATTTCCCTTAGGATATAATGATCTTCAGACGAAGGTCATGAAGGGCATACCTTCATCATTGCAGTATATGTTAAAATAGAATAAGAAACATAGGACATATGAGAAACAACACAAATAATTATATATTATTCATTCTTCATTATATAATCATGGAAAGATAAGAACAATATTGAATTACAAAAGGTACCTTCGACTTGATAGAAGGCTATAAAGTACAAATGTGACACAAAAGAGAGTACAAGTCCGCGTGAACAGTATGGGGGTACTGTTCATCTATTTATAGGCATAGGACGGAGCCTGTGAGAAATTACAGTCATGCCCTTTACATTTATTATTGACTTGTAGATAAATCTATGAGGACTAAACAACCCTTTCCCCTTCAAGTGGGTTCCCTTTTCTGCGATTGAGCCGAAGCTCCCTTGAGCGTGGCTTCGGAGCAGCGGCAACCTTCGTCATGACCATGCTCCTCCCGTCGTGTATGCTTTTACCCTGAGTCCGAAGGTACCTGTCCATAAGCCATACTTGGAAGACGTTGTTAAATTACGTTTTTGAGGACCTTCAAAGGACGAAGGCCCCCCAACAATACCTAAGGATTGACTAGCTTTTGTTATCCATGTCCTTTCTTACCTATTTGGGTTGGATTATTATGGTTTAGCTTTATGCTAGTGCTTAACATTAATCAATGAACATGATGAGATTTATCTATGATACGTTGTTTTCCTTCTTATTTATGATGATATACTTGTGGCAATTAAGGGGACTCGAGCGGTTTCTAGAGTGCCTCTCCGTAAGGACCTGTTCGTTGGATGACCGCCCGGGAAAACATTGCAACCATGAGGGTGGAATGGGACACCCTTAGCTGAATAATTAGAGGAACCGGGGTGTAGTTCGCTTAGCCGTCGTGCCGTTAATGGGGCTCGGTGTATGCGGCTCGCTCTGCCAAGGTTGGTTCGCCCCTTGGGGAGGACTACGGTGCATTTAGGAAACCTAACGGGCAGCTATAGCCCCGGGTAATCTTTGTAAAGACTACGTAGTGATACCCTGCTGGGTCACCTTGGTAGTGATCAATGGAGAGTCATGATCTCCAGGCAGAAAGGGAATCACGGCTTGTGGGTAAAGTGCGCAACCTCTGCAGAGTGTTTGAAAACTAATATATCAGTCGTGCTCGCGGTTATGAGCGGCCAAGGGAGCTCCATTGATTAGTGATACTTGATCAAAGATGTTCGGATTACAAGTGGCGATGAGAATGGTGGTTTTGGTATTGACTGTGGTAATGGTAAGTGGTATTCTTTCCGTTTGGAAAGGGTACTTTTGGGTTAACAACTTGGGTTAATACTAAAACTTGGCTCTCTCTACTAGTAATAATAATCTGACCAACTAAAAGCAACTGCTTGGCTTACCCCCATATAAAGCTAGTCCACTACAGCCAAAACATGACATTTGCTGAGTATGTCATGGAGAAGATGAAGCCGTGGAGGAAGATTTGCAGGAGTTCCAAGATTTTGATGAGTTCTAGGCATGGGTTAGCGGCAACCCCTAGTCGGCTGCCTGTGTAGGCCACGTGTATCTACGTTTTGTTTTTCGCACATTGATTATTGTTAAAGAATATGTGGATGTCTCGTACATATGATGTAATCGACTATTATTCCCCTTTTATGTTATTATTTGAGCACTGTGTGATGATGTCCAGTTATGTAACTGCTGTGTACATGAATTGCTAATCCTAGCACGTACAAGGTTCGCATTCGGTTTGCCTTCTAAAACCGGGTGTGACATAGGTGGTATCAAAGCCGGCTGACTGTAGGACCGCTAACCTAGAGTAGAATGGTCGTTCTAAGGATTATACACCCCTATTATCACCTTGACTTTGATATCCCTTCAAAAGTTGGTCATATCGACCAAACCTATGTTCTACTATATATATTATACCTTGCTAAATTTTTTGTTTATCCTCATTCCTTATTTATTTATTTATGGTTTACTTGCTGGTCATATTAGTTTTGTTCTCACTCTTATGCTTATGGTGTCTTTTGTAGATGGCTCGTCTTAGACACACCGCACGGAAGTCTGTCATCCCCTTCTTACCCTCTCGTCTCGCTGAGCGTCCGCTTCGCCGTCTAGTGACTGGTCAGTCTAGCCACTTGGAGAGGCTGCACCACCGCCTGCATGAGGAGCAGGAGCGTCGACGACAGGAGCTGGAGCAGCAGGGCTCTTCTTTCTCGCTTCAGCAGGAGATAGAGTCTGTGAGGAGCTGCTCTCCTATGCTCCCGCTGGAGGCACCCCCTGCACCACCACTGAGCGCCCTAGCCGCTGGAGTAGCTACTGGAGGAGACCCAGACGACAGAGGTGGCGACGATAGCTCGAGCTTCAGCACCGACCTTTCTGCCGACCAGGAGCCGAAAAGATGGGTTTCTCGACCCATCACTCGCGATGCTGCACGCGGGTGTCACTTCCACGACGCGCTCGAAACCTTGCTGCGCCAGGCACTCGACCGACGTACTTGGTCCATCGAGTATCGCTGTGTGGTCTTCCAGCACAGTCGCGGGGTTTACCCGGACCGCTGGGAGGCAACCTGCTTGGTGCGCCGTCCGGAGAACAGTCTCCGGGGTGCGGAGATCTGCTCAGAGCACTACTCTATCTCTGAGCGGGACTCAGCTGAGGCGGCCATGCAAGATGTCATGCGGCGTGCGCTTTGGCACTACTGCTCAGTGCTCAGTGGGGTAGCCGATGGTCTCAACCTGATGTATTACCCCCACCGTCCATCTGGCAGCACATGAGGCGTGATTGTCTCACCTGTTGGTGAGGACAGTCCTAGGTTGAGCAGCACAGTCAACCTAGCCGCCGTGCTAAACATGGAGCGGGACCATGCATTAGACGAGCTGAGTAGGGCTCATGCTGAGATCGCCCAGCTGTGGGCTGAGTGCGCGAAGCGTCGTCACCTGGAGGATGGCTCCCTCGCTCCCGTCGGGACTCAGCACCCGTACCGCTCACCTAGGCGTGGACACCAGGCTTATGGCAACCCCGACTGCAGGACCAAGATAAATTGAGAACCATAGATCATCAGCGTTGGGTCCTGTAATGAAAGTTTAAAGATAGAAGTCTTAGTCTTAGTCCTAGTCTTAATCTTAGCCTCAGTCTTACTTTTAGTTAGTCTTAGTTAGACATGGTAGTTTGCTTATCCTGTGCTTTTATGTTTGTCATGATGAACTATGTTGGATTTGGATCTTGGTAATGACTGTCACCAGAGTGTGGGCATCCCCTGCACCTCGGTTTACCCGTTAAATGTTAATGAACTTAGTTATCTAGTTGGGAAGCCTTTTTATTCCACTTTCCTCTTTATCTGAGAAACTGTGTTGGCCTGTGTTGGAAATCAGTGAAGATGTTCATCTGTTCAGTATTGTGGAAGAACTCTATACTCTTTTCTTATGCTGCAAGCTTGCAAAATAAGTTCTGATGTGTGATTGCATTATGCAGATGCTAGAAAATAGGCGCAGAGGAGGAAGGCGTGCTCAGCAGGAGCAGGCAGCACCGCAGGATGAGGCACCCCAGCAACAACAACTACCACCCCACCCCCGATGTCCATCGAGCAGATGTTCCTAATGCAGACTTAGGCAATTCAAGCCATCGGTCAGACTCTGGCCGCCATTCAGCAGCAGCAGCAACAGCCACCACCATAGCCTCAGATGCCTCAGATGCCTAAGGACAAGCGTGCTGAATTCATGAGGGGTCATCCCCCAGTGTTTGCTCATTCTTTTGACCCCATGGATGCTGAAGACTGGCTACGCACAGTGGAGCGGGAGTTGCACACCGCTTAGTGAGTACCGAGACAGGTTTCTGCAACTGTCTCACTACGCTCCTGAAGATGTCAACACCGACGCCAAGCGGCAGTATCGTTTCTTGAGAGGCTTGGTCGACCCTCTGCAGTATCAACTGATGAATCATACCTTCCCCACTTTTCAGCACCTGATTGATAGAGCAATCATGACAGAGAGGAAGCGCAAAGAGATGGAGGATCGCAAGCGTAAGATTAGTGGACCTCAGCCTGGAAGCCGAAATCGCCCTCGTTTCTCTGGCAACCCACCTCAGCAGTTCAGGAAGAACCAACGTCCACCTCAGCAACAGCAGTTTCAAAGGCCGTACCCTCAGCACCAGCAGCAGAATCGCCAGAACAATTAGTCAGGAGGTCAGTTCCAGAGGCAGAATCAACAGACACCTCGTCTTCCCGCCCCACCAAACCAGCAGAACAGTCAAGCAGCACCAGCTGAAGGCGGAAGCAGAGCATGTTTCCACTGTGGAGAGCAAGGTCATTGGGTGATGCAATGTCCGAAGAAGGCAGCCCAGCAGTAGTCAGGCCCTAGTGCCCTAGCAAAGAAGAATGTGTCACAGCCTAGAGTAGGCAACCACTCTCAGCCACGCTACAACCATGGGAGACTGAATCACTTGGAGGTTGAAGCAGTTCTGGAAACCCCCCGCATGATAGTAGGTATGTTTCCAGTCGACTCCCATATTGCAGAAGTGTTATTTGATACTAAAGCAACACATTCATTCATTACTGCATCATGGGTAGAAGCACATATCTTCCAATAACTACCATGTCAACCCCCATTCAAATTGATTCAGCCAGTGGTAGAATTCGAGCCGATAGCATTTGCTTGAATGTAAGTGTGAAAATAAGGGGGATAATGTTTCCGCTAACCTCATAGTAATGGGTACTCAGGGAATAGATGTCATCCTAGGGATGAACTAGCTAGATAAGTATCAGACAGTTATCAGTTGTGATAAGAGGACAATCAAGTTGATGTCCCCACTAGGAGGGGAAGTGGTGACCGAGTTAGTCCCGCCTGAGCCAAAGAAAGGAAGTTGTTATCAAATGGCTATTGATAGCAGTGAAGCAGATCCACTTGAGATTATCAAGGCTGTGTCCGAGTTCCGAGATGTGTTTCCAAAGGACTTACCAGGTATGCCACCAGAGCGGAAAGTTGAGTTTGCTATAGAGCTTCTTCCTGGCATCGCCCCCATCTTTAAGAGGGCTTACTTAGTATCTGGGCCAGAGTTGGTTGAGCTCAAGAAGCAGATCGATGAGCTGTTAGAGAAAGGTTACATCCGGCCAAGCACCTCGCCTTGGGCCACCCCTGTCCTATTCGTGGAGAAGAAGGATGGCACCAGAAGGATGTGCATCGATTATCGAGCTTTGAATGAGGTCACGATCAATAACAAGTACCCCTTGCCCAGAATAGAAGATCTGTTCGACTAGTTGAGAGGAGCAGTGTGTTTTCAAAGATAGATCTAAGGTCAGGTTATCATCAACTCAGGATTCGACCTTCAGACATTCCGAGGACAACATTCATTACCAAGTATGGGTTGTATGAGTTCACTGTGATGTCTTTTGGTCTAATGAATGCACCAGCCTTCTTTATGAATCTGATGAACAATGTATTCATGGATTATCTTGACAAGTTTGTGGTGGTATTTATTGATGACATTCTTATATATTCTCAAAGTGAGGAGGAGCATGCAGATCATTTGAGGATGGTATTGCAGAGATTGCGAGAGCACCAGCTGTATGCAAAGTTGAGCAAGTGCGAGTTCTGGATTGATGAAGTCCTGTTCTTGGGTCACATAATCAACAAAGAAGGATTGGCTGTGGATCCGAAGAAAGTAGCAGACATTCTGAATTGAAAAGCGCCAACAGATGCCCGAGGAATCAAGAGCTTCATTGGAATGGTTGGATATTATCGGCGATTCATTGAAGGGTTTTCGAAGATTGCGAAACCAATGACAGCTTTGCTCGGCAACAAGGTTGAGTTCAAGTGGACCCAGAAATGTCAAGAGGCCTTCGAAGCGCTGAAAGATAAGTTGACTACAACACTTGTCTTAGTCTTGCCTGATGTGCACAAGCCCTTCTCGGTGTATTGCGATGCTTGTTACACTGGTTTGGGATGCGTGTTGACGCAAGAGGGAAGAGTAGTGGCTTACTCGTCCTGATAGCAGAAGGTTCATGAGAAAAATTACCCAATCCATGACCTAGAGTTGGCAGCAGTGGTTCATGCACTGAAGACATGGAGACACTATCTGTATGGACAGAAATGTGATGTTTACACAGACCACAAGAGTCTGAAGTACATATTCACTCAGTCGGAGCTGAATATGAGGCAACGAAGATGGTTAGAGTTGATCAAAGACTATGAATTGGAGATTCATTACCATCCAGGCAAAGCAAACGTAGTGGTAGATGCTTTGAGCAGGAAGAGTCAAGTCAATATGATGGTCGCTCATCCGATGCCTTATGAGTTGGTCAAAGAGTTTGACAGGTTGAGTCTCGAATTTCTGAACAATATGCGAGGAGTGATAGTTGAGTTAGAGCCCACTTTAGAGCGGGAGATCAAAGAAGCACAGAAGAATGATGAGAAGATCAGTGAAATCCGGCAGCTGATTCTAGAAGGCAGAGGCAATAACTTTCGAAAAGATGCCGAAGGTGTGATATGGTTCAAAGACCGTTTGTGTGTTCCCAATGTCTAGTCTATTCGGGAATTGATCCTCAAGGAAGCTCATGAGACAACTTATTCTATACACCCTAGAAGTGAGAAGATGTATCAGGATCTGAAGAAGAAATTCTGGTGGTACGGAATGAAGAGGGAAATCGTAGAGCACGTGGCTATGTGTGATAGTTGTTGACAGATCAAGGTAGAGCATCAGAGACCAGCTGGATTGTTGCAACCGTTGCGAATTCCTCAGTGGAAATGGGACAAAATCGGGATGGATTTCATAGTCGGATTGCCTCACACTCGAGCCGGCTACGACTCCATTTGGGTAGTAGTGGACAACTTAACCATGTTAGCCCACTTCATACCTGTCAAGACCAACTACAACAGTGCAGTATTGGAAGAGTTGTACATGTCCCGGATCGTTTGTCTACACGGTGTGCCAATGAAGATAGTGTCAGACAGAGGAACATAGTTCACCTCTCATTTCTGGCAGCAGTTGCATGAAGCCTTGGGTACACATCTGAATTTCAGTTTGCTTACCATCCGCAGACAGATGGTCAGACTGAAAGAACTAATCAAATCCTTGAAGACATGTTGAGAGCTTGTGCGTTGCAAGATCAGTCCGGATGGGACAAGAGGCTACCTTATGCAGAGTTCTCCTGTAATAACAGTTACCAGGCCAGCTTGAAGATGTCACCATTTCAGGCACTTTATGGAAGGAGTTGTAGAACTCCGTTGCAATGGGATCAGCCTGGAGAAAAGCAAGTGTTTGGACCAGACGTTTTGCTGGAAGCTGAAGAGAACATTAAGATGGTTCGGGAGAACCTGAAGATAGCGCAATCAAGGCAGCGAGGCTATGCAGACACAAGAAGAAGAGAGCTGAGTTTCAAAGTTGGAGATTTTGTCTATTTGAAAGTATCACCTATCAGAGGAGCCAGAAGATTCGGAGTCAAAGGCAAGCTAGCACCCCGCTATATTGGTCCATATCAAATTCTCGCAAAGTGTGGAGAAGTGGCCTATCAGCTCAGCCTGCTAGAAAATTTGTCTGCCGTGCATGATGTCTTTCATGTGTCTTAGTTAAGGAAGTGTCTGGGTGTGCCAGAAGAGCAGCTGCTAGTGGCGGGTCTTGAAGTCCAAGAAGACTTAACCTATATTGAGAAGCCAACGCAAATTATTGAGACTGCAGACAGAGTCACCCGAAGGAAAACTATCAGAATGTGCAAAGTCAGATGGGGTCATCACTCTGAAGAAGAGGCAACTTGGGAGCGTGAAGATGATTTGATGGCTAAATATCCTGAGCTCTTTGCTAGCCAACCTTGAATCTCGAGGGCAAGATTCTTTTAAGGGGGATAGGTTTGTAACGCCCCGAATTTGAGAGTTGAATTTTTCTTTCTCCAGCACTCACCAAATTCAGGCGTTACCTTTCCTCTTTCTTTTTCTTCTCTTTATGCCTTGTTATTTTTCAAATATTCTAGCGAGATTTAGCTCGAGATCTCGTGTAAGTAAAACTCTAGAGTTAAATCTTTTGGATTGTTGCACCATGCCGGTCCATGCATCTATTTTGTTCGTTGAGTGAATTTGTGAAAGCATGCATTTGAAAATAGATTAAAACGGGAAATTAGGAGAAGAACAAAAAGGGGAATTTCTCTCTCTCCCCCCTTTGGGCCGGCTTCCAGCCGCGGCCCAGCCGAAACCCTTCCCCTCCCCTCCCCGCCATGGGCCCCGTGCGGCCCAGTCAGGCGTGCGGCCCAGCCGCCCGCTCCCCCGCGTCCTCCGCGCGCTGCGCGCGTGGGCGCAACCGCCACCGCCGCCACCCCTAGTGGGGCCCGCTCGTCAGCCCCACACCCTCCCCAAACCTCTCTCTCTCCTCTACTCCGCGCACGTCTCTCTCTCTCCCTCGACGCCTCTCGCCCTCGCCCCTCGCGGTAAGCCCCTCCCTCCTCTCTCCTCCCCCCTTCCTTCCCTTCCCCGGCCATGGCGCCGTCCGACGCGGCTTCCCCCGCCCGGCCTCGGCCTCGTCCTGGCCTCGGTGCGGCCGACCTTGGCGTGGCCCGGCCCCGGTGCACTTCAGCGCCCCCGGCTCCCTCTACCTCGCGCTCGTCCCGGCGACGCGGCCCCGTTCGCCTCGGCACGCGGCCCGGCGTCGCTGTCCCGGCGCGCCCGCGGCGCGGCTCCCCGCTCAGTGTCCCATCCACCTCGACGTCCTGCCCCCACCCCGGTGCAGCCCCGCCCCGACGCGGCTCCCTCCTTCCCGGCTCGCCCGCCCCTGTTCGCGGCGCGGTGCGCCGTGTCCGCCTCGCCCCATCCTGCCCCTGCACAGCCTCGCCCAGCGCGGCCAAGGCGACCTGGCTCCCTGTGCCTGCGGTCACGGCATGCTCATGGCTCAGCCCTCTCCTTGCACGCGGTCCTGCCCTCAGCGCGGCGTGGTGGCCCCTACGCAGCGTGGCCCCGACCCGGCGTGGCTTCGGCTCGCGTGGCCGCGGTGCCCCTGCGTGGCGCGGCCCCCTGCCCGCGGCTCGTTCACGGCGCGTCAGCGCGGCCTTGCGCGACGCGTAGCGCCCTATCGCGTTCGAGACGTGCCCGTCTACCCCCAGCCACCCGTCTACCCCCCGTGTATTTTATGCGCGTTGATCATGTTATTTATGTTAATTAAAAGGAACTCTACTCAGAAATTGATCACGTTAGTTATCTCATGTAGTTAATCATTGACTTTGTTTAATGTCGACCAATTGGAAATAGTTATAACTCTATTAGTGCATGTGATTAATACTTGCTAGTATGACTAGGTAGAACTAGATGAAGTAATGATTAATTATACACCTACCCGTAATACGCTTCGATTATAACTTTAACCACTGCGAGACCTTCCTTCTTCTCTTTCTAGTAATTGCGAATGCAAAATCGAATGTCATATTTTATGCATATTTGACTTATCTGCTCTCTTGGATGGTGTACTGTTTATTTCCTAATTTAAATGGATGGATGTATGTTTGCGCTCGCATAGATAACGGTCTGGTTGAGGAGTCCGAAGAGCTCGTAGGAGAAGCCCCTGAGCAGCAGCTGGTTGGTGGAGGCAAGTGTCCCTTGACCCATCTATGTCCTATACAATTCTATAATTCACTTTCCGTATTTACACATTTTATACCTAAGGATTGACTAGCTTGCAGGGGATGCCCCTGAGCAGTAGTTGGTTGGCGTGCAGGGGATGCCCACACTAGCGACAGTCATTACAAAGATCCAAATCCATCATAGTTCATCATGACAAACATAAAAGAACACAGGATAAGAAAACTACCCTGTCTAACTAAAACTAACTAAGAGTAAGACTAAGGCTAAGATTATAACTTCTATTTTAAGCATTAATTACAAGATCCGACGCTGACGATCTATGGTTCTAAATTTATCTCGGTCCTACAGTCGGGGTTACCATAAGCATGGTGTCCACGCCGAGGTGAGCGGTACAAGTGCTGAGTCCCGATGGGGGCGGGAGAGCCATCCTCTAGGTGACGATGCTCCGGGCGCTCAGCCTGCAACTGGGCGATCTCAGCACGAGCCCTACTCAGCTCATCTAAAGCATGGTCTAGCTCCGTGTTTAGCACGGCAGCTAGGTTGACTGTGCTGCTCAACCTAGGATTGTCCTCACCAACAGGCGAGACAACCACGACTCCTGTGCTGCTAGATGGACGACAGGGGTAATACTTCAGGTTAAGACCATCAGCTACCCCACCGAGCACTGAGCAGTAGTGCGAAAGCGCACGCCGTGCGGCATCTTGCATGGCCGCCTGAGCTGAGTCCCGCTCAGAAAAACAGTAATGTTCTCAGCAGACCTCCGCAGCCCGGAGACTGTTCTCCGGACGGTGCACCAAGCAAGTCGCCTCCCAGCGGTCCGGGTAAACCCCATGACTATGCTGGAAGACAACACAGCGATTCTCTATAGACCAGGTACGTCGGTCAAGTGCCTGGCGTAGCAAGGTGTCGAGCGCATCATGAAAATGAGACCCGCGAGCGGCGTCACGAGTGATGGGTCAAGCAACCCATCCCTCCGGCTCCTGCTCCTCTAAGAGGTCGGTGCTGTGGCTCGAGCTGCTGTCATCACCTCCGTCGTTGGGGTCTCCTCCAGCAGCTACTCCAGTGGCCGGGATGCCCAATGGTGGTGCAGGGGGCGCCTCTAGCGGGGGCACAGGTGAGCAGCTCCTCACAGACTCTACCTCCTGCTGAAGCGAGGAACAAGAGCCCTGCTGCTCCAACTCCTGTCATCGACGCTCCTGCTCCTCATGCAGGCGGCGGTGCAGACTCTCCAAATTGCTAAACTGACCAGTCATCGGACGATGAAGCGGACGCTCCGCGAGCCGAGAAGGCAAGAAAGGAATGACTGACTTCCGTGCAGTGTGTCTAAGACGAGCCATCTACAAAAGACACCCTAAGCATAAGAGTGAGAACAGAGCTAATATGACCAGCAAGTAAACCATATAAAATTAGGAATTAGAATAAAACAAATTTTTCAGCAAGGTATAATATATATAGTAGAACATAGGTTTGGTTCATATGACCAACTTTTGAAGGGATACCAAAGTCAAGGTGATAATATGGGTCTATAATCCTTAGAATGACCATTCTACCCTAGGTTAGCGGTCCTCCAGTCAGCATGGCTTTGATACCACCTATGTCACACCCGGTTTTAGAAGGCAAACCGAATGCAAACCATGTACGTGCCAGAATCAACAATTCACGTACACAACAGTTACATAACTGGTCATCATCACACAGTGCTCAAATAATAGCATAAAAGAAGGCAATAGTCGATTACATCATGATGTACGAGACATCCACATAGTCTTTAACAATTATCAAAGTGCGGAAAAGAAACGTAGATACACACGGCCTACACAGGCAGCCGACTGGGGGTTTGCCGCTAACCCACGCCTAGAACTCATCATACTCTTGGAACTCCTAGAAGTCCTCCTCCACGACTTCATCTTCTCCTGAGCAGTGGTTGCAACGAGGACAACCTAGGAGGGTTTGGTGTGTAAAGCAAGGGTGAGTACACATCAACATACTCAGCAATATGTCCCGTTTGGCTGTAGTGGACTAGCTTTATGTGGGGGTTAAGTCAAGCAGTTGCTTTTAGTTGGTCAGGTTATTATTACTAATAGAGAGCTAGGTTTTAGCATTAACCCAAGTTATTAACCCAAAAGTACCCTTTCCAAACGGAAAAAATACCAGAAACATTACCATAAGCATAATCAAACCATCATCCTTGCCATCACCTGTAAACCAAACATCTCTGATCAAAGTATCTCTAATCAATGGATCTCTAATCAAAGTATCTCTAATAAATGGAGCTCCCTTGGCCACTCATAACCGCGAGCATGCCTGATATACCAGTTTCATAACACTCTGTAGAGGTTGCACACTTCACCCACAAGCCGTGATTCCCTCTTGCCTCGGGCCGATCAAACCCTTAAACACTACCAAGGTGAACAGGTAGGGTTTCACTACGTAGCCTTTACAAAGATTCCCTGAGGCTGTAGTTGCCCGTTAGGTTTCCTAAATGTAACACACTCCTCCCCAAGGGGCAAACCAACCTTGGAAGAGCGAGCCGCATACACCGAGCCCCATTGACGGCACGACGGCAAAGCGAACTACACCTCAGTTCCTCTAATTATTCAGCTAAGGGCATCCCATTCCACCCTCATGGTTGCACTATTTTCCCGGGTGGTCATCCAACGAACTAGTCCTTACGGAGAGGCACTCGAGAAACAGCTCGAGTCCCCTTAAATGTCACAGTATCATCATCATAATCAAAAGAGAAAACAACGTATCATAGATAATCTCATCATGTTCATTGATTAATGTGAAGCACTAGCATGAAGCTAGACCAAAATAACCCAACCACAATAGGTAAACAAGGACAAGATAAACCAAAAGCTAGTCAATCCTTAAGTATAAATTGTATAAATGCGGGGAGTGAATTATAAGAATGAGTAGGACATAGATGGGTCAAGGGACACTTGCCTTCACCAACCGACTGCTGCTCAGGGTCTTCACCTGCAACTCCTTCGGACTCCACCAACTGACCGTTATCTATATGAGTCCAAACATACATTCCACAAATTTAATACAAAAGAATAGTACACCATACAATAAAATATCATAAATAAACAGACGCTCGGCGCATTGCTCACACCTACAACTAAGCAAGAAAGAGAAAGTAACGGTCGAGGCTACGGTCGAAGAGCGATCATGTTACGCGATTATAAATCAAAGTACTCGTCTAAACAAAATACTATTAATTTGGCCATCGCGCTATGCATAGGATAAAATCATGTTCCATGTTAAATCATTATAAACGGACCAAAGTAAATTTAAAAAGGATGGTCGCGCGACCAAACGCACGACACAACACTTAGACTAAATTAAGAATAAAACGACTTGTCGCGCGACGGAGCGCGCCACGAGACACTTGAACTAATTATGAAAATAATGTCAAGCCTCGCGCGACGAAGTGCACGACGACATATGTCATCCAAACTGAATTCAAAACGAAACGTCGCGCGACTGGACGTGCGATGCCACACATTAAATAATCTGAAATTAAAATGGATCGTCGCGCGACGAAGCGCGCGACACAGCAGATTAATGGAATCTGAAATCAAATTAATTAGCCGCGCGACGAAGCGCGTGACGCAGCATGTTAATTAAACAAAGTTTAAAATTAATTAAAAACCAAAAAACAATCCCCACGTGCGTGGGGCTGCGCGCGCGGGAACACGTTGCGCATGCCGGGGGCGCGCGAGGCCGCGCCACCCGCGTCGGGGGCCACGCGAGTCACGCCGGGGGCGCGCAGCCGCGCTGGGGACAGGGCGGGCGCCGCAGGGGAGGGGCCGAGCAGGGGCCGCCGTCGGGGCCGAGCAAGGGAGGGGCGCCGCCGAGGCCGCGCCGGGGGCTAGGAAGGGGGCGCCGCCGGGGCCGGGCAGGGACGCCGCCGGGGGGCCACGCAGGTGCTGCCGTCGGGGGTCGTGCAGGGGCACCGTCGGGGGTCGTGAGGGGCGAGCGGGGAGCCGCCAGGGGGCGCGAGCAGAGGGAGAAGGAAGGGGAGCTCACCTAGGGCACAACGGGGAAGAGAGAGAGGTGGAGGAGAGGAAGTTGCTGCGCGGGAAAAATTGAATGAGGGGAAAAAGGAGAGAAGGGAGGGGAGGCACGTGCATGAGGAGGGGCAGGGGCGCGTGGGCCAGGGCCGGGCCGAGCTAGGCCAGGCCGGGCTGGGCTGCACCGTGGGACAAAAAACCCACGAAGCGCACAACCACAGATCGGAATCCAATCGCGAAACGAAATCCGAAACGAGACTAGGCAAACACGCGATTAAACACGACATCAGGCAAAAGAAATATGATTCGACATGATACAACACCCATGACAACTTAAGTTTGTGTTTACACGCAACACTGACACCAGTCGCTATACTGCTTTGAAATTGGGAAGAAGGAACGAAACAAGAAGAGAAAAGAGAGTAACGCCTGAATTTGGTGAGTATTAAAGAAGAAAAAAATTCTACCTTCCAA
Organism: Zea luxurians; assembly: GCA_029449295.1. Classification (NCBI taxonomy): domain Eukaryota; kingdom Viridiplantae; phylum Streptophyta; class Magnoliopsida; order Poales; family Poaceae; genus Zea; species Zea luxurians. The sequence continues at coordinate 163,521 of JAOPSE010000806.1, forward strand.
ATTTAGGGCGTTACCGCCCCCTAAACCCTAAGCGCATCTGCTCTAGGTCGACCCACACTACCCAATGGAGCGTGCGACACATCACAACAAAAAACAAAAAGATAGTGCAGGATTGGGACTCAAACCCAAGCCCCTAACTCCAAACATTCGACACCTACCACTAGGACACACATATGTCTGTGTTTAGAAATGAAAGATATTTTAAGTATGCATATACTAATATTTGGAAAATGAAAAATGTAATCATGTTTAAATAAATATCTCATTTAATCAATGTCTATCTATATGATATATAGAAACCATAGCAATGCATGAGCAGCTGACTAGTACAATATGACATGAGAAAGAAGCCTATCAACACTTAAATTACCGAGTCTGGCTCAGTCTGCTATACTCTAACCGAACTCAGATTTGGGCTCAGACTCGTACTTGTATGATCTACTTGAAGACCACTTCATGTTCATAGTTTACTCGATGGATGGACACTAGAATGATCATCGTTCTGGTCTTAAGGAAGACAATGGAGCAAGGAACCGAAGGAACTCTAGAAATTTTAGAGAGTGGGGCAAATCCATTCACGACCAGATCTAGATGGTGGACTTCCATGACCAACAAGTTTATGCTACACAACGTAGAATATCATGTTAGCGAAGATACTTGTTGGCACTTGCTCTCCTGGGCAAGATGATCCAACAGGGGAGTGGAAAGAATGCAAACAAGGTTTAACTCGAGATAGCAATTGCTCCGTTAATCCAGCCTCTCAAGGGCACTATACAGGGGTATTTATAGGTGCCCGAGCGCCCAACGTCCCGATGTAAGGATGTTTATGCCCTCAGGCACCTGGATTATCCCCAGAATATTCCCATAAGGGAGGGTTACAGACCGTCATTACAGAAAAGCTATTACAAATCGGGCCCGTAATACGCTTCTCCGTGCGGGGCCTGTTACAATGGGCCAAATACCACGTGGGCCTCCAGGTTGGGTGAGGACGTGGGATGGAGAGACTTCGTCATAGGCCTTTGTCTTGCAGTGAAGAGGACGAAGGGAAGGTCACGCCAGTCATCTTGCCTCCGTTGGTGCCGCGAGTTGACGAAGGCCTGGAGCGAAGGGTAGCGTCTTCGCCTTCACCCCAACATTTGCCCTCCGAGGGACCAGTTCGATTGAGTCACCTGGTGCCAAAGACATCGCTAGATGGTGGAGACGCTGCCCTCGCTCGAAGTGGTTCCGCAGGGTTTTTTGATGTGACCGTTGACGAACGTGGTACTGTTGGACTGTGGGCTTCCCGAAGTGTCGTGCCCTGTGTATAAAAGGGAGGCGACGTGGCTCAGGCTCTCTTACCTTTCTGTGCGCCGCAAAACCCTAGCCTTTTGAAATCATACGCCTGCTCGCTTGCCCTCCTTGTTCCTTTTCGTTGGAGATCTGGCCCGTGTTAAGCAGACCGCGCGCCACCGCCGACGGTATGTAGCAATGTCGTCTTCTTCTTCATCCACTGTGAATACGCCACTGGGCGAATCGTCGTCCGAGGGTACCTTCAGCGATTTGGCGGCGGTGGAGTTACACCCGGGCCACACGGTGGAGTTCGGCATTTCGAGGATCTCCTTGGTTCACGTGCAAGATATGCAGCAGTTGGGGTATTTTGGGAATGGAGTTGGATGGGTTCCGGGGGCGGAAGAGATCCCTGAGTCGGAGGGTGAGATAGTTGTGTTCGAGGCAATTTTTTACCGTCGGCCTTCGCCTACCTACATATCGTTTTGTGGCGGAGGTCTTGCAGAGGTTTGACGTGTAGATCCATCAATTGACACCTAATGCCGTGGTGGCCCTGGTGAAGTATGTCTGGGCAGTGACTTCGTATGGTGAGAAACCCTCCGTAGAGGTCTTCGCCAATAATTATTGTTTGCATTGGCAGAAGAGGAAAATTAGAAGCAAGATTGCGCATTTTGGATCGTGCACCTTTACGTCGAGGACTGGGAAGACTTCAGCGAAAGTTGTGGAACTGGTTCCCTGCGCCCGCAACAAGTGGGGCAACTGGTATGATTATTGGTTTTATGTGTCGAGAGACAAAGTCGAAGACCTTCCGGGACTCCCGGCGGCTGTGATATGCTCCCACTGTTATGTGGCGTTCCCGCCGTTTGAGGTGGCGGAGGATGATAGGGATGAAGGGGTCCTTCGGTGTGCTGCCCGCATGAGTAGCGGGCGCGATTTAGTTGAGGAATTCATCGGTTATGGAGTGTGACCCTTGGCACATGGCTGGGCGTTGGGCAAAGTATGCCCTCGCCAGATGCCCTCCCTAGGCGAGCAGCAAGTGCGAAGTCCGGCCTTCGCATTGGATCTGTGCGGCCGAGATCTGGCCGCATTTGTGTGTGAAGTGGAGGACGAAGCTGTGCGGATTGTGGGGCGTTATGTGCCGAGGACTGAGGCTCTACGGAGTTGGTATATTCGTGGATCCAACGTTCGCCTAAATAGGGTCTTCGAGTTGAATCGTTTGCCATACGGCGGCTATCCCGGAGATGACGCTGCTGTGGCCGTCGACCGCCGCGGGAAGAAACCAGTGGTCGTGGCTGAGGAAGGCCCTTTGCAGGAGGCTGCCCCAGCCACCAAGAAGAGAAAAATAGGTACTGTAGTGGGGGGATTGGGGGTGTCTGATCATTTTGCTGTGGAGTTGATGGGGACTTGCGTGGCCCTCGGGGGAAGGATGTCTTTGCCCGAGCTCCGGGAGTCTTCGGCGTGAATGTTGAAGGTTACTGGGGGTCAGTGGCCAAGGAATGTTCCGATCCCCCGCGCGGCTGGCGAAGACATATTTACGTCTCATATGGCTCGTGAGTTGAAGATTTTTCCTTATGGACGGAATATTGCTATTGTTGTATCGGTAGTGCTAGAGAAGGATCGTCAAGATGCTGCACGGAAGCATCGGGTGGTTGTTAGGATCGGGGATCCTTTCCGCGAGGCGAAGAAGGCGCGGGGAGGCACGAAGTCTGCCGCCCCCAGCAGTAGCAAGCCAGTGCCGGCAGCGAAGCCGGCCGCCCCTGGGCCCAGCAAGTCTTCGGCAGGTGCGAAGGATGCTGCTTCTGGCACGGGCAAACCACCCTCGGGCGAGCCCGCGAAGGGGCGAAGGTTGCCTTCGCCACCACGTACTGACGAGGCGGCGGCGCGTGTTGCCGACTTCGACACAGACATCTGCGTGGGGGATTATCTTATTGGTAAGTTTTCTTCTTATTTTTTTAAAGACTAGGTCTTAACCAAGGTCATGGTGCAGGGTTGGATGTGGGGCAGCTGGCTGCTTTCCCGACTCCGATGGTGGCCACTTCGCCGACGGTGGTGGCTGGTGCGAAGGGTGCTCCGCAGGACCCGTGGTCCACCTTCTGCGCGAGTGGCGAGATTTCATCGGCCGCCGCCGCTAAAGATGTGGCGGGCTTCGTGTCCCAGCAACTGAGGCGAGCGTCACAGCAGCTGAAGCATGTAAGTTGTGTTGGACTTCGACGGTTTGTTGTCTTTATGAGGTTGTGAGTCTCATGGGTTTTTTGTGGCAGGCGGCCGACTTCGCCGACCATGTTGCGTCGGGTGCCTTGACTGCGGAGTTTGTTGCCGAAGTCGAGCGTCTCCGGACGCAGCATGCAGATGCTGTTCGGGAGATGTCGGCTGCGGAAAACAAAAGCCGCCGGCTAACGGAGAGGTTGGCCGCTGCGGAGGCCGAGAAGGGGATCTCCGGCGCCAGCTGGTGGAGGAGAGGAGGGAGGCGAACAAAGCCATTGCTAATGCGTAGGCTGCGCAAGTCGAGACCAAGCTTGCATGGGTGGAAGGCAGTCTCGCCCACCAACGCGCCGAGGAGCTGGAGGTGAGGCTCAATGGCCTGCGCAACCGCGTGGACAAAGCTGAGGCCTCGACACGCGCGGAGGTCGAGCGAACGCATGCGCAGTTCGTGGACATGTACCGGGAGCTGGGTGCGCGGACCGCCGCCTTCGAAGCGCCCGACCAAGAGGTGGGCCTCCGCTTCCTTGAGTGGTTACAGGAGGAGCTGGGGGTGCTCCCGACAATCGTGATGGGCCTCATGTCCTTTGCCTCCCTCGTCACCTGCGAGGGGGTCGTGAATGCTTTGTCCCGCGAGGGGTGCGGGCATTCTGAGGTCTTAGACCAATCGGACAAAAACTTCGAACGTGAAATTTTCCAGGTCGAGGACCCAGTGCTGAAGCAGATGGTGAGGGCGCTCTTTGATAGGATGTGGGGCCCGCACGGCCGAGAGACGGTCCGGGAGAGGTCCGACCGGGCAATGAATCAGGTAAAGGCTCATTTGTGTGGTTATATGCGTGAGTATGCGTGGTTTTGCTAAATGTGTGCTATTGCTGCAGATGGCTTATGACGAAGAGGTGGAGGACCTTGGCGATCTGGACAGCACGCTACCGGAGGCCTCGACGGTGGAATTGGCGCCGCCGTCCGATGTGGGCAAGGGTCCCTCGGCGACCCTCGCACCGACTGGAGCTGGCGAAGGCCCCGCGCCAGCCCCGGCGCTAACGGGTGAGGACGCCTTGAAGACGGTGGTCGAACCAGCTGCCGAAGACCCCGCGGCGGCGGGCGGGCCTTCACAGGTGGCGGAATAGGGTTTGGAGATTTTAAGTGTAAACTGTTGTTTCTGTGATACTGAACCTCGGTTGCTACGCAGGTTCCGACGTTTGGGCCTGCGCAAGCAACCGCTGCTGACTATACTGATTTTGTGGCGGCCTCAACCGTAGTGCCTGCCGATGATAATTTGTTTTGTTCTATGTCTGAGTGTTTTGAGTCCAATGGTGAATTTGGGAGTTCGTTTCCTTGGACGGAGGAGTCCTCGGATGAAGGCTTGGATTATTTTGTTGTGTTGGATGTGGCTGTGGCGGAGACTTCGCCGCGTGTGGAGGGTGCTGAGGATCTTCCTGGTTCGAGTACTAGGTGTAGGGCAGCGAAGGGTGGTGGGAAAACATAGTGTGGGTGAATTTTCACGATTTTGGGGATGGAGCGTGGCCGTCTCCGAGTAGACCGGGTTGGTAAACGAGAATTGTTGTCCTCGCCGATTGGGGTTGGCATAGGCGAGGGGGATCTTCGGAAGTTTTTTGAGGGTGAGGAATTAAGGATAATGTTGTTTCATTACAGGGAGATGGGTATCATCCCAAAGGTTGAGCCGATGTAATTTGTGATGCCCTCGCCGTGTGTATGTAATTGTAATTTGTATGGTGATGCGGCCTGTTGGCCGTATTTGTACGCTTGTCTTGGTCCGGTTGCGCCAGTGGGCGACTCTGTGCGTAGTGTCTTTGTAATGAGAGACTTCGATTAACGTTATTCCGGCTACACCCTTAGGCGACTTTTGCGCGGAGTGTCTTTTAAAAAGACTTCGATTAACGCTCTTGTTGTGCTATTCTGGCTGCACCCTTATGTGACTTTGCGCGGAGTGTCTTTTGAATAAAAGACTTCGATTAACGCTCTTGTTGAGCTATTCCGGCTGCACCCTTAGGCGACTTTTGTGCGGAGTGTCTTTTGAATAAAAGACTGATTAACGCACTTGTTGTGCTATTCCGGCTGCACCCTTAGGCGACTTTTGCACGGAGTGTCTTTTGAATAAAAGACTGATTAACACACTTGTTGTGCTATTCCGGCTGCACCATTAGGCGACTTTTGTGTGGAGTGTCTTTTGAATAAAAGACTGATTAACGCACTTGTTGTGCTATTTTGGCTGCACCCTTAGGTGACTTTTGCGTGGAGTGTCGCACGCGAGGGTAGTCTGCGCTGCCTCTCGTAGTGACTTCGGAGTGGTCGAATGCCGAAGACCGTCGATGCGGTCTTTTTCGACATGTTGCATCTTAATTTTTGCGGGGGATTTTTGCTAGTATATTACATGGCTCAACCTCGTTAAAAACCTCACCCCCTGGGAGGAAAAGATTGCGGGCCGAAATAATACTGTTTGGTGAATTACAAAGGCGTGTTGGCCTTGAGGATTTAAACTAAAAATTTGCGGAGATTGTCAATATTCCAGGAATGCTCTAGGTCTTCGCCGGATGGCGTTGTTAGCCTGTACGCGCTGCGGGATGCCTTCGACTTGATGATGAATGGACCCTCCCACTTTGGCTCCAGCTTGCCCGTGACTCTGTCCGGGTGGTTCGGACGAGTACGAGGTCCCCTTCGTTGAATTCTCTTGGGACGACTGCGTGGTCGCGCCAGGCCTTCGTTTGAGCTTGGTATTTGTTGAGGGTCTGCAGGGCGAAGACGCAGTCTCCGTCGATGAGGTCTTTGAAGGTTGGTTCGTCTACATCGGGGACGGCTGATGCGCTTGTTCGAGGTGACCCATGTTTTATTTCCTGCGAGGTCATGGCCTCCGATCCATATAGCAGACGAAAAGGAGTTAATCCAGTTGCCCGGCATTCGGTCGTGTTTAGTGCCCAGATTACTTCAGGTAGCTGGTCGGCCCATTTACCCTTCCTGTCGTCGAGAAGCCTTTTCTTGATGACAGTGAAAATCTTGTTGTTGGCACGCTCGACGATGCTGTTAGATTGCGGGTGGTATACCGAGGCGAAGGCAAGCTTAGTGCCGATGGAGAAGTAGAAGTCCCTGAAGTCCTGGCTGTCAAACTGTTTGCCATTGTCGACTGTGAGCACAGATGGGACTACGAATCGGCAAACAATGTTTTGCTAGAAGAACTTCTGGGCAGTCTTCGATGTTATAGTGGATACTGCCCTTGCCTCGATCCACTTGGTAAAATATTCGATGGAGACGAAGGTGAACCTGAGGTTCCCTTGAGCCGTGGGTAGTGGCCCGACAATATCCAGCCCCCAGCATTGAAGTGGCCATGTGTGGGCAATCCGCTTGGTGAACTGCGAAGGGTTGCCCGAGCGGGGAGAAAACTTCTTGCAGGCTTCGCACGACCTCGTGACTCGATTCGCGGCACAGATTAAAGCTGGCCAGTAAAACCCTTGATGGATCACCTTGGCAGCGAGGGCCCTAGGCCCCGAGTAAGAGCCACAAGTTCCACTGTGGACTTCGCGCAGGATCTGGATGCCTTCGGTTTCGGTGACGCATTTAAGCATGGGTTGACTGACCCCCTTCTTGTATAGCTGGCCCACAATAAGTGCAAAGTCCCGGCTTCGGTGCTTGAGGCGCTTGGCCTCGTTGACGTCACTTGGGTGGTAATATCCTTAAAGGAACAGGGTTATTGGGGCCCACCAATCTTCAGTCATGATGAGGTTGACGATGCGATGGCCCTCGGCGTTGTTGGTTATTTGTAGACCCTCCGGATTGCGGACGGCTGGTGTGCCAATGACATGGTAGAACACGTCGGAGGGCAAGGCTTCGCCTCTGGCCGCTGCTTTGGCCAATGCGTCGGCCTCTTCGTTCCTGGCGAGGTCTACATGCTGCAAGGTGAAACCCTTGAATTGTCTCTCAAGGCTGCGAACAGCTGCAAGATACTGCATGAGTGCAGGGTCTTTTGCTGAATATTCTTTTTCGACCTGGCCAGCAACGAATTTGGAGTCTGTCTTGACTATGCAGGTGGTGAAGCTGAGTGCTTTCAGCTTGCGAAGGCCCAGGATGACGGCTTCGTACTCTGCTATGTTGTTGGTGCACCTGTCGGACTCCAGAGCGAAGCTAAGGCGTGCTGCGTATATGTGCTTGATGCCGGTGGGTGATGTGATAATTGCAGCCGCGCCTGCCTCCGCATGGCACCATGCACCGTCATAGTGGATGGTCCACACCTTCTCTGAGGGCTCTTCTTGTTGTCGTGTCGGCCCTGTCCAGTCGACGATGAAGTCTGTGAGGACTTGCGACTTGATTGCTGTCCTGGGCTCGAAGGTGATATGGTACCCGGAGAGTTCGGTGCCCACTTGGCGATTCGAACGGACGCCTCCGGGTTTTTGAATAGTTCGCCCAGTCCCCTGTCCGAGGTGACCCACACCTTAAATGCCTCGAAATAGTGGCGCAGCTTGCGTGATGCCATGACGACTGCGTAAGAAATTTTTTCTAATTCCGTCATGTTGCATTTGGAAGTCGTGAGGACTTCGGAGACATAGTAGACTGGACACTGCCGGGTCGTGCCCTCTCAATCTTGCTCTTGGACCAACGTTGCGCTGACTGCATGTGGCGAGGCTGCGACGTAGAGCAACAGTGAGAGCACCTAGAGGGGGGGGTGAATAGGTGATCCTGTAAAACTTAAAACTTAAGCCACAAAACTTGGTTAAGTATTAGCACAATAATCACAAGTGGCTAGAGAGGAGTCTCAACAAAACACAATAACCACAAAGATATCAATCACAGAGATGGCACAGTGGTTATCCCGTGGTTCGGCCAAGACCAACGCTTGCCTACTCCACGTTGTGGCATCCCAACAGACAAGGGTTGCAATCAACCCCTCTCAAGCGGTCCAAAGACCCACTTGAATACCACGGTGTTTTGCTTTGCTTTTCTTAATCCCGTTTACGAGGAATCTCCACAACTTGGAGCCTCTCGCCCTTACACTTGAAGTTCACAAAGAAGCACGGAGCAAGGGAGGGATTAGCAACTCACACAAGACACAAAGATCACAGCAAATACGCACACACAAGACCCAGACTTGAGCTCAAGAGACTATAACACTAGAACGGAGCTCAAATCACTAGAATGTCAAACAAGTGCGTAGGAATGGAGTGTGAGTGATCAAGAGTGCTCAAGGAATGCTTGGTATTCTCCTCCATGCGCCTAGGGGTCCCTTTTATAGCCCCAAGGCAGCTAGGAGCCGTTGAGAGCAATCTGGAAAGGCAATTCTTGCCTTCTGTCGCGTGGCGCACCAGACAGTCCGGTGCACACCAGACACTGTCCGGTGCCCGATTTCTTTCCTTCTATGGCGAAGCCGATCGTTGGCAGCCTTGGAGCCGTTGGCGCACCGGACAGTCCGGTGTCCCCTTCTAGCCGTTGGCTCGGCCACGTGTCCCGCGCAGATCGCGCGGCCGACCGTTGGCCCGGCTGACCGTTGGCTCACCGGACAGTCCGGTGCACACCGGACAGTCCGGTGAATTATAGCCGTACGTCGCCGGTGAATTCCCGAGAGCGGCCAGTTCGCTCGAGCCAGCCTGGCGCACCGGACACTGTCCGGTGCACCACCGGACAGTCCGGTGCTCCCAGACTGAGCAGAGTCTTGGCTGCTCGAGCCAAGACAATTCCAATTCGATTTTTCCTGTTCCCAGCACTTAGACACAATACATTAGTCTCTAAAACAATGTACTAAGTCTGAGAAACATACCTTTATCCTTGATTTGTACTTTGTCCATCATTTTACACATAGGCACTTGTGTTGGACACTAAATCACCAAAATACTTAGAAATGGCCCAACGGCACATTTCCCTTTCAATCTCCCCCATTTTGGTGATTTATGCCAACACAATATAAAGCAAGTAGAACAAATACAAAATCAATTCAAATAAGAACTCAAATTGTTTTGATTCAAATTTGACATATATGGATCACTCTTTGCCACCACTTGGTTTGTTTTTGCAAATCAAACTCAAATTTCTATCTTCAAGTTAAACACACTTGTTAAGACATGAAGAGAGTCGTTCCAAGAGAAATTGATTCAAGATTTCAAAAACTCCCCCTTTTTCCCATAATCAACACTTCTCCCCACAAGAGGCCGACTTTTGACAAAAGAGACAATTAAAGAGTTTTGACAAACCGAAAGCTCTATTCTACTATTTCCAAAATCTCTCAAGTGGTAGCTGATCCATTTATCGCTTTGGCCTTTATTTTCTCCCCCTTTGGCATCAAGCACCAAAACGGGATCAATCTTGGCCCTTAAACCCCATTGCCTCACCAAAATCTTCAAATAAGAGTGCAAAGGCAATAAGGTCATAAAGATGAACTTGGAATAAGTTACCCTCTCATCGGAGTGCAGTGGAAGTCTTGCATGGTCCAAGTCCACCTTTTCCCTTTCAATCCTCCTTTGAGACTAAATCAAGCAAACTCAAGCACATGGTCAGTCTCAAAGGGTCAAGTTGTAACGCATCTCCCCCTTAACATGTGCATCACTTTGCAACGGACTTGTGAGGTCCAGGGAGTGTTTGTACTACTTGAGCACCATTACTAAGCAACAAAATGCATAAGGAACATGATCAAAGGCATAAACACATGTATGCTATAAGTCAATCCAAGTTCCGTGAATCTAAGACATTTAGCTCACTACGCAACCTGCAAAAGGTCTTCTCATCTAGAGGCTTGGTAAAGATATCGGCTAGCTGGTTCTCGGTGCTAACATGAAACACTTCGATATCTCCCTTTTGCTGGTGGTCTCTCAAAAAGTGATGCCGGATGTCTATGTGTTTTGTGCGGCTGTGTTCAACAGGATTTTCCGCCATGCGGATAGCACTCTCATTATCACATAGGAGTGGGACTTTGCTCAGATTGTAGCCAAAGTCCCTGAGGGTTTGCCTCATCCAGAGTAGTTGCGCGCAACACTGTCCTGCGGCAACGTACTCGGCCTTAGCGGTGGATAGGGCAACAGAGGTTTGTTTCATAGAACTCCATGACACCAGGGACCTTCCTAAGAATTGGCACGTCCCCGATGTACTCTTCCTATCGACCTTACATCCAGCATAGCCGGAATCTGAATATCCAATCAAGTCAAAGGTAGACCCCTTTGGATACCAGATCCCGAAACAAGGCGTAGCGACTAAATATCTAAGAATTCGCTTCACAGCCACTAAGTGGCACTCCCTTGGATCAGATTGAAATCTTGCACACATGCAAACACTAAGCATAATATCCGGTCTACTAGCACACAAATAAAGTAAAGACCCTATCATAGACCGGTATGCTTTTTGATCAACGGACTTACCTCCTTTGTTGAGGTCGGTGTGTCCGTCGGTTCCCATCGGAGTCTTTGCGGGCTTGGCGTCCTTCATCCCAAACCGCTTGATCAAGTCTTGCGTGTACTTGGTTTGAGAGATGAAGGTTCCATCCTTGAGTTGCCTCACTTGGAACCCAAGGAAGTAGCTTAACTCGCCCATCATCGACATCTCGAATTTCTGAGTCATCACCCTGCTAAACTCTTCACAAGACTCTTGGTTAGTAGAACCAAATATTATGTCATCGACATAAATTTGGCACACAAAAAGATCACCATCACAAGTCTTAGTAAAAAGAGTTGGATTGGCTTTCCCAACCTTGAAAGCATTAGCAATTAAAAAGTCTCTAAGGCATTCATACCATGCTCTTGGGGCTTGCTTAAGTCCATAGAGCGCCTTAGAGAGCTTACACACGTGGTTAGGGTACCGTTCATCCTCGAATCCCGGGGGTTGCTCCACGTACACCTCCTCCTTGATTGGCCCGTTGAGGAAAGCGCTCTTCACATCCATTTGGAACAACCTGAAGGAATGGTGAGCGGCATATGCTAGCAAGATACGAATGGACTCTAGCCTAGCCACAGGAGCAAAAGTCTCCTCAAAGTCCAAACCTGCGACTTGGGCATAACCTTTTGCCACAAGTCGTGCCTTGTTCCTTGTCACCACCCCGTGCTCGTCTTGCTTGTTGCGGAACACCCACTTGGTTCCCACAACATTTTGCTTGGGACGAGGCACCAGTGTCCAAACTTCATTTCTTTTGAAGTTGTTGAGCTCCTCCTGCATGGCCAACACCCAGTTCGGATCTAGCAAGGCCTCTTCTACCCTGAAAGGCTCAATAGAAGAGACAAAAGAGTAATGCTCACAAAAATTAACTAATCGAGATCGAGTAGTTACTCCCTTGCTAATATCACCCAAAATCTGGTCGACGGGATGATCCCTTTGAATCATTGCTCGAACTTGGGTTGGAGGTGCCGGTTGTGCTTCTTCCTCCATTACTTGATCATCTTGTGCTCCCCCTTGATCATACACCTCCTTTTGATGAACCTGTTCATCTTCTTGAGTTGGGGGATGCACCATTGTTGAGGAAGAAGGTTGATCTTGCTCCTTTTGTTCCTGTGGTCGTACATCACCAATCGCCATGGTTCGTATAGCAGCCGTCGGAACATCTTCTTCATCTACATCATCAAGATCAACAACTTGCTCTCTTGGAGAGCCATTAGTCTCATCAAATACAACGTCGCTAGAGACTTCAACCAAACCCAATGATTTGTTGAAGACTCTATACGCCTTTGTATTTGAATCATAACCTAACAAAAACCCTTGTACAGCTTTGGGAGCAAACTTAGAATTTCTACCCTTCTTCACTAGAATGTAGCATTTGCTTCCAAATACACGAAAGTAAGATACATTGGGTTTGTTACCAGTTAGAAGTTCATACGACGTCTTCTTGAGGAGGCGATGAAGGTAGACCCGGTTGATGGCGTGGCAAGCCGTGTTCACGGCTTCCGACCAAAAACGCTCTGGGGTCTTGAACTCTCCAAGCATCGTCCTTGCCATATCGATGAGCGTCCTGTTCTTCCTCTCTACTACACCATTTTGTTGTGGTGTGTAGGGAGCGGAGAACTCGTGCTTGATCCCTTCCTCCTCAAGAAACTCCTCCACTTGAAGGTTCTTGAATTCAGACCCGTTGTCGCTTCTTATCTTCTTCACTTTGAGCTCAAACTCATTTTGAGCTCTCCTTAGGAAGCGCTTGAGGGTCCCTTGGGTTTCAGACTTATCCTGCAAAAAGAACACCCAAGTGAAGCGGGAAAAGTCATCAACAATAACTAAACCATACTTACTTCCTCCTATGCTTAGATAGGCGACGGGTCCGAAGAGGTCCATATGTAGCAGCTCCAGGGGTCTTGATGTGGTCATTACATTCTTGCTGTGATGCGCTCCTCCCACTTGTTTACCTGCTTGACAAGCTGCGCAAGGTCTATCTTTTTCGAATTGCACATTAGTTAAACCTATCACGTGTTCTCCCTTTAGAAGCTTGTGAAGGTTCTTCATCCCTACATGAGCTAAGCGGCGATGCCATAGCCAGCCCATGCTAGTCTTAGCAATTAAACATGCATCTAGACCAGCCTCCTCTTTTGCAAAATCAACTAAGTAGAGTTTGTCGTCTAATACACCTTTAAAAGCTAGTGAACCATCACTTCTTCTAAAGACAAACACATCTACATTTGTGAATAGACAATTGTATCCCATATTGCATAATTGACTAACAGATAACAAATTATATCCAAGAGACTCAACTAAAAACACATTAGATATGGAGTGCTCATTTGATATTGCAATTTTGCCTAAACCTTTCACCTTGCCTTGATTCCCATCACCGAATGTAATTGAATCTTGGGAATCCTTGTTCTTGACGTAGGAGGTAAACATCTTCTTCTCCCCCGTCATGTGGTTTGTGCATCCGCTGTCAATAATCCAGCTTGAACCCCCGGATGCATAAACCTGCAAGGAAAATTTAGGCTTGGGTCTTAGGTACCCAACTCTTGTTGGGTCCTACAAGGTTAGTCACAATTGTCTTAGGGACCCAAATGCAAGTTTTATCTCCCTTGCATTTTGCCCCTAATTTTCTAGCAACTATCTTCCTATCTTTTCTACAAATAGCAAAGGAAGCATTTAAAGCATGATATATTGTAGAAGGACCATCCATAACTTTCCTAGAAACATGAACAATATTCTTTCTAGGCACATGATGAACATAACTCCTAGACATATCTCTATCATGCATATAAGAAGAACTAGAAGCAAACATATCATGTGAATCATAAGTATGTGAATCATAACTTCTATAGTCATTTCTAGCATGTCTCCTATTATGATACATAAAAGCATGGTTCTTTTTAGTACTACTTGCCATAGGAGCCTTCCCTTTCTCCTTGGCGAGGATGGGAACCTTATGGCTTGTTAAGTTCTTGGCTTCCCTCTTGAAGCCAAGTCCATCCTTAATTGAGGGGTGTCTACCAATCGTGTAGGCATCCCTCGCAAATTTTAGCTTATCAAATTCGCTCTTGCTAGTCTTAAGTTGAGCATTAAGACTACTCAATTCATCATTAAGTTTGGAAATTGAAACTAGGTGTTCACTACAAGCATCAATGTCAAAATCTTTACACCTATTACAAGTTGCAACAATTTCTACACAAGATGTTGATTTACTAGCTATTTCTAACTTAGCATTCAAATCATCATTAATGCTCCTTAAGTTAGAAATTGTCTCATGGCAAGAAGATAATTCACAAGAAAGCATTTTATTTCTTTTAACTTCTAGAGCATGAGATTTTTGTGCTTCTACAAATTTGCCATGTTCTTCATACAACAAATCCTCTTGCTTTTCTAAAAGCCTATTCTTATCATTCAAGGCATCAATCAATTCATTAATTTTATCTACCTTGGTTCTATCTAGGCCCTTAAATAAACATGAATAATCTATTTCATCCTCATCACTAGATTCGTCCTCACTTGAAGAAGCATAAGTAGAGTTTCGAGTACATACCTTCTTCTCCCTTGCCATATGTAATACTCAATTTGTAATTTGTAAGAGCTAATATCAAAGAGAGAAACAAGTTCACTTTATCTATGTGGGAGTCTGAACTTTTTGTGCCATCACATGTGAACACCCTATTTTAAAACAGATAATTATAAAATATATGCCACTAAATCATTGCATCATGCTGAGATTTTTATTTTTGTGTGCATCTTGTGACAATATAAAAATAATGTAAAAAGAAGTATATTAAAAATCCAAATTTGAAGATTCAACCCTAATTTTCAGATTGAAGTTTAGAGAAGAGAAAGAGAAATTATATACAAAAATGAAGAAATATATATATAAATAGTTAAACCATCCATATTATTGGGTTCAATTTGTACATTTCAAATGAATATAAGTTCACATTTAAAATTGGGTTCAAATATGAATTCTAGAAATTAAAAGAAAAAGATAAAAGGAAAGAAAAGAAAAAAAAAGATAAACAAACTCGCTTGGGCCGATTCCAGTGCGCTCGGCCCACCAAACCGTGTGCGCCCGACCCAGCTAACAGCATGCCACCGTGATGTCGCTGTGTTCCCGCGCCGACAGATGGGACCTGGGAACCATACTCCTCCCACGCAGCCCACTGCTTGCCCCGCACGTATACCGTCTGGCAGGGTAGACCCCACTCGCCAGGCTTCCCCTCGCCAGTCGTCCGTCGCCGTGCTCGATGGCGTCTTCACCTGGCGTCGCTGTGTCGTGGGCCCGTGGCGTCAGTGTCTGCCATTGAGTTTGTGTCGTGCGCGCCCACAGTCTCTGGCAAATGGGGCCAGCATCTCAGCTATGTCCTGCGCGTGTGCCTGGTGACTGCTCTGTGGGTTCCCCTGGTCAGGGACTTCTTCTTCTTCCCCAAACAGAATTCCGCCATCCGCGTGCTGGTCGGAATCTCCAAGCCTCACATCCCATGGACGCCGCTTTGTCCTTGCGCGTCTCGCTGGCCAGGTGGGCCCCGATGTCAGCTTCACCTCCGTTGGAACGAACTCCTGTGCCCCTCGTCGATCCGCTCGGGGCCGTAACCAAATCCACATGTACCGCCATGGATGTTGACCCGGGGTTTTCGCTGGGGCCGTTGCAACGACTCAAGGCGAGTATTGCACCAGCCTCCCCTGGTTCCGTGCCTATAGACCACCTGCGCACCCCTGGTGCGTTATCGGGCCAGCTAAGGATATCGCGTGGAGGGAGCTCAAAGCCGCCGCTGCTAGCCTTGTCATCTCTCGCCTTAGTGCTCGCCTCCGTGCCGACCCCTCTCTGGCCTCTCCTCGTGTCCGCGACCTCTCTGCCAGCCTGCCATCAAATTCTTCGCCGCCTGTGCAGTTGGGGGGCATAATCAACCGCATACCGTGGGGTTCCTCAACCACGCTCTCCGCCGCCAAAGAAAGGGATTGGGCCGCCGTCAGGTTTCAGGCGTGTGGCATTGTCGGGGACTCGCTAATGACTCCAGCAACTCCACCGCGCTTCCAGGACTGAGTTCGGGGCCTTCGCTGGTGGGTGAAGTCCTCGGTGCTCGTTGAATCGCGCGTCGGTGTTACTACGCCATCGCATGCTGTGGGGAGCTTCACTACCGCCACCATATCTGGTATGGACTGCGCTCCCAAGTTCACAAATCCATCTGCCTCGAGTAGGATTTATCAATGTCAAGAATCGTGTAGTCAATCACCGGTTTGCGCAACGCCGGCGAACTTCGCGGTCGCGTTGGTGGGTGCTGCCGCGGTCCGGTGCTCGGGGAAGAGGACACCGTGACCGTAGATAGGAAAAGCAGCGGCTCAGATCTGTAATGGGATACCCATTCGTGAGCGTGATCTGAGTGGTTGGATCCGATCCGACGGCCGAGGGCTAGAGCATGCCGTGGGGATCGGACAGCCGTTGATCCCTGATCCGAAGGTGGAAATCGCGTACCGGTTCAGTCCTAATCCGTGTGCATCGGTTTATAATCCAACGGCCCATATTCATCGATACCTCTTCACAGGTTACGTTTTGTTAAAGAGACCCTGATAAATATAAGAATCAACCCGCCGTCCTGTCTCGACTGTTCACTGAGTCTTAGGAATTTTATAGTTTGACCCCCCATGGTTCTCTGTATTTAGTGCTCGGTCCAGAGAACAAAGAAATTAGGTAAATACTTATAGAAATTAATTTTTAGTACACAAATAAATCAATAAACTTGGGAAATTCATATTTAATCCATCCTAGCTCCAATTTAATTTATTCCAGTGACATTTATTTTGTAATAATATTGCCTACTACTTGATAACACTGTTTTAACATGAAATCTATACTAGAATTGATTACTCAATTAATTTTGTAGCAAGCACACACGAACTTCGGAAATTCATAACTCACAATCCGTAACTCCGATTTGATCCGTTCAAGTTGCGTTAGTCTCGTAGAAACGTGTAGATCATTATAATGCAGTATATTATTATGTTTGGTGTGATGTTAATTTTATCTATACCATGTTTGTTTGTATTGTTACGACTAGCGCGAGGACACGTGTCATCTGAAAAGCAAGTTGGTACCTGGAATCTCAAGTGCCAGGCAAGTTGTGCCCTTGATTCACTTTTGTTACCCAATAATGTTCTTTATAATCATTTACCATGCATAGGTTTAATTTTGATGGGACCCAATAGGTCACCCTAGATTGTTTATCTCATTACCTTGATTACCCCTGAATCACTTGGGTAGTTTATGCTATTGCTTTACGTGGTTTTTGGATTAATATTTCATTATATCCATGTTCCAGTTATTTTGTTATTCTATTTATGTTCATGTCAAGATCATTATGTTATTGTTAATTGGAACATGGAGCTTAACTTGAGAACCACGTGCCACCACAAGGGAGGAATGGGACCCCTTGGCTGACTAATTAGGAAAGCTAGTGGAAGACTACCTTACCCGAAAGGGGCACGGGTAGTAGGGGAGTGGTCAGTGTAGGGAGGTCCTTGTTTGATTTTGCTGCGATGGCGGTCAGACGAGAACCCTGCATTGGAACTTCCCATAAACTGTAGCGGGTTTTCGGAAGCTAGTGAAACTTTGTAAAGGCCTCGTAGTGGATCCCTAGCCATTCACCTTGGTAGTGTCTAAGGGCCTAGCTAACCCTGGCGACATGGGAAACACGACTTGTGGGTAAAGGGTACAACCTCTGCAGAGTGTAAAACTGGTATACTAGCCGAGCTCACGGTCATGAGCGGCTCAGGACTCTCCGATGATTAAATTATGGAACCTAAACTCAATTTGTCATTTGCATTTGCATGGGATTTGTTATTAATTTTGTTCTATTATTATTTATTAAGGTTTGGTATTCACTTACACTTAGTAACTGCTAATAAAAGTTTGACCAACTACTTAAAAGCAATGCTCAGCTTTAACCTCTATTGTTGATCAGCCTTACACTTCATGAACTCCCACCTTTGGTGAGTTCATGTCACATTATTCCCCACAACTTGTTGAGCGATGAACATGTGTGAGCTCACCCTTGCTGTCTCACACCCCCCAACAGGAGAAGAACAGGTGGTTCAGGAGGAGCCACGTATCGAGGAGTTCGATCCGATCTAGGTGGCGTTTCTTAGTTGACATCGGCGCCAACGATCCTTAGTTCGTGTTATATTTATCTTTTATTTTGTAAGACTTCCGCTATGTATTAAATACTCTGATTATTGTGACATTTATCTCTATACACTCTGTTATTATATATGTTGTCTTCTTGGCGCATGTATGAGATGCACCCGGCTTTGTTCTTTAAAACCGGGTGTTATAGAAGTGGTATCAGAGGAAATGTTGACTGTAGGACGAAACCTAGATAGAAATGGACAAAACCCTTACCTACTTACCTTATTCTGATTCATTCTATACTCGTCTCATCTTGGTCTTGTCTCACCTTTTTGCTATTCTACTCTGATCATTCTTATCTTTTCTACTCTAAGACAAGATGGATTTCACACCTTGGAATCCTATGACTATGATCTTTCTAAGAGATAGGGAACCTAAGACAAAATTAAAACTATTTTCTCTATTTAAAATGTTGTTTGATTGTGCTGATGCTAAATGCCTGATTTGCTTCTTTGATTGATTGAATTATGGACATCTTAGCATGTACCATCATAAGGTATTAGCTTTAGTGGATAACACACTAATCTACTTAGCTAATAAATCAACCGCAGTAACATTTCTCGTAATTACTCGCCTTGTCTGCAATTCTTCCTTTCTTACCCTGTATTTCTAACCTAGATGGGCTACCCCTATAGTGTTAGAAGAGAGCACTATAGATGTGATCCTTGGTATGTCATGGTTAAGAAAGGTAAAGGCAGTTTATACACTGTGCTAAAGGAACCGTAGAACTCACCAGTTCTAAAGGACAAAGTTTTGAAGTTGAAGTTGCAGTAACTACCACCATCAGACTAGCGGCATTCTTAGTAGATGAGAAGTTTGTTGGTGACAACATCCGGTTGGTTAGAGATTTTTCGGATGTCTTTCTAAAGGAGTTACCAGGGATGCCACCAGATAAGGAAGTTGAGTTGGTCATTGATCTCTTACCTGGGACTACTCCTACCCTCAAACGGTCATATAGGATGTCTGTAGAAGAGTTAAAAGGACTTAAGAAGCAGTTAACAGAGTTATAAGAGGCTGGGTACATTCGTTCGGATTTTTCACCTTGTGGAGCGTCGATTCTATTTGTACAAAAGAAAGAAGGATCGCAAGGAATGTGCGTGGATGATAGGACCCTTAATGGTGTCACTATGAAGAACAAGTATCTATTACCCCGCATTGAGGATTTATTTAATCGGGTGAGAGGTGCAAGGGTATTCTCGAAGATTGATCTCCGATCGGGTTACCATCAAATGAAGATTAGGCTATCCGATATTCCCAAGACGGATTTCTTGACTCGATATGGATTATATGAGTTCACCGTTATGTCATTTGGACTAACCAATACACCGGCCTATTTTATGGATCTGAAGAATAAGGTGTTCATAATTTGGATAGATTCGTAGTGGTTTTCATCGATGATACTCTTATTTATTCCAAGAGTGATAGTGATCATGAGGAACGTCTGAGATCGGTGCTACAGAAGCTACGAGATAATCAACTCTACGCAAAGTATAGCAAATGCGAGTTTTGGATTGGCGAGGTGTCATTCCTTGAACATATCATTTCTAATGGTGGAATACCAGTGGATCCTGCTAAAGTCAAGGAGATAGTGGTGTGAAGCATACCCACTACAGTTACTGAGGTCCGGAGTTTCTTGGGATTTGTAGGATATTATCGAAGATTTATTGAAGGATTTTCTAAGATCGCTAAGCCTATGACCTCACTTCTGGAGAAGGAAAGAGAATCTAAGTGGGACGATAAGTGCCAAGACAGCTTTGATCAATTAAAGAAGAAATTGATATCACCACCAGTGTTGGTTATGCCAGATCTATAGAAAGGATTTGACATTTATTGTGATGCATGCGGCCAAGGCTTGGGATGTGTGCTTATGCGAGAAGGACGCGTGATTGCCTACATGTCTCGTCAGTTACGGAAACATGAATTGAACTATCCCATGCATGACTTGGAACTGGCTGCCATAGTGCATGCGCTTAAGATTTGGAGACATTACATTATGGGGACCAAGTGCCAAGTGTACACGGATCATGAGAGTCTGAAGTATATATTCACTCAGAAGGATCTCAACCTTAGACAACACCGTTGGTTGGAGCTTATTAAGGACTATGATTTGGAGATTCACTATCACCCGGGCAAGGCAAATTTGGTTGCAGATGCCTTGAGTCGAAAGGAGCATGTTCATTCAGCTATTGTTGCCCAGCTACCCGATGAGATTGTTGAGGATTTCAGGAGACTTAACCTGGGGATAGTTTGCTCATACTGAAGGAGTTACTATTGATGTGGAACCTACTTTGGAGCAAGAGATCCGCAAAGGACAAATTGGTGATGCTAAAATAAAAGAGATTAAGGATCTGATTACTGAAGGTCGAGTTCCGGAATTTACGGAAGATGAGCAAGGCACCGTATGGTTCAAGGATCGGATATGTGTTCCTGATATTGAAAGCCTTCGTGAGACTATTTTAAAGGAGGCCCATGACTTGGATTATTCTATTCATCCTGGTAGTACCGAGATGTATCAGGATTCGAAGCAGAAATACTGGTGGTATGGATTGAAGAGAGATGTGGCTGCACATGTGGCTATGTGCGATGTGTGTCAAAGAGTTAAGGCTGAACACCAGAGACAGCTGGACTACTATACCCATTAAAGATACCCAAATGGAAGTGGAAAGAGATTGGTATGGACTTCATTACTGGATTGCCACGCACCTCGAAAGGATATGATTCTATATGGGTTATTGTGGATAGACTGACCAAAGCGGCTCATTTCGTTCCGGTCAAGACTACTTATAAGGTATCTCAATTGGCAGAGTTATATATGGCTCGGATTGTGTCTTTACATGGTGTACCGAAGAAGATCATTTTGGATAGAGGATACAGTTTACCTCCAGACTTTGGAAAAGTTTTCATGAGAATATGGATACGAAGTTGAATTTTAGTTCGCCCTAACATCCCAGACTGAAAGGACTAATCAAGTATTGGAGGACATGTTGAGAGCTTGTGCCCTTCAGCATGGTAGTAGTTGGGACAAGAGTCTACCCTATGCTGAGTTCTCATATAATAGATAACAGGCTAGTCTGAAGATGTCACTGTTCGAGACTCTGTATGACAGGAAATGCAGGACTCCTCTATTTTTGGACCAGACTAGAGGAAGACAGATCTTTGGACCCAAACTTATTCAAGCGGCAAAAGAGTTATGCTGATAATAAAAGGAGACCACTGGAATTTGAAGAAGGAGATTATGTGTACCTCAAGGTGTCACCGCTTCACGGATTGAGGAGATTTAAAGTCAAGGACAAATTGTTCCCTCGCTTTATTGGACCATTCATAGTTTTTAGGCGAGTTGGAGAGATGGCCTATCAACTCGAGCTACCTGATAATCTATCTGATGTGCATAATGTATTCCATGTATCTCAAATTAAGAAGTGTCTCCGTGTCCCTGAGGAACAGTTACCAATGGAAGAGCTCAGTGTTCAGGGAGATTTGACTTATATGAAATATCCTATCAAGATTCTTGATACTTTGACCCGAGTTACAAGAAATAAGGTGATAAAGATGTGCAAAGTGCAATAGAGTCACCATGGAGAAGATGAAACAACTTGGGAAAGAGAAGAAGAACTCCGCATAGATTTTCCCCATCTTTTCACTAGACCTTCCTAAATCTCGAGGACGAGATTCTTTTTAAGGGGGGTAGGATTTGTAATACTCATTTGTAAGAGCTAATATCAAAGAGAGAAACAAGTTCACTTTATCTATGTGGGAGTCTGAACTTTTTGTGCCATCACATGTGAACACCCTATTTTAAAACAGATAATTATAAAATATATGCCACTAAATCATTGCATCATGCTGAGATTTTTATTTTTGTGTGCATCTTGTGACAATATAAAAATAATGTAAAAAGAAGTATATTAAAAATCCAAATTTGAAGATTCAACCCTAATTTTCAGATTGAAGTTTAGAGAAGAGAAAGAGAAATTATATACAAAAATGAAGAAATATATATATAAATAGTTAAACCATCCATATTATTGGGTTCAATTTGTACATTTCAAATGAATATAAGTTCACATTTAAAATTGGGTTCAAATTTGAATTCTAGAAATTAAAAGAAAAAGATAAAAGGAAAGAAAAGAAAAAAAAGATAAACAAACTCGCTTGGGCCGATTCCAGTGCGCTCGGCCCACCAAACCGTGTGCGCCCGACCCAGCTAACAGCATGCCACCGTGATGTCGCTGTGTTCCCGCGCCGACAGATGGGACCTGGGAACCATACTCCTCCCACGCAGCCCACTGCTTGCCCCGCACGTATACCGTCTGGCAGGGTAGACCCCACTCGCCAGGCTTCCCCTCGCCAGTCGTCCGTCGCCGCGCTCGATGGCGTCTTCACCTGGCGTCGCTGTGTCGTGGGCCCATGGCGTCAGTGTCTGCCGTTGGGTTTGTGTCGTGCGCGCCCACAGTCTCTGGCAAATGGGGCCAGCATCTCAGCTATGTCCTGCGCGTGTGCCTGGTGACTGCTCTGTGGGTTCCCCTGGTCAGGGACTTCTTCTTCTTCCCTAAACAGAATTCCGCCATCCGCGTGCTGGTCGGAATCTCCAAGCCTCACATCCCATGGACGCCGCTTTGTCCTTGCGCGTCTCGCTGGCCAGGTGGGCCCCGATGTCAGCTTCACCTCCGTTGGAACGAACTCCTGTGCCCCTCGTCGATCCGCTCGGGGCCGTAACCAAATCCGCATGTACCGCCATGGATGTTGACCCGGGGTTTTCGCTGGGGCCGTTGCAACGACTCAAGGCGAGTATTGCACCAGCCTCCCCTGGTTCCGTGCCTATAGACCACCTGCGCACCCCTGGTGCGTTATCGGGCCAGCTAAGGATATCGCGTGGAGGGAGCTCAAAGCCGCCGCTGCTAGCCTTGTCATCTCTCGCCTTAGTGCTCGCCTCCGTGCCGACCCCTCTCTGGCCTCTCCTCGTGTCCGCGACCTCTCTGCCAGCCTGCCATCAAATTCTTCGCCGCCTGTGCAGTTGGGGGGCATAATCAACCGCATACCGTGGGGTTCCTCAACCACGCTCTCCGCCGCCAAAGAAAGGGATTGGGCCGCCGTCAGGTTTCAGGCGTGTGGCATTGTCGGGGACTCGCTAATGACTCCAGCAACTCCACCGCGCTTCCAGGACTGAGTTCGGGGCCTTCGCTGGTGGGTGAAGTCCTCGGTGCTCGTTGAATCGCGCGTCGGTGTTACTACGCCATCGCATGCTGTGGGAGCTTCACTACCGCCACCATATCTGGTATGGACTGCGCTCCCAAGTTCACAAATCCATCTGCCTCGAGTAGGATTTATCAATGTCAAGAATCGTGTAGTCAATCACCGGTTTGCGCAACGCCGGCGAACTTCGCGGTCGCGTTGGTGGGCGCTGTCGCGGTCCGGTGCTCGGGGAAGAGGACACCGTGACCGTAGATAGGAAAAGCAGCGGCTCAGATCTGTAATGGGATACCCATTCGTGAGCGTGATCTGAGTGGTTGGATCCGATCCGACGGCCGAGGGCTAGAGCATGCCGTGGGGATCGGACAGCCGTTGATCCCTGATCCGAAGGTGGAAATCGCGTACCGGTTCAGTCCTAATCCGTGTGCATCGGTTTATAATCCAACGGCCCATATTCATCGATACCTCTTCACAGGTTACGTTTTGTTAAAGAGACCCTGATAAATATAAGAATCAACCCGCCGTCCTGTCTCGACTGTTCACTGAGTCTTAGGAATTTTATAGTTTGACCCCCCATGGTTCTCTGTATTTAGTGCTCGGTCCAGAGAACAAAGAAATTAGGTAAATACTTATAGAAATTAATTTTTAGTACACAAATAAATCAATAAACTTGGGAAATTCATATTTAATCCATCCTAGCTCCAATTTAATTTATTCCAGTGACATTTATTTTGTAATAATATTGCCTACTACTTGATAACACTGTTTTAACATGAAATCTATACTAGAATTGATTACTCAATTAATTTTGTAGCAAGCACACACGAACTTCGGAAATTCATAACTCACAATCCGTAACTCCGATTTGATCCGTTCAAGTTGCGTTAGTCTCGTAGAAACGTGTAGATCATTATAATGCAGTATATTATTATGTTTGGTGTGATGTTAATTTTATCTATACCATGTTTGTTTGTATTGTTACGACTAGCTCGAGGACACGTGTCATCTGAAAAGCAAGTTGGTACCTGGAATCTCAAGTGCCAGGCAAGTTGTGCCCTTGATTCACTTTTGTTACCCAATAATGTTCTTTATAATCATTTACCATGCATAGGTTTAATTTTGATGGGACCCAATAGGTCACCCTAGATTGTTTATCTCATTACCTTGATTACCCCTGAATCACTTGGGTAGTTTATGCTATTGCTTTACGTGGTTTTTGGATTAATATTTCATTATATCCATGTTCCAGTTATTTTGTTATTCTATTTATGTTCATGTCAAGATCATTATGTTATTGTTAATTGGAACATGGAGCTTAACTTGAGAACCACGTGCCACCACAAGGGAGGAATGGGACCCCTTGGCTGACTAATTAGGAAAGCTAGTGGAAGACTACCTTACCCGAAAGGGGCAAGGGCAGTAGGGGAGTGGTCAGTGTAGGGAGGTCCTTGTTTGATTTTGCTGCGATGGCGGTCAGACGAGAACCCTGCATTGGAACTTCCCATAAACTGTAGCGGGTTTTCGGAAGCTAGTGGAACTTTGTAAAGGCCTCGTAGTGGATCCCTAGCCATTCACCTTGGTAGTGTCTAAGGGCCTAGCTAACCCTGGCGACATGGGAAACACGACTTGTGGGTAAAGGGTACAACCTCTGCAGAGTGTAAAACTGGTATACTAGCCGAGCTCACGGTCATGAGCGGCTCAGGACTCTCCGATGATTAAATTATGGAACCTAAACTCAATTTGTCATTTGCATTTGCATGGGATTTGTTATTAATTTTGTTCTATTATTATTTATTAAGGTTTGGTATTCACTTACACTTAGTAACTGCTAATAAAAGTTTGACCAACTACTTAAAAGCAATGCTCAGCTTTAACCTCTATTGTTGATCAGCCTTACACTTCATGAACTCCCACCTTTGGTGAGTTCATGTCACATTATTCCCCACAACTTGTTGAGCGATGAACATGTGTGAGCTCACCCTTGCTGTCTCACACCCCCCCACAGGAGAAGAACAGGTGGTTCAGGAGGAGCCACGTATCGAGGAGTTCGATCCGATCTAGGTGGCGTTTCTCAGTTGACATCGACGCCAACGATCCTTAGTTCGTGTTATATTTATCTTTTATTTTGTAAGACTTCCGCTATGTATTAAATACTCTGATTATTGTGACATTTATCTCTATACACTCTGTTATTATATATGTTGTCTTCTTGGCGCATGTATGAGATGCACCCGGCTTTGTTCTTTAAAACCGGGTGTTACACCATAAGGCATGTGTGACGCTCGTTGGGAAAGAGGGATGACTTGTTGAAGGCGGTGGCAGCGAGTCCTTCATTGTCGGAGTCGGAAGAGGAGCAATCCGAATCCCACTCCTTGCCTAGATGCGCCTCGCCCTTTGCCTTCTTATAGTTCTTCTTCTTCTCCCTCTTGTTCCCTTGATCCCGATCACTATCATTGTCGGGACAGTTAGCAATAAAATGACCAAGCTTACTACATTTGAAGCATGAGTGCTTCCCCGTTTTCTTGGTCTTGCTTGGCTGCCCCT
Organism: Zea luxurians; assembly: GCA_029449295.1. Classification (NCBI taxonomy): domain Eukaryota; kingdom Viridiplantae; phylum Streptophyta; class Magnoliopsida; order Poales; family Poaceae; genus Zea; species Zea luxurians. The sequence continues at coordinate 189,265 of JAOPSE010000806.1, forward strand.
TGCGACCTTTTAGCGCCGTCTTGAATCTCTTGATGATGAGAGCCATCTCTTCATCGTTAAGTCCGACCGCCTCAATTTGTGCCACCTTGCTAGGTAGCGTCTCCTTGCTTCTTGTTGCCTTGAGAGCAAGAGGTTGAGGCTCATTGATTGGACCATTCAATGCGTCGTCCACGTATCTTGCTTCCTTGATCATCATTCGCCCACTCACGAACTTTCCAAGTATCTCCTCGGGCCTCATCTTGGTGTACCTAGGATTCTCACAAATATTGTTTACAAGATGAGGATCAAGGACAGTAAAAGACCTTAGCATTAGGCAGACAACGTCGTGGTCCGTCCATCGCGTGCTTCCATAGCTTCTTATCTTGTTGACAAGGGTCTTGAGCCGGTTGTATGTTTGGGTTGGCTCTTCTCCCCTTATCATAGCGAATCTCCCGAGTTCGCCCTCCACCAACTCCATCTTGGTGAGCATTGTGACGTCATTCCCCTCATGAGAGATCTTGAGGGTGTCCCAAATTTGCTTGGCGTTATCCAAGCCGCTCACTTTGTGGTATTCATCCCTGCACAATGAAGCTAGAAGAACAGTAGTAGCTTGTGCATTTTTATGAATTTGCTCATTAATGAACATGGGACTATCTGTACTATCAAAGTGCATTCCACTCTCTACAATCTCCCATATACTAGGATGGAGAGAGAACAAGTGACTACGCATTTTGTGACTCCAAAAACCGTAGTCCTCTCCATCAAAATGAGGAGGTTTACCAAGTGGAATAGATAATAAATGAGCATTTGTACTTTGAGGAATACGAGAGTAATCAAAAGAAAAGTTCGAATTGACCGTTTTCTTTTTCTCGTAGTCGTCATCGTCCTTTTGGGAAGAGGAAGATTCGTCGCTATCGTAGTAGATGATCTCCTTGATGCACCTTGTCTTCTTCTTCTTCCCGTCTTTGCGCTTGTGGCCCGAGCCCGAGTAGGTAGGCTTGTCATCTTTCGATTCATTGAAGATAGACTCCTTCTCGTTGTTGACCACCATCCCCTTTCCCTTAGGATCCATCTCTTCGGGCGATTAGTCCCTTCGTGAAGAGAACGGCTCCGATACCAATTGAGAGCACCTAGAGGGGGGGTGAATAGGTGATCCTGTAAAACTTAAAACTTAAGCCACAAAACTTGGTTAAGTATTAGCACAATAATCACAAGTGGCTAGAGAGGAGTCTCAACAAAACATAATAACCACAAAGATATCAATCACAGAGATGGCACGGTGGTCATCCCGTGGTTCGGCCAGGACCAACGCTTGCCTACTCCATGTTGTGGCGTCCCAACGGACAAGGGTTGCAATCAACCCCTCTTAAGCGGTCCAAAGACCCACTTGAATACCATGGTGTTTTGCTTTGCTTTTCTTAATCCCGTTTGCGAGGAATCTCCACACCTTGGAGCCTCTCGCCCTTACACTTGAAGTTCACAAAGAAGCACGGAGCAAGGGAGGGATTAGCAACTCACACAAGACACAAAGATCACAGCAAATACGCACACACAAGACCCAGACTTGAGCTCAAGAGACTAGCACACTAGAACGGAGCTCAAATCACTAGAATGTCAAACAAGTGCGCAGGAATGGAGTGTGAGTGATCAAGAGTGCTCAAGGAATGCTTGGTATTCTCCTCCATGCGCCTAGGGGTCCCTTTTATAGCCCCAAGGCAGCTAGGAGCCGTTGAGAGCAATCTGGGAAGGCAATTCTTGCCTTCTGTCGCGTGGCGCACCGGACAGTCCGGTGCACACCGGACACTGTCCGGTGCCCGATTTCTTTCCTTCTATGGCGAAGCCGACCGTTGGCAGCCTTGGAGCCGTTGGCGCACCGGACAGTCCGGTGCCCCCTTCTAGCCGTTGGCTCGGCCATGTGTCCCGCGCAGATCGCGCGGCCGACCGTTGGCCCAGCTGACCGTTGGCTCACCGGACAGTCCGGTGCACACCGGACAGTCCGGTGAATTATAGCCGTACGTCGCCGGTGAATTCCCGAGAGCGGCCAGTTTGCTCAAGCCAGGCTGGCGCACCAGACACTGTCCGGTGCTCCCAGACTGAGCAGAGTCTTGGCTGCTCGAGCCAAGACAATTCCAATTCGATTTTTCCTGTTCCTATCATTTAGACACAATACATTAGTCTCTAAAACAATGTACTAAGTCTGAGAAACATACCTTTATCCTTGATTTGTACTTTGTCCACCATTTTACACTTAGGCACTTGTATTGGACACTAAATCACCAAAATACTTAGAAATGGCCCAAGGGCACATTTCCCTTTCAAACAGAGGCAGCGAGGAGTCAGGACTGGTAAGAATTCCCAATTCTGATAGGTGCTGCTTGAGTGATGCGAAGGCTGCCGCTTGTTCTGGTCTCCATGCGAAGTATTTCACGCCACGCAGTGTCTTGAGGAAAGGTAGACTCCGCTCTATGGACATGGAGATGAATCTGTTCAGAGCGGCTGGTCTGCCTGTCAGACGCTGGACGTCCCTGGTTGACTGTGGGGGTGTCATGTTGGTGATTGCTTGAATCTTGGTCGGGTTGGCCTCAATCCCGCGGTGCGACACCAGGTAGCCCAGTATCTTCCCCTGGCGAACTCCGAAGACGCACTTCTCGGGGTTGAGGCGAAGTCGTGCGTCCCACATATTTGCGAATGTCTCTGCGAGGTCGGCCAGGTGATCCTCTTTATTTTTTGCTGGCGACGACGATGTCGTCCACATACGTGAAAATGTTCCATCCTACTTGGCTCTCGAGCACCGTCTTGGTGAGGCGAGAGAAGGTTGACCCAGCGTTCTTGAGTCCCTCCGGCATTCTGACGAAGCAATATGTGCCGAAGGGTGTGATGAAACTGGTACTGGCCTTGTCTTCCTCCTTCATGTATATTTGGTGGTAGCCGGAGAAGCAGTCAAGAAGTGACATGACTTCGCATCCGGCTGCACTATCGACTATCTTGTCGATCCATGGCAACGGGAAATTATCCTTGGGGTAGGCCTTATTGAGGCTGGTGAAATCGATGCACATACACCACTTGCCGCTTTTCTTTTGCACCATGACTACGTTGGCAAGCCACGTAGGGTAGGCGACTGGTTCAATGAAATTGGCCTCAAGCAGGTGGTGTACTTCGGCTTTGGCGGCTTCTGTTTTTTCATCAAACATTTTGCGCAACCGCTGCTTCTTTGGGCGCACCGAAGGGTCGATGCCTAGACTGTGCTCGATGACGGTGCGACTGACTCCGACCAGGTCGAGGGCAGACCAGGCGAAGACATCCTTATTTCTGGAGAGACAGGAGATGAGTTTCTCCTCGTCTTGCGAAGTCAGGTCTTCGCTTATGATGACTGTTTGCTTGGGCGTCACCGGGTCGAGGGGAACTGTCTTCGTTCTGTCGTTGCTCTGCAGTTGTGCCTTCTCATGTTCGTTGGCAGCTGGGTGGGTAGCCTCAAAGACTTCGTGCTGCGTCGTAAGGCAGTGTACGTTCTGTTGACCTAGAACAAAGTCTCTCTCAATGTTACACGCAGTTTGCTGGTTACCGTAAACTGTTATTGCGCCTTGCGTACCCGAAATTTTCATGCAGAGGTATAATCCGTGAATGGCCGCTTCAAATTTGTTGATAGAGCCCCAACCCATTATGGCGTTGTAGGGATAGACCATGTCGACGATGTCAAAGGTGATCTGTTTGCTTCGTGCATTGGGTGCTACGCTGAAGGACAGGGGTAGCTCTATCTTGCCCACAGGGAAGGTGCCCTTGCCGCCGAAGCCATATAGGGGATTGTCCGAAGGCTTGAGTAAGCTGTGGCTGATGCCCATGCGGTCGAAGGCATGGAGGAAGATAATGTCCGCCTGGCTGCTGTTGTTAACGAGGACTTTGTGCAGGTCCCAGCCTGCCACACTGCAGTTGATTACCATGGCGTCGATGTGGGGTGCGCTGCGTAGATCAACATCTCTGGCATCGAAGGTTAGTGGCACATGTGACCACTTCGTTTGCACGACTGGGCCGGTGATGGCGACGTGGTTGATGCTTCGGTAGTGATCCCTCTTTTGCCGCTTCGTGTCGAAGTCGACGCTGGACCCTCCGGTGATCATGTGAATGACTCCGCGATGCGGCTGGTCAGCGAAGTCTTCTTGTTTTGGTGCTTGGGGGTGATTTTGGTGGTGTAGGTTTGGTTGATGCGGAGGCGGGAGTGGGGGTGGTACGACTTGTACCTCCTGTTGGTGCGGATATGCGTGGTTGGGTAGATGCTGGGTGTGGCTGTGGTTGTATGGTTGTGGGTAGTGGTGTTGATATGTGTGCGCGACAACTCTTTGGTTGTCGGCGGGTTGTGCCCGAGACATCCTGTCCCTGGTGGCCTTCGTTTCCGGGCAATCCCTCGTTGGGTGCGTGTAGTCTTTGCCGTGAAACAGGCAGTAATACCTGCGCGGTTGGTGCGCCCGTCCCCGGCCCCGGCCACGCGTGCCATTGCCGCGGCCCTAGGGGGGATAATCTTGACGGCGAGCGGCCTCGCCAGCCGGGTGCTGTATGGCTATGTTGTGCACCTGCTGCTGACTGCGGTTGTCCTGACCGGAGTCTGACTGCGAAGGCCTTGTCCAGGTTTGGCTGGACTACGGAGGATCCTTGGGCTTTCTCTGAGACTCAACCTTGCGCTGATGGAGCTCTTCGGATCTGGCGTACTTCTCAAATAACTGATAGAGCTCTTGGAGGTTTTTGGGTGGGTCCCTGATGCAGTGACTGTATAGGACGCCAGCCCGAAGGCCACTGATGGCGTAGTGTATGGCAATTTGGTCGTCGACCGAAGGCAGTTGTGACTTGAGAGTCAGGAACTTGCAGTAGTACTCCCGTAGGGTTTCCTTCTCTTGTTGTTTGCAGAGCGACAACTCAGCCAAGGCATCGGTGTCTGGGCGGTACCCTTGGAAGTTAAGCAAAAACTTGTCTCGGAGACTTCTCCAGGAGTCGATGGACAATGGGGGCAACCTGGTGTACCAGGTCAAGGCCGGACCCTCGAGGGCGATGATGAAGGACTTGGCCATTGTGGCGTCGTCCCCTCCGGATGATGCAATGGCGACTTGATAGCTCATGATGTATTGTGCTGGGTCGGTACTGCCGTTGTATTTGGGGTAGGTCCCTACCCTGAAGTTGGCGGGGCATGGTGACACTTGGAGTTGCGGCGCCAGGGGGCTTCGCTCATCAAGGTAGTTGATGCCTTGGAAAGCTACTGCGTGCGGGATGAAGGGTCCACGCTAGGGAATGAATAAGTCTCCGGCTGGCGCACGCTGTTGGAGAGGCGGGCCGTTCTGCAGACCGTGTTGGCCTTCGCGCTGCATGAGCGCAATCTCTTGCTCGAGTTCCTGAGCCCTCTGCTCTTCGTCTTGTATCATCTGGCGCACCTTGGCTTGCGCGGAGACGCGTTGGCGCTTGGCCTCGAGGATTTCTTTCTGCTTTTGGAGGTTGCAGTTCTTGATGCGCAGGGCCCGTAGCTGTAGCTGTTCCTCTGCTGAAATGCCGATGACTTCACCGTCCTCTGTTGCGTCCTCGCCCTCTAGTGGAGCGAAGCCTGGGGGTGGTTCTTGAGGTTGCCCCTCCGGAGCTGTAGGTGCGGAGGGTGCCTTCGGGAGTGGGTTGATCGTTGCGATGTCTCTTGCTGAGTGCTTTGTCTTCGCAGGCTTCTTGGTGGGTGGTGTATGCGAGGGCCTTGCCCTTTTTCTCGGCTAGCAGTGCTGCTTTCGCTGCTTCATCGACGGATGGGGCTGCCTTCGAGCTAGCTCTCTTGGGTGCCATCGCGGGTGGTTTGTTCATAGCACGAACGGTGGACGCCAAATGTTGGCACTTGCTCTCCTGGGCAAGATGATCCAATGGGGGAGTGGAAAGAATGCAAACAAGGTTTAACTCGAGATAGCAATTGCTCCGTTAATCCAGCCTCTCAAGGGCACTGTACCGGGGTATTTATAGGTGCCCGAGCGCCTAACATCCCGATGTAAGGACGTTTATGCCCTCAGGCACCTGGATTATCCCCAGAATATTCCCATAAGGGAGGGTTACAGACTGTCATTACAGAAAAGCTATTACAAATCGGGCCCGTAATACGCTTCTCCGTGCGGGGCCTGTTACAATGGGCCGAATCCTACGTGGGCCTCCAGGTTGGGTGAGGACGTGGGATGGAGAGACTTCGTCGTAGGCCTTCGTCTTGCAATGAAGAGGATGAAGGGAAGGCCGCGCCAGTCATCTTGCCTCTGTTGGTGCCGCGAGTTGACGAAGGCCTGGAGCGAAGGGTAGCGTCTTCGCCTTCGCCCCAACAATAATATTTGATAGAATCACACTGTTGCTACCTAAGGACAACGCTCAAGCCCATGAGGACCTGAATTGGATCAATAACATGTTAGCATATGTGAAAGGGAAATGGCCTCAACATTTCCTATAATCAATTTTGGCTTTTGACGTCCGTCACAAACCATGTGGACTAACTAGTTTGCCTAGTTGATATTTTTCTCAGGTGCATATAGTTCAAATACATATACAAAGAAAATGACCGCGGGACAATTCTTCAAGTTTGGAGCAAACAGACTTGCTGCACCGAGTGGCGCACCGGACAGTCCGGTGCGCTGGCTGGAGCACTCCGCGAACTGGCTGCTCTCGGGTTTTCTCAGCGCTCGTCCACTAAAAATCATCGGACAGTCCGGTGAGACAACAAGCAATGGTCAACTTCGCTCAACGGTCGACTGTTCGACTCTGCGCGTAGTCTGAAGCGTCAGAAGTCAGAAGATAGTCTGAGATGATAGGTCGCACCGGACTGTCCGGTGCAGCAAAAGGACAGACGACTTCAACGGTCAACCGCTCCAAAACCCAACGGTCGGCTGAAGTAGCACGCACCGGACAGTGAACAGTACTGTGTCCGGTGCACCACCGGACTGTCCGGTGTGCCCATCGACAGAGCAATCAGCATAGTGGTTGGGGCTATAAATACCCCCCAACCACCACCATTCAAGCCATCCAAGCAACCCGCTCTCCTCATTCAATACAAGAGCAAAGAATACACTCCAAAGACACAATCAAAGCCTTCAATCCTCTCCAAGTTCTAAAATCAAGTTAAGTGATCAAAAGGTGTTTAGTGACTTGAGAGAGGGTGACTTGTGTTTGTTTTGTTGATCTTGTTGCTTGGTTGCTTTCTTCATCTCTCTCCAAACATTCTAAGTGATTTGTAAAGCTAGCAAGAGATACCTAATTGTGTGGTGATCCTTACGGGGTCTTAGTGAACTATGAGATTGAGAAGAAACACTCAACTGGTCTAAGTGACCAATTGAGAGAGGGAAAGGGTTGAAATAGACCCGGCCTTTGTGGCCTCCTCAACGGGGAGTAGGTTCTTTGGAACCGAACCTCGAGAAACAAATCGTTGTCTCCATTTGTGTTGATCTTCACTATTTGATTTGTTTCTTCCCTCTCCCCTCTCACTAAAAGTTCTCTTGCTCACATTGTTTTGAGTTAGCTCCAAAAGTTATCCGCATTAATTGAGCAACTCATAGCAATAAGAACTATCTTCCTCACTCCAAATTCAATGTCATTTATTTCTAACACTAACCTTGGGTGAAGTGCGTGTTCAAAGTTTATAATTTTTAGGTTTCGCATATTCACCCCCCTTTAAGCGACTTTCAATTGGTATCAAAGCCCAGTGCTTCATTAGAGTTTAACAACTCGAAGTGATTCGAGAGAACACACCAAAAGAGAGATGGTGATCTGGGAAAAGCCCGTATCTTCGGGAAAGAAGAATGAAGAAAGGACTCTATAGAAGGAGACCGGCGACAAGCACAAAGGAGGAATCTGTTGGGGTGACAAGGAGGAATCCGTTGGGGTGACAAGTCACATAGGAAGGGTGACAAGAAGAAAAAGAAGATGAAGAAGGTGGTCTACTATGAGACCGATTCTTCCTCACCTTCCACCTCCGGCGTCGAGTCCACATCTTCAAAGCGCCAAGAGCGTAAGAAGTATAGTAAGATGCCTCTTCGCTATCCTCACATTCCTAAACGTGCTCCTTTACTTTCTGTACCCCTAGGAAAACCACCATATTTTGATGTGTATGTGGAGTGGTAAAATGAGGCACTATCTAACCTCACTCCACGAAAGTATTTGGAATATTGTTGATTTTGGAGCGCAGGCACCACAGGTGGAGACTAGGACTATGAATCCGATGAGGCCGCCCATATAAGGCACTTCAACTCCTAAGCCACCTCCATACTCCTCGCTTCCTAGTGCAGGGAGGAGTACAACAAGGTGCAAGAGTTGAAGAGTGCCAAAGAAATTTAGAACATCCTTAAGACGACACATGAAGGGGATGAGGTGACCAAGATCACCAAGCGAGAAACGATCGAGGGAGAACTCTGTCGATTCATCCTCAACAAAGGAGAAGAGCCACAAGCAATGTACAACCGGCTCAAGGCAATGGTCAACCAAGTTCGCAACCTCAGGAGCACCAAGTGGGATGACCATGAAATGGTCAAGGTTATTCTAAGATCTCTTGTTTCTCGTAAACCCACAAGTTCAATTAATTCGTGGAGATCCTAGATATAAACAGATGTCTCCCGAGGAGGTCATTGGCAAGTTTGTGAGCTTTGAATTTATGATCAAAGACTCCAAACATACTGTCAACTTGGAGCAAGGCGCCACCTCCACACCCGAGGTGCAACCCGTTGCATTCAAAGCAATGGAAGAAAAGAAGGAAGAGTCTACACCAACAAGTAGACTCCCAATCGACGCCTCCAAGATTGACAATGAGGAGATTGCTCTTATCATCAAGAGCTTTCGGTAAATCCTCAAGCAAAGGAAGGAGAAGGACTACAAACCCCGCTCCAAGAGGGTTTGCTACAGGTGTGGTAAGTCCGGCCATTTTATCGCTAAATATCCATATACAAGTGATAGTGGCAGGGACGACGACAAGAAAGGGAAGAAGAAGATGGCAAAGAAAAGATACTACAACAAGAAGAAGGGCGGCGAGGCGCACATGGGGCGGGAATGGGACTCCGATGAGAGCTCCACCGACTCCTCCTCCAACGAGGACGCCGCCAACATCGCTGTCAACAAAGGTCTTCTCTTCCGCAACATCGGCCACAAATGCCTCATGGCTAGCAAAAAGAAGAAGGTACATTCTAGAGATACCCCAAATACACTACTTCCGATGATGAGGGTAGCTCTAGTGACAATGATGATGATTTGACTTCTCTTTTTGCAAACCTTACCAAAGAGCAAAAGAAGAAAATTAATGAATTGATAGAAACCATTAATGAGAAGGATGATATCTTAGAATGCCTAGAGGACTTGCTCGTTAAGAAAAATAAAAAGTTTGTTAAGCTAAAAGATGCTTATGCTCTTGAAGTAGAAAAATGTGAAAACTTGTCTAAAGAGCTTAATATTTAAAATGATTCAATTTCTTGTCTTAGAACTGAAAATGTTGGTTTAATTGCTAAGATTGAAGAATTGAATGCTTGCAAACCCTCTACATCTACCATTGACCATGTTACCATTTGCACTAGATGTAGATATATTAATGTTGATGCTATGAATGATCACCTTGCTATGATTAAAGAAAAAAATGATCACATATCCAAATTAAATGCTAAAATTGTCGAGCATGAACTAGAGAATGAAAATTTTAAATTTGCTCGTAGTATGCTTTATAATGGGAGACGCCCTGACAATAAGGATGGCATTGGTTTCCAACAAGGATGCCAAGGCAATATCAAACTTAATGCCCCTAAGAACAAGCTTTCTAACTTTGTTAAGGTCAAGATTCCCATGGTTCATGATAGGGAAGGTTACATTTTATATCCTAAGAACTATCCTGAGCACAAAATTAGAAGAATTCATGGTAGAAAATCTCATTTTGTTTCTCATCATGCTTATATGTATAGTAATGAGGCTTCTAGCTCTAGGCATACAACTCATATCAAAATGCTTAACAAAAAGATTGTTGATGCATCTAATGAACATAGCATTTCATTTAAGACTTTTGATGCATCATTTATGCTCACTAACAAATCAGGCAAGGTAGTTGCCAAATATGTTGGGGGCAAACACAAGAGTCCAAATACTTGTGTTTGGGTACCCAAGGTGCTTGTTTCTAATGTGAAAGGACCCAAGACCATTTGGGTACCTAAGAACAAGGCCCAAATTTGTTTTGTAGGTTTATGCATCCGACGGAACAAGTTGGATAATTGATAGCGGGTGCGCAAACCACTTGACAAGGGAGAAAAGGATGTTCTCCTCATATGAGAAAAACGATGGTCCCCAAAGAGCAATCACATTCGGGGTTGGAAATCAAGGTTTGGTCAAACGATTGGGTAAAATTGCTATATCTCCTGGTCATTCCATTCTAATGTTTTTCTTGTAGATTCTTTAGATCAGAACTTGCTTTCTGTTTCTCAATTATGTAAAATGGGCTACAACTGTCTATTTACTGATATTGATGTTACCATCTTTAGAAGAAGTGATGATTCAATAGCTTTTAAGGGAGTGTTAGATGGTCAGCTATATTTAGTTGATTTCAATGATAACAATGCTGAACTAGACACTTGCTTAATTGCTAAGACCAATATGAGCTGGCTCTGGCATCGCCGACTTGCTCATGTTGGGATGAAGAATCTTCACAAGCTTCTAAAGGGGAGCACATTTTAGGACTAACAAATGTTCATTTTGAGAAAGATAGGATTTGTAGCACATGTCAAGCAAGGTAGCAGGATGGAGTTCATCATCCACACAAGAACATCATGACGACTGAGAGGCCGCTTGAGCTACTCCACATGGATCTATTCAGCCCGATTGCTTACATAAGCATCAGCTGGAGTAAGTATTGTCTTGTAATTGTGGATGATTATTGTCGCTTCACTTGGGTATTCTGTAATACCCAAATTTGTAAATCAAATAAAAAGAGATAGTTATTCCTAGATAATATTCCTCTTTTATGATATCACATGTGAACAACCTTATTTAAGTGAGTACATGAAACAAATGACATCTAAAAATAAATCATGCATCATGCTGGTGTTTATTTGTTTGTGCATTTGTCTACAATGGTAATGATAATAAGAATACATGAAAGAAGAGAATTAGCTCTAACCTAATTTGCACTCTAGAAATTAGAAAAGAGAAGAAAGAAAATACTATGTGAATAAAAATAAGTATATAAAAATATATTATTCCTACACTAGGATTTGAATTTGTACATTTGACTCAAAGGTGAAATTCATAACAAGATTCAAATTCAAATTGGAGATTCAAATGAAAAGGAAAATAAAATCAAAAAGAAAAGGGAAAATACAAAAGAAAAAGGGAAAAACAACTAATCGGGCTCGCTCGGTCTTATTTCGGCCCAGTTCGCATTTCTTTCGCGCGGCCCATCCGCGAGGAATTACGTGCCGACATGCGGGCCCGCCTGGTTAGTCACGCCCGCGCTTCCTTCTTTCCTTTACGCCGATGTGTGGGATCCAGTTGGCAGCGCCCACGATCTCGCGCGTGTTTGAGCTAGTGTCACTACGGTCAGGGCCCACTCGTCATCACAGCCGTCGCGTCGTAACAACTTGAACGGGTCGCGCGGCAGACCTCGCTCCGCCTCGACGTGGGCGCGTGCTCCATGACACCACGTTTCTAGGGAAATAAAAGACAGGTTCCCCTCTCAGGACCCCTCCCCTCGTACTCCCTACTCGCCATGTCCCATATCACCATGAAACTCGCCACTGATTAAGAGCTCCGCGAGAGGAGAGAGCGGTCGCCGCACCAGAAATCAGGTATCACCGGCAGTCTGGGTTTGGGTGTGACCTCGGCGAGTTGGTCGTCGTGCAGGGATTGCAATCGTGTGCCTTCTCATGCACGGAAGGCACCAGCCGCCCAGGAATCGTTCGTTGGAGCGCAACCGTGCCCCTGCTTTTGCCCTTCTCCGTGGACAGGCGTCACTTTACCTCGGTCGGCCAAAAGTGAGTCCCCACCATGTTTGTCTTCCCCTCCTCCATGTTATGCCCTATCGAATTGTAGAATAGTGTAGTCGAGCCCCTAGATGCGCTGTCCAGCCATGGCACCGCCACGGGGGTTGAATCCCGGTGACCGGAGTTGGCCAGGCGCAGCGGTGTTGGCATGGGTCGTAGATTCGTCAATCTACGATCCATATTAGATGTCGCGTACCCCTTCGCCCAGATGGATTTGCGCTGTTGGATTTCGATCTGGCGCATCTGTGGAGGTGTGAAACATTTTAAACCAGTGTCGTCGATCGAGGATCGAAGGGCTACCGTAGCATACCGTTTCGTGAGGTCTTGATCTAATTCGAGTCATCCAATGTGTATCGGGCGGCTTAGAACAAACAATACCCCTCGGCCGCGACTACTTTGTTAAAGAGACCCTGAGGAAACCACTAATCAACCCGCCATCCACGGCAGGGGCGCTCAGTGTCTTAGGGATTTTTACGCTAGGGCCCCTGCGTTTCTATTTATTATACGCGCGGTCCAGGAAATAGAAAATCAGGGAAAAGTAAATAAAAATGATTTTTAATGTAAAAATAATGGTTAGAACTTGTCTAATTCCTAGAAAATTCATATGAAGTCCAAATTGATCCATTCCAGTTCCTATAGTTTTGTATTAATATTATCTATAACTCAGTAACACTGTTTTGACATGAAAATTGTATTAAAACCGATCTCTTAATTAATCTTGTACCTAGCACATAAAACCTTTGGTAATTCATAACTTAAAATCTACAACTCCATATTTAATGATTATTTTTCCTATGATCTTATTTTAATATGTAGATTATTAATATGCATTTTGTATACATGTTTGGTGTAATGTTAAATTTTCCTTTGTACTATGCTTGTTTGTATTGTGGCGGGTAGAAGAGCTAGTGACTAAGGATCCCACTGTTCAGTAGGTAGAAGTTGCTGAGCAGGAGGTCATTGAAGGCAAGTTGTGCCCTTGACCACTTTTATTACCCAATAATGTTCTTTATAATCATTTATTCATGCATAGATTTAATTTTGATGGGACCCAATAGGTCACCCTAGTCTGTTTATCTTGTTACCTTATTGACCCCTGAATCATTTGGGTAGTTTGCTATTGCTCTACATGGTTTTGGGTTTAATATCACATTATGTCCATGTTCCAATTATTCTGTTATTTTATTTATTATTCATGTTAAGATCATTATTTTTAATTGGAACATGGAGCTTAACTTGAGAAACACGTGCCACCACAAGTGTGGAATGGGACGTCCTTGGCTAACAAACTAGGAAAGCTAGTGGAGGACTACCTTACCCGATAGGGGCAAGGGCAGTAGGGGAGTAGGCGTGTAAGGAGGTTCCCGGGTTGATTTTGCTGCGATGGCGGTCAGACGGGGGATTCCTGCATTGCTCTTCCTAAAAACTGTAGCGGGTTTCTGAAGCTAGCGGAACTTTGTAAAGGCTTCGTAGTGTTACCCTGCCTCGCTTCCTTGGTAGAGGTGCATGGGGCCCGTACAACCCCGTGGCAGATGGGTAACATGACTTGTGGGTACAGGGTATAACCTCTGTAGAGTGTAAAACTGGTATAGTAGTTGTGCTCGCGGTCATGAGCAGCTCAGGACTCTCGCATGATTAAACTATGAAACTAAATTCAATTTCTCATTTGCATTGCATGGGATTTATTATTAATTTTTTTGTATTATTATTATGGCTTGGTATTTACTTACATCTAGTAATTGCTAATAAAATTTGACCAACTTATTAAAAGCAATGCTCAGCTGAAACCCCTATTATTTATCAGCCTTACACATCACATGAACTCCCACCTTTGGTGAGTTCATGCACATTATTCCCCACGACTTGTTGAGCTATGATCTTTTGTGAGCTCACACTTGCAATATATAACCCCCCAGTGGAGAGGAATAGGTGGCCCAGGAGGAGCCGCACAACGAGGAGTTTGACTTGATCTAGGTGGCGTCTCCCAATCGACTTTATGGCACCAAGGATGGACTTTAGTTCATTTTATATTTATATTTTATTTTGTAAGACTTCCACTATGTAATATTTACTTTTATGATATTGTGACATCTATCTCTATACCCTATGTTATTATATGTGTTGTTTTCTTTGGCGCATATATGAGATGCACTCGACTTTATCCCTTAAATCCGGGTGTGACATATTCTTTTTGCAAGAAAAATCTCAAACCCAAGAAACCTTGAAGAGATTCTTGAGATGGGCTCAAAATGAGTTCGAATTAAGAATCAAGAATATTAGGAGCAATAATGGAATGGAGTTCAAGAACTCTCAAATTGAAGGATTTCTTAAGGAGGAGGGGATCAAGCATGACTTCTCTTCTCCCTACACACCTCAACAAAATGATGTTGTGGAGAGATAGAATAGAACTCTCTTGGATATGGCGAGGACCATGCTTGATGAGTACAAGACACCGGAACGGTTTTGGGCGGAGGCGATTAACACCGCTTGCTACTCCATCAACCGTCTCTACCTTCACCAAATCCTCAAGAAAACATTGTATGAACTCCTCACTGGTAAAAAGCCCAACGTTTCTTATTTTAGAGTTTTTGGGAGCAAATGCTTTATTCTTATTAAAAGAGGTAGAAATTCAAAATTTGCTCCTAAAGCAGTAAAAGGCTTTTTACTTGGTTATAGATTAGTTGAGGTTTCTTATGACATTGTGTCTAAAGAGACTAATGGCTCCGAAGTGGAGCAAGTTGATCTTGATGAATTAGATGATGAAGAGGCTCCATGCGTCGCGCTAAGGAACATGTCCATTGGAGATGTGTGTCCAAAAGAATCCGAAGAGCCTTCACAAGCACAAGATAAACCGTCATCTTCCATACAAGCATCTCCACCAACTCAAGATGAGGAATTGGCTCAAGAGGAAGAGGATCAAGATCAAGATGATGAGCCACCTCAAGAGGAGGACATTGATCAAGGGGGTGATGAAGATGATCAAGACAAGGTAGATGATCAAGAAATTTAGGATCAAAGACCACCACAACCAAGAGTCCACCAAGCAATTCAAAGAGATCACCCCGTCAACTCCATACTTGGTGACATCCACAAGGGGGTAAGCATTCAATCTCAAGTTGCTCATTTTTGTGAAAACATTACTCTTTTGTGTCTTCTATTGAGCCATACAGGATAGAAGATGCACTAAGAGATCCCGACTGAGTGGTGGCACATCAAGAGGAGCTCAACAACTTCACAAGGAATGAGGTATGTCATTTAGTTCCACGTCCTAACCAAAATGTTGTAGGTACCAAGTGGGTATTCCGCAACAAACAAGATGAGCACGGTGTGGTGACTAGGAACAGAGCCCGACTTGTTGCCAAAGGATATTCACAAGTCAAAGGTTTGGATTTTGATGAAACCTATGCACCCATAGCTAGGCTTGAGTCAATTCGTATATTACTTGCCTATGCTACTTACCATTGCTTTAAGCTATTTCAAATGGACGTGAAAAGTGCCTTCTTTAATGGCCCTATTAAGGAAGAAGTGTATGTTGAGCAACCTCCAGACTTCGAAGATAGTGAGTATCCTACACATGTTTATAAGCTCTCAAAAGCGCTTTATGGGCTCAAACAAGCCCCAAGAGCATGGTATGAATGCCTAAGAGACTTTCGTCTCACTAATGGCTTTGAAGTCAGAAAAGCTGACCCTGCTCTCTTCACTAAAACAATTGATAAAGAATTGTTTATATGCCAAATTTATGTTGATGATATTATCTTTGGGTCTACTAACAAGTCATCTTGTGAAGAGTTTAGTAGGATTATGATACAGAAATTTGAGATGTCCATGATGAAGGAGTTGAAGTATTTCCTCGGATTCCAAATCAAGCAACTCCAAGAGGGCACCTTCATTTGCCAAACAAAGTATATTCAAGATATTCTTAAGAAGTTTGGAATGAAGAATGTCAAACCCATCAAGGCACCCATGGGCACAAATGGACATCTCGACCTCAACACAGGAGGTTGTAAGGCCCAAAATTTGTATAAGAAAAAAAATAATAAAATAAATAAAGAAATAAAATAGTAAATTCAGATATCTCAAAGTTACATCGGAGCTTGGAATTTTGAAACCAAAAGAAATAATAGAAAGGTTTCGTGTCCAACTAAATGATTATTCATTTCATTAAAAGATACATTATAAGCATTTATTTAAATAAGTATTAAATTTAGATTACTCAGATCGAGACTAGACTTTTTAAATTTAGCAAATAAAATTGAAACTCGGGAAAATAAATAATAGAAGATACTCCATTGATTTATTATCCTCATAAATTATACCTTCTCTTAAAACTTAATAATTGATAAGATTATTCCCTAGGAATTAAATTATATTGAAAAAAGGGTAAAACTATTTTATGTTGAGGGAAATGCATAAAAAATACTAAATTTTTGAATGAGCTATTCAAACAAATATTGAATATATGTGTGCATTACCTATTTAAAATATCAACATAAATGGATAAATAGCAAATTATAATATATACAGTTCGTGCTGGATCTTTATGTGTTATGCAATCAATTTCTATTTTATATTTGGACCCTGAATCAAATTCGAATTTGAAACAAATTAAGAAAAATAGAAATTAGAAAAATAAAAACAGAAAAGAATTGGTTACATTGCATTGTGCCAAATCCGGACCGTGGCTTGGCCCACCCAAAGCCGCGCGGCCCATCACCCCCATCCGAACGCTCCCTGGCTGGAAATGCATTGAGTCGCTTGCGGTGGGCCCAACCCGTAAGAGCCATCTCCCTCGTGCTGTCGTAACAGAATGGAGCGTGCTGGCAGGGGAAGATCTCTATTCCACCGGAGCCGGAGCATGCAACAGACTTATCTTCTCCGCTTGGGTAGCTCGTTCCCCACCTCGTGGCGCGCTCGGCAGGTGGAGTCCGCGACTCAATCTTCAACCACCGGACCGATTTTCTCGCCATAGTTGTCGCCTGCACGCTCGTTGTGGTCGTTCCCTCCCTGGCTAAATGTGTTCCTCGCTCCCTGGGTGCCATAAATATCGGCGCTCGCCTCGCACAGTTAGCCATTGAGACAGGGACAACCTGGCCATCACCATTGTTGTGGTCGAGTGCATACGATGGGTGTTGCCTGGGCGTCTCGGGTGTACATCATAGTGTAGATGCCAATAAGGAGATTGGGTGGATCGCCACGACCTGTTAAACACATTCGAAGCATTGACATCCACGCAGGGGCGCCTGGCGACTGATTTGCTGAACGGAGTTCATCGTTTTCCCCTCCGATGCTGCACACCGTGGTGGCCAGGACTCTACACAGTGTGGTTCATAGTGAGGTATCTCTCGTGTTGTTCTCCCTATGCTTCGCTTCGTCTAGCACACCTCAGGATAGAGTTTTGGGTCTCGGGGACCGGGGTCGCGCACCATCCATGGCGTTCGCCGCGGGGGAAAAAACCAGGCGCCGCCGTCTTGTGAGCAGGAGGAAGAAGAAACACGGGAGCCGTCCATTCGTTGATGGATGGGCTGCGTTCGCTCGAGACTGAGTCTGGGTGACATTTGGCTCGGGGAAGATCTTGGCCGTCGGTGGGCGGATGAGCGCTGGTGAAAGGGTGAGTGTTTTTGTAAATCGTGACCCTAGGATGTTGATCGTGGGGCTATGGGCGGTTCAGATCCCATTAAATCCTGTCCGTCGAATCTTAATCGGAGGGCGATCGGTGCACGACGCGGCTATGTTAGCGCGATCTGTTCTCGGCCCTTGGATCTGATCCAACGACGAGATCCAACAATACCCCTTCGACCAGGAAGTTTTACTCAAGAGCCCCTAGAATCTTAGTGAATCAACCCGCCGTCCGAGCCTGTGTGGAGTGTTTACAGCCATGCCCTGGAAAGTTTTAGATCAGCCCCTGAACTTCTCTGTAATAATGCACGCGGACCAGGGTGCTGATAAACATTAAAGAAAATGAATTCTTATATTAAAACAATTATGAAAAAAACTTGTTTAATCCCTAGAAAATCTACTCCTTTTTAGTTCATTTCAGTTCATATAATTTGGTAATAATGTTTTTTATCACATAGTGTATCTGTTTTGACATGAAAACCATATTAAATTTTATCTCTTAATTAATCTTGTATCAAATACATGAAACCTTCGGAAATTCATAACATCCCCATTTTAATTTTGAATTGACTCGTTCCAGTTGCGTTGGCTTCGTAATAAAATTGTCTACACAGTAGCAAACCTTATTTTGTTATATCACATACTTTTATAATTAGATATTCGTGTACCCTAGGTATAATAGATCTATTTTACTAAATAAGGTTAACATGTCTACATTTATAATTTGACTATAATAGGTTTTCTAAACAAGTATAAATTAAGAGTATATTTTCTCATATGATGTATATTAATCAATTTATAATATAGTTTAAATCACGTAGATCCTCCATAGATCATAACTTGATAACCCTCACTCCGATCTTATTAGTTCTCAATCCCACGAGCTCGTAGCTTCGCGTAGATTATTATTATTCAGTTTGTACTTATGTTTGATGTGATGTTAATTTTGCTTATACCATGTTTGTTTGTATTGCTACGGCTAGCAGTGACTCGTAGCTACAGTTTGTACTTATTCATGCATAGGTCCAATTTTGATGGGGCCCAATAGGTCACCCTAGTCTGATTATCTTTTACCTTGGTTACCCTTGAATCACATGGTAGTTTTGCTATTGCTTTATATGGTTTTGGGTTAATATTTCATTATATCCATGTTCCAATTATTCTGTTATGTTATTTATGTTCTTGTCAAGATCATTATATTTTTAATTGGAACATGGAGCTTAACTTGAGAAACACGTGCCACCACAAGGGTGGAATAGGACGCCCTTGGCTAACTAATTAGGAAAGCTAGTGGAAGACTATCTTACCCGAAAGGAGCAAGGGCAGTAGGGGAGTTGCATGCAAGGAGGTTCTCGGTTTGATTTTGCTGCGATGGCGGTCAGACGAGGGATTCTTGCAAGTGCTCTTCCCATAAACTGTAGCGGGTTTTCGGAAGCTAGTGGAACTTTGTAAAGGCCTCGTAGTGAATCCCTAGCCATTCACCTCGGTAGTGTCTAAGGGTCTAGCTAATCCTGGCGACATGGGATACACGACTTGTGGGTACAAGGTACAACCTCTACAGAGTGTAAAACTGGTATACTAGCCGAGCTCACGGTCATGAGCAGTTCAGGACTCTCACATGATTAATTTATGGAACTTAAATTCAATTTGTCATTTGCATTGCATGGGATTTATTATTAATTTTGTTCTATTATTTTTATTATGGTTTGGTATTTACTTACATTTAGTAATTGCTAATAAAATTTGACCAACTTATTAAAAGCAATGCTAGCTTTAACCTCTATTGTTGATCAGCCTTACACAACACATGAACTCCCACCTTTGGTGAGTTCATGCACATTATTCCCCACAACTTATTGAGCGATGAACATGTGTGAGCTCACCCTTGCTGTCTCACACCCCCAGAGAAGAACAGGTGGTTCAAGAGGAGCCACACAACGAGGAGTTCGATTTGATCTAGGTGGCGTCTCCCAGTTGACTTATTGGCGCCAAAGATGGATTTTAGTTTGATTTATATTTATCGTTTATTTTGTAAAGACTTCTGCTATGTAATAAGTACTCTGATTATATTGTGACATTTATCTCTATACACTCTGTTATTATATATTTTATCTTCTTTGGCGCATGTATGAGATGCACCCGACTTTGTCCCTTAAATCCGGGTGTGACAGAAGTGGTATCAGAGGAATGTTGACTGTAGGATGAAACCTAGATAGAACTGGACAACCCTTACCTACTTAGCTTACTCTGATTCTTTTCTAAACTCATCTTAATCTTTTCTCATCTATTTCCGCTTTACTCTGATTCTTTTCTAAACTTATCTTAATCTTTTCTCATTTATTTCCGTTTTACTCTGATTATTCTTACCTTTTCACTATAAAGACAAAAGTGGATTTCACACTTTGAAATCTTGTACCTAAAGTGATCTTAGGAATAGGAGGCCTACTCTTAGGAACAAATCAAAACTATTTTGGTAAATATTTGTATGCTTGAATGTTTGTTCTTGTGATACATGTCTGATTTGGATCTTTGGTTGAGTGTGATGAGTTGTGGAGTAATGTCCACAATTACATCTACATATACGTATAGGCATAAATATAAATAAATAAAATTTATAAGATAACCAAACAACCTAGATTGTCCTCCATTAAAGTGTACCTATTTTAAATAGATCCATCTTATCTTAAAAGACTCTCTCTTATCTTAATAGATCCATCTCATGTTAAAATATTCTTTCTTACCTTAATAGATTCACCTTATCTTGAAAAGATTTTTATCTTATCCTAATAGATCTAACTGATCTCAAAAGATTCTATCTCATTCTTACAGACTCATCTTGTCCTAATAAGCATACTTATCCCCACCACTTTGCTTATCTCATAACAGTGTAACAAACTTGATCTATTCCAAAATAAAATAAGTAGATTTTATCTAGTTTAATCTGATTACTCCAATCTAGTTCTGATCCCATCTAATCTGATCAGATCTAACCTAATGGACAAACATGTTAGATAATACTGATAAAATGGATTAGACTTTTTGTCTATAAAATATATTTTAACTTAGTTCACTCTGCACTAAATTAAGAACGACATACCAACTTGGCCATATGCAACTACCTTAACCATCCGATGGTTGCATAACCCCTCTATTTTAACCTAACAGAGATTCTGATCTACCCACACTATATAATCCATCCTATCTCAAAAGATTAATAATATATATTGTACCCTGGTAGATCTATTTAACTTAAACTAGACTAATCTAGTTATATCCAATTGAGACCCTACCAAATCTCATATGATCCAATCTAAAGGTAGTTACCTAAACAAGTTAGTTAATACTGGTAACATAGATTAGACCAGATTCCTATAAATGGGTTTTAAACCTAAATTGGTGTCTTAGACCAACTTGTCCGAGAAACCATGACCTCGCCTATGTTATAGGTTGCCCAACCAATTTATCTTACAAGCAAAGTAAAACTCTGTTCAATCTACCTACCCCATGTAACCGCAATTGTTATCTCAAGTCAGATAATGGCATCCAACACCAAAACCGATGGTCCCTAAATCAGACCAAGAAGAAGGTTAACCTCGATCATGATGGATATGAGTAGAAACAGATCTTCGGATGAATCAAGATTCACCACCCAGAATAAAAGTCCCCAGTACTTAACTTTTACCTCCAAAACTTCTCTACACTTACCTAATAACTAAAATCTGATGTACCATTGTTTTCTATGCCACACCTGTTAACAGCATGAAAATTTTAGGTGTATAAAAAAATACCAATTGGAAGTTCCACTTAGGAAAAATATATATACTAGAAGTTCATAAAGATAAAGTCAGTGGGATATGCTCAACTAAATGGTATTCTTAAATAGGATTATGGAATATAGTGTGATCTAATCAAATGTGGTCTCCTTAAACAGATTAGTGGTACTTGGACCCTTCTAGCCAGATGTTAACTTAACTTAGCATATTAGACCAACTCAGCCATGAGCATAAGAGCTAACCCAACCAATAGTGTTATGATAAAATGTATAATCTGTCTATTTCCACCTGACATCAAACAAGATTTTGATCTACATCATGTAGTCTATCTCACCCATATCTATCTCATCGTGACAGATTCTATCTTATTTTTGGACATTCACCTTAAACGACTAGTTATCCCAATCTTGACATAAAACAACAGATTAAACCCTGCCAAAGAATCTTCAGTTTATAACCAGCTATTGGCCTATTTGTTTTGCCTACCAAATAATTCCCCTTGCAAAACTATCTTACCATATACTTCTAATTCCGATGGTCAATACCAAGAAGGGAGGACTATCAGGCAACAGCAAACAGAAATGAATCCTCCACCGCTGGAACCGATCTAGTGGTTGCCGCCCAAATGCTGGTGCTACAACAAATGACAGAAGTGCTACAACAAATGACAAACGTGGTTAACGAAAGGCAAAATCAGATAAGGCAAGAACGCTAGGAAATACGTCAGGACCGGCTGGAGATGCGTTAAGAAATGAGGCAAGCACGGTTGGAAAGACAACAACAACAACAACACCCACTACATCCACCATTACCACCAGCTCCACCAAGCTACACAAATATATATATACTACTATTTGTAAGATCTAAGTGTTACGTTAGTTAGTAGTTGGTATGATACTATTTTAGGAGGAATAATAAGATCTAATTGACCCCATGTGTTGCTAATAAATTATGCATCATGCTGAGATTTTGTTTCTTCATATGTTTTGAGATAACATGGTTATACACCCTTTTCTTACAAATCTCGAGGACGAGATTTCTGTTAAGGGGTAGGATTTGTAAGGCCCAAAATTGGTATAAGAAAAAAAAATAAAGAAAAAAATAGTAAATTCAGATATCTCAAAATTACACCGGAGCTTGGAATTTTGAAGACTGAATTTTGAAACCAAAAGAAATAATAGAAAGGTTTCTTGTCCAACTAAATGATTATTCATTTCATTAAAAGATACATTATAAGCATTTATTTAAATAAGTATAAAATTTAGATTACTCAGATCGAAACTATACTTTTTAAATTTAACAAATAAAATTGAAACTCGAGAAAATAAATAATAGAAGATACTCCATTGATTTGTTATCCTCATAAATTATACATGCTCTTAAAACTTAATAATTGATAAGATTATTCCCTGGGAATTAAATTATATTGAAAAAAGGGTAAAACTATTTTATGTTGAATACTAAATTTTTGAATGAGCTATTCAAACAAATATTGAATATATGTGTGCATTACCTATTTAAAATATCCACATAAATGGATAAATAGCAAATTATAATATATACAGTTCATGCTAGATCTTTATGTGTTAAGCAAACAATTTCTATTTTATATTTGGACCCTGAATCATATTCGAATTTGAAACAAATTAAGAAAAATAGAAATTAGAAAAATAAAAATAGAAAAGAATTGGTTACCTTGCATTGGGCCAAATCCGGACCGTGGCTTGACCCACCCAAAGCCGCGCGGCCCATCATCCCCATCCACACGCTCCCTGGCTGGAAATGCATTGAGTCGCTGCCAGTGGGCCCCACTCGTAAGAGCCATCTCCCTCGTGCCGCCGTAAGAAAATGGAGCACCCGGGCGGGGAAGATCCCTATTCCACCGGAGCTGGAGCATGCAACAGACTTATCTTCTCCGCTTGGGTAGCTCGTTCCCCACCTCGCGGCGCGCTCAGCCGGTGGAGTCCACGGCTCAATCTTCAACCACCCGGCCGATTTTCTCTCCATAGTTGTCGCATGCGCGCTCGTTGTGGCCGTTCCCTCCATGGCTAAATGTGTTCCTCGCTCCCTGGGGCCATAAATATCGGCGCTCCCCTCGCACAGCTAGCCATCGAGATGGGGACAACCTGTCACACCCGGTTTTAGAAGGTAAACCGAATGCGAACCATGTACGTGCCAGGATCAGTAATTCACGTACACAGCGATTACATAAATGACTCATCATAGCACAATGCTTCGAATTACAATAAAGAGTAAGTAATAATATTACAGACTAGAGCCATTTACCTAATAGAAATCAAAGTACACAGAATTGAAACGTAGCCAACGTAAACAAACCCACCACAGGCAGCTGACTGGGGGAGGTCGCTAGCCTAATCCTCGAACTCGTCGAAGTCCTAGAACTCCTGGAGATTCGCCTCGACGCCTTCTTCTTTACCTGAGCATAGATTGCACCAAAGGCAACCTGGTGTTTTGTGAAAGCAAGGGTGAGTACACATCAACGTACTCAGCAAATGTCCCGTTTGGCTGTAGTGGACTAGCTTTATGTGGGGTTAAGGTCAAAGCAGTTGCTTTTAGTTGGTCAAGTATTTATTATTAGTGGAAGCCAAGTTTTAGCAATAACCAACCCGTGAACCATTTCCTCATCGAGGAACATCATCATCATAGTCGAACCAAAACCATAAACATAATCATTGTATCTCAGATCATATGTATCTCTAATCAAAGAGGATCCCAAGGCTGCTCTTAACCGTGAGCACGGCTGATATATCAGTTTCATTACCCTCTGCAGAGGTCGCACACTTTACCCATGAGCCGTGATTCCCATTTTGCCCGGGGATCATGACTCCCCATTGATCACTTCCTAGGTGGTCCGGCAGGGTATCACTATGTAGCTTTTACAAAGATTTCCTAGAGGTCATAGCCACCCGTTAGGTTTCTCCAGTTTGATAAACACAGTACCCCTCCCCGCAGGAGGGTGACTAACAAAAGCAAAACGAAAGAACCTCGGCACCCAACCTCGGCAGAGCAAGCACTGTGCCTGGACCCCATTGACGGCACGACGGCGAAGCAACTACACCTCTAGTTCCTCTAATTAATTAGCTAAGGGCGCCCCATTTCACCCTCATGGTTGCACTGTTATCCCGGGTGGTCTCTCAACGAACAGGTCCTTACGGAGAGGTACTCAGGAAACAGCCTAAGCCCCCTAGAGTATCACAAGATCATCAACATCATCAGGATAATAGTATCATAAATATTCACATCATGTTCATTGATTAGGTTAAGGCAGTAGCAGAATGCTAACCGTAATAGCCCATAAGGTCATCAAGGATAAAGTAAAGTGTAAAGCTAGTCAATCCTTAGGTTTCAAGTAAGTAATGCGGGGTAGTAAGTTATAAATGAATAGGACATAATGGGTCAGAGGACACTTGCCTTCACCAAACAGATGCTCAGGGTCTTCGACCTTGTAAAACTTGAAGAGCTTGATCACCTGGTCATCAATGCTTGATCTTCGATTCACCAAAGCCCGAGAACGGATCACGTTCTATTCGCGATATGCAGCGAACACGAACATGCACAAGCAAACAAACATATACATGCATAAGAACATTACACCATACAAGGAAAAACATCATAAAACATACAATACGAAATAGAGCTCGCTTCTACAGTCTCGCGAGAAAAGAAAATACGACAGTCGGAGCTACGGTCGAGAGATACCGCGTTTACACTAAACCGGTATGAGTTATAATATTTAATTGGATATAATCATATTAATTGACATCTATTAAATGCACAAATAAAATCATTACTTGGTTCTGATTAGTTCGCTACTCAAATAGTCGTCGTTAAAATGCGTAGTTTAATTAACACGAGCGATTCTAGGTGAAGCGAATTATTGACGCGCGACAAAGCGCGCGACGCACGAAAATGATGCGCGCGACACACGCGAAAACAGCGCACGCGACGACGCGCGCGAAAGAAGCGCGACGACTCGACACAGAAAATGACGCGACATACGAGAATTGTTATGTCATGTTTATACTACGTAAGTATTGATTCCAAGGTTTCTAAGTTGATATTAATCACATTAATACTTATTTATAGAAAGGCAAACTCAAAACCATAGATTAATTTTAAATTGGAGAGCTAATATAATAGGCATTGGCTAAACAAATGTGTAATCAATTAATAAAAACATGAGTCATGATTAATCAACATCATTCACGTGTAGGTGAAGTCAATACGAGGCTATCACCGCTTGAATAAAACGAAACGGACAACTAACGCAAGAGTTATCGTTTAACTACTAAGTTGCGAACTTATATGTAAATAAATATAGATCTTAGGGGTAGCAAATAATTTCTTCATGACACATAAAACACTAAATTAATTCCGAAAGGAGGGCAGGGGGGTTTATTTTGCAAAAAGGCTCTTCTTCTTCCTCTTCCCTATGACCGAACACAGGAAAATCTATGGCACGGCTGCGGCCAACGGCCAGGTAGCGCACGCGGGGCCTCGGCGTTCGCACGCAGGGCGGCGGGCTGCGCTCGGGGAGCTCGCCGGCGTGGGTGGGCGCGGCCGGTGAGGACTCACCGAGTAGGGCTAGGGGTAGACGGCGAGAGGAAGGGGGTAGATGAGAAGCTGTCCATTCTCACCTCGGGAGAGCGCACGGCAAGGACGGAGCTCAGCGAAACTACGGCGGGGACTCCAGGTGTGGCGAGACACGGCACGGCTCCCTGCTCGATGGCGAGAAGGCGAAGGTGCCGGCGATGGCGAGTGCGCGGGCACACCGCGCGTCGAGGCCGGGGCTGCGCTCGACGAGGCGGGTGACGGCGCGCGACGAGGCTCTGGGCACGGCGGGGCCAGGCTGGGGGCCGTGGGCGGCTCCGGAGTTTTTGGCATCGTGGGCACGGGCGACGGCATCGTGAGCGCGAGTGGTTCTGCGTACAGAGCGGAGGGAGCGGTTGGGGAAGATGAGCAGTGGAATCCAGGCTGACCGGTGGGGCCAGAGGCGTGGCGGGGCCCACGCGCAGCGGCTGCTGGTGCTGAACGCGCGCCTGCGCGTGCGGGCGAGCGGGAGAGCGGCGGCTGGGCCACGTGAGGGGGAGCGCGCGCGCGCTGGCGCGTGGGCCGGGGGCGCAGCTGGGCCATGGGCAAGGGAGGGGAGGCCGGGGGGCTGAGGTGGGCCGCGGGGGGTGTGGTGGGCCTCAGGGAATGGGTGGGCCAGAGTGGGCTGGCGGGGGAGAGGGGGCATGGGCCAGCTGAGAGGGGGGGTCCAGCTAGGCTTTCTCCCTTTTCTATTTTATTTCTCTTCTATTTGATCTCAATCTCAAATGTGACTCACGAATTAACGAAAGCACTTCAGAACAAATCATCATACAAAATGAGTGCTCCAGCATGATGCATCAACCATTATTCCCTTAGGGTTTTATTTTATTACACTTAGCACTTAGATATAAAGCAAAATACTTCTCCATTATTTAGAAAAAAGAAAAGAAAAGCAAAGGAAAGAGAAGGTAACACCTGAATTTGGTGGATATTAGAGAAGAAATTTTATACCCCCTAAATTCAGGGTGTTACAAATCTAACCCCCTTAACAGAATCTCGCCCTCGAGATTCAAGAAGAGGCTAGCAAGAAAATGAGATTGGTTTATTAGTGGTTCACGGCTTTCTTGTGTTGACTTTGACTCTACAAGCTTAACTTGTGGACTAGTTGTTTTTGACCTTCAGATATTCACGACCACTGATGCAATTCTTGAGGATCTCTTGGACCTGTGGGTTAGGACCCACACACGCTTTCGCTGCGGCACTTCAATCTTGTTGGTTAATGTTGATCGCATTGTCTTCATTGGGTTTAGCGGCTAACCCCCTTAACAGGAGCATTGATATGAACTTGGTGAAGATGCTGTTGACTCTGATCTTGACTGTTTTGGAGGAGTTGGACGTTGCCAAATGGACAGGTGCAAGAGGAAAGAATAGCGAGAAAAGGTAAGTATAGACGGATTAGAGAGAGCAGGGGGAGAACCCAACTACTTAACTCTATGGCACTCAACTAGTAAATTGATGTCATTGTGGACCAAGGGCCACAACACATCAACACTCATTACAAAGAAGCAAATCAGTCATAACATAAGGACAAACATCATGAGCACACAACAACAACCATCTCGTTGCTACACGTTAATGTTAACTAGCTGGTGGTCTTTCCTTACCTAGGGGAAACTACTCTAAGGCCATCAAAAGACAAGGAGGGTGATAAGTCATGCAGGATGGGGCATGAGCATAATAAAGGATGGAGCTAAAGCAAGGATTGTAACCGATAGGGAGAGAATGCAACCAAGGTCTGGATAGGTAAAACACCATTCTCAAATCGAGATGGGAAAGATGATAATTCAAAAGGTAGGCATAAGATAAGCATCAAGGTAAAGGTCGAGGGATGACAAGGGTTAAGGTGATAACAGACAAACACACAAACACCGGATGTATTTTGGACAAAACTGGCAAGGTGTCAAAGAAGAGGGAGCAGTCAATGATGAAATAGATGAGGCACTATCCTCGAACAGAGATGGAAAAGAGGAGGCTTCAAAGGGTAGGTTCAAGGTAGGTAGGAAGACAAGGGCATAAGTATCGCAAGGGTTTTAAAGGTGATAACGGACAAGGATATAGGAGAGAAGGTAAATAAGCATAAGAACAACAGATATAAGTATCATAAAGGATGGAGTTAAGACAGAACCTGCAAATGGAAAAGGAGAAGGTGCGTCCAAGGGCCAGATAGGTAAACTGCCACTCTCAAATCGAGGTGGAAGAGAGGGGATTTTTAAGAAGTAGGAATAAAGATGAGTATCAAGGCAAGATCGATGGACTGCAAGGTGAGGGTGATAGCAAATAAAAACACAACAGGGGATGGATTTAACACAACACTTGTAAGGCGTTAAGGAGCGAAAAGAAATCAAGGGAGAGATAGGTAACTAACAGCTCTCAAACTGGGTTAAACAAAAGGAAGGCTTCTAAAGGATAAGCTCGAGGTAAGCATTTAGGTAGGAGACATAAATATCACAAGGGTCAAAGGAGATAACGGACAAGGGTATAAGAGAAAAGATGAAGGCATAGAAGAGCCAGTGGTATGAGTACAACAAAGGATGGAGTTAAGATAAGACTCACACCTAGCAAAGACGAGGTTTCGACCAAGGGCAGGATAAGTAAAACACTTCCCTCGAATCAAGATGGGTGAGGGAATTTTAGATAATAGACATAAGATAGTCATCAAGGTAAGATGGAGAGACGATGAAGGTAAAGGTAATAACAAACAACAAAGGGTGGAGTTAAAAAATTCGCAAGAGACAATGAAGAGAATACGACCGAGGGTAAATAGGTAAAATACAACTATAAGATTAGGATGGAGGAGAAAAGGTTTTTTTAGGACGGGTATACTATAAGCATCAAGGTAAGATATAGAGGCAACAAGGGTAAAGATGATGATCGTGAAAAGCATAACCAAGGATAGAGTTAAGGCAAGACTCGCAAAGTGGCGAAGTGGAGAAAATAATCAAGGGTAAGATATGTATGGTTCCAACGGAAGGGTTGAAGTAAAAATCCTTTACTGAGGAAAGTTACAAGAAATTAACAAGATCACCAAGGATGTGCAAAATAAAAATGACCGCTCATGAACCGTTAAGGAACAGGGGTGGTCAAGGTCATGTAAGCTGAAATGTTTTGAACAGTCATTGAGGTATGAAGATAAGCATAAAAAGATGAGTATGCAAGATTTCAAGAAGATGAGCATACAAATACCAAGAGCCAAGAAATTGCTGAAAGACAGCATCTTAACAATAGAAGAGGAAGGGGTCTCAAAAGACAGGAAGATCATGGACATATAAACTGAAATGCCTAAGTAGGCAGTAGAAATTTAGAGCCAAGTATTCGAAACAAGAGTATTAAAGGGGTACAAGCATGTCAATGCCAAAGGACTAGAGTTCACCAGATGGTAGCAATTTAATGACGAAAGGGGAAAGAATCCCAAAAAGACAAGAAGGTTATGGTCAGGGGGCATCTACAAAGATATTGCAAGCACAAAAGTGAGATTAGATCTAATAGATTGAGAAGAGTATAGACCATACTAGAATAAAATACTTTTTGGCAAGAGGACATATAGGAGCACAACATAAAATTAGTCGAGGTGACTAATATTTTGAAGCAGAATCAAGGATGAGGTGAAGTAATAGTAAATAAGTCCTTAAAACGGCCAATGCTACTCTAGGATAGCGGTCCTACAGTCAGCAAGGGCTTTGATACCACTTATGTCACACCCGGTTTTAGAAGGTAAATCGAATGCGAACCATGTACGTGCCAGGATCAGTAATTCACGTACACAGCGATTACATAAATGACTCATCATAGCACAATGCTTCGAATTACAATAAAGAGTAAGTAATAATATTACAGACTAGAGCCATTTACATAATAGAAATCAAAGTACACAGAATTGAAACGTAGCCAACGTAAACAAACCCACCACAGGCAGCTGACTGGGGGAGGTCGCTAGCCTAATCCTCGAACTCGTCGAAGTCCTAGAACTCCTGGAGATTCGCCTCGACGCCTTCTTCTTTACCTGAGCATAGATTGCACCAAAGGCAACCTGGTGTTTTGTGAAAGCAAGGGTGAGTACACATCAACGTACTCAGCAAATGTCCCGTTTGGCTGTAGTGGACTAGCTTTATGTGGGGTTAAGGTCAAAGCAGTTGCTTTTAGTTGGCCAAGTATTTATTATTAGTGGAAGCCAAGTTTTAGCAATAACCAACCCGTGAACCATTTCCTCATCGAGGAACATCATCATCATAGTCGAACCAAAACCATAAACATAATCATTGTATCTCAGATCATATGTATCTCTAATCAAAGAGGATCCCAAGGCTGCTCTTAACCGTGAGCACGGCTGATATATCAGTTTCATTACCCTCTGCAGAGGTCGCACACTTTACCCATGAGCCGTGATTCCCATTTTGCCCGGGGATCATGACTCCCCATTGATCACTTCCTAGGTGGTCCGGCAGGGTATCACTACGTAGCTTTTACAAAGATTTCCTAGAGGTCATAGCCGCCCGTTAGGTTTCTCCAGTTTGATAAACACAGTACCCCTCCCCGCAGGAGGGTGACTAACAAAAGCAAAACGAAAGAACCTCGGCACCCAACCTCGGCAGAGCAAGCACTGTGCCTGGACCCCATTGACGGCACGACGGCGAAGCAACTACACCTCTAGTTCCTCTAATTAATTAGCTAAGGGCGCCCCATTTCACCCTCATGGTTGCACTGTTATCCCGGGTGGTCTCTCAACGAACAGGTCCTTATGGAGAGGTACTCAGGAAACAACCTGAGCCCCCTAGAGTATCACAAGATCATCAACATCATCAGGATAACAGTATCATAAATATTCACATCATGTTCATTGATTAGGTTAAGGCAGTAGCAGAATGCTAACCGTAATAGCCCATAAGGTCATCAAGGATAAAGTAAAGTGTAAAGCTAGTCAATCCTTAGGTTTCAAGTAAGTAATGCGGGGTAGTAAGTTATAAATGAATAGGACATAATGGGTCAGAGGACACTTGCCTTCACCAAACAGATGCTCAGGGTCTTCGACCTTGTAAAACTTGAAGAGCTTGATCACCTGGTCATCAATGCTTGATCTTCGATTCACCAAAGCCCGAGAACGGATCACGTTCTATTCGCGATATGCAGCGAACACGAACATGCACAAGCAAACAAACATATACATGCATAAGAACATTACACCATACAAGGAAAAACATCATAAAACATACAATACGAAATAGAGCTCGCTTCTACAGTCTCGCGAGAAAAGAAAATACGACAGTCGGAGCTACGGTCGAGAGATACCGCGTTTACACTAAACCGGTATGAGTTATAATATTTAATTGGATATAATCATATTAATTGACATCTATTAAATGCACAAATAAAATCATTACTTGGTTCTGATTAGTTCGCTACTCAAATAGTCGTCGTTAAAATGCGTAGTTTAATTAACACGAGCGATTCTAGGTGAAGCGAATTATTGACGCGCGACAAAGCGCGCGACGCACGAAAATGATGCGCGCGACACACGCGAAAACAGCGCACGCGACGACGCGCGCGAAAGAAGCGCGACGACTCGACACAGAAAATGACGCGACATACGAGAATTGTTATGTCATGTTTATACTACGTAAGTATTGATTCCAAGGTTTCTAAGTTGATATTAATCACATTAATACTTATTTATAGAAAGGCAAACTCAAAACCATAGATTAATTTTAAATTGGAGAGCTAATATAATAGGCATTGGCTAAACAAATGTGTAATCAATTAATAAAAACATGAGTCATGATTAATCAACATCATTCACGTGTAGGTGAAGTCAATACGAGGCTATCACCGCTTGAATAAAACGAAACGGACAACTAACGCAAGAGTTATCGTTTAACTACTAAGTTGCGAACTTATATGTAAATAAATATAGATCTTAGGGGTAGCAAATAATTTCTTCATGACACATAAAACACTAAATTAATTCCGAAAGGAGGGCAGGGGGGTTTCTTTTGCAAAAAGGCTCTTCTTCTTCCTCTTCCCTATGACCGAACACAGGAAAATCTACGGCACGGCTGCGGCCAACGGCCAGGTAGCGCACGCGGGGCCTCGGCGTTCGCACGCAGGGGGGCGGGCTGCGCTCGTGGAGCTCGCCGGCGTGGGTGGGCGCGGCCGGTGAGGACTCACCGAGTAGGGCTAGGGGTAGACGGCGAGAGGAAGGGGGTAGATGAGAAGCTGTCCATTCTCACCTCGGGAGAGCGCACGGCAAGGACGGAGCTCAGCGAAACTACGGCGGGGACTCCGGGTGTGGCGAGACACGGCACGGCTCCCTGCTCGATGGCGAGAAGGCGAAGGTGTCGGCGATGGCGAGTGCGCGGGCACACCGCGCGTTGAGGCCGGGGCTGCGCTCGACGAGGCGGGTGACGGCGCGCGACGAGGCTCTGGGCACGGCGGGGCCAGGCTGGGGGCCGTGGGCGGCTCCGGAGTTTTTGGCATCGTGGGCACGGGCGACGGCATCGTGAGCGCGAGTGGTTCTGCGTACAGAGCGGAGGGAGCGGTTGGGGAAGATGAGCAGTGGAATCCAGGCTGACCGGTGGGGCCAGAGGCGTGGCGGGGCCCACGCGCAGCGGCTGCTGGTGCTGAACGCGCGCCTGTGCGTGCGGGCGAGCGGGAGAGCGGCGGCTGGGCCACGTGAGGGGGAGCGCGCGCGCGCTGGCGCGTGGGCTGGGGGCGCAGCTGGGCCATGGGCAAGGGAGGGGAGGCCGGGGGGCTGAGGTGGGCCGCGGGGGGTGTGGTGGGCCTCAAGGAATGGGTGGGCCGGAGTGGGCTGGCGGGGGAGAGGGGGCATGGGCCAGCTGAGAGGGGGGGGTCCAGCTAGGCTTTCTCCCTTTTCTATTTTATTTCTCTTCTATTTGATCTCAATCTCAAATGTGACTCACGAATTAACGAAAGCACTTCAGAACAAATCATCATACAAAATGAGTGCTCCAGCATGATGCATCAACCATTATTCCCTTAGGGTTTTATTTTATTACACTTAGCACTTAGATATAAAGCAAAATACTTCTCCATTATTTAGAAAAAAGAAAAGAAAAGCAAAGGAAAGAGAAGGTAACACCTGAATTTGGTGGATATTAGAGAAGAAATTTTATACCCCCTAAATTCAGGGTGTTACACAACCTGGCCATCACCATTATTGCAGCCGAGTGCATACGATGGGTGCTGCCTGGGCGTCTCGGGTGTACACAGGGCCGGGCCAAGGCATGTGCGAGCCATGCGCTCGCACAGGGCCTCCAAAAATTGAGGGCCTCAAAACTTAGTAGATGTATATATTCTAGTTTTATGATCTTCTACACATGTTAATATATAGCACATATTTTCTCCCTATCATACCGCTGCACTAAAGCGAAACTACCGAGCGCTCCACTAAAGAATAAATCTTCATAGAATCTTAACATATCTGTCTGCGTGAATGAAGTTCTCTAAATTAAAGCTACTAAATTCATATTTGTGTTCTACTATGATAAAAAGACGTATTATTTAGCCACAATAGCACTCGAGAGTGAAGCTTTGGAGAAGATAGAATATAAGCATATTGTACAAATTTTCTTTAAAACCCACCAAAAGAACGATGTTATTCAAATAAAATAGAAATGTTTCTTTAGATATTCTATTGCAATATATATAACTGTAACTTACATATTGTTATTACTGGTTTTAGTAAAAATATATATTACACATGCTTTAGATTTGGCACAGGGCCTCAAATTTCTCTGGCCCGGCCCTGGGTGTACAACATAGTGTAGATGCCAATAAAGAGTTTGGGAGGATCGCCGCGACCTGTTAAACACGTTTGAAGCATCGGCATTCACGCCGGGGCGCCTGGCGACGGAATTGCTGAACGAAGTTCATCGTTTTCCCCTCTGATGTTGCACTCCATGGTGGCCAGGACTCTACACGGTGTGGTTCACAGTGAGGTATCTCTCGTGTTGTTCTCCCTATGCTCTGCTTCGTCTAGCACACCTCAGGATAGAGTTTGGGGTCTCGGGGACCGGGGTCGCGCACCATCCATGGCGTTCGCCGCGGGAAAAAAAACCAGGCGTCGTCGTCTTTTGAGCTGGAGGATGAAGAAAGACGAGAGCCATCCATTCGTTGATGGATGGGTTGTGTTCGCCCGAGATTGAGTGTGGGTGACATTTTGCTCGGGGAAGATCTTGGCCGTCGGTGGGCGGATGAGCGCTGGCGAAAGGGTGAGTGTTTTTGTAAATCGTGACCCTAGGATGTTGATCATGGGGCTGTGGGCGGTTCAGATCCCATTAAATCTTGTCCGTCGAATCTTAATCAGAGGGCGATCGATGCACAACTCGTTTGTGTTAGCGCGATCTGTTCTCGGCCCTTGGATCTGATCCAACCGGCGAGATCCAACAATACCCCTTCGACCAAGAAATTTTACTCAAGAGCCCCTAGAATCTTAGTGAATCAACCCGCCGTCCGAGCCTGTGTGGAGTGTTTACAGCCATGCCCTGGAAAGTTTTAGATCATCCCCTGAACTTCTCTGTAATAATGCGAGCGGACCAGGGTGCTGATAAACATTAAAGAAAATGAATTCTTATATTAAAACAATTATGAAAAAACTTGTTTAATCCGTAGAAAATTAATCTTTACTCCTTTTTAGTTCATTTCAGTTCCTATAATTTGGTAATAATGTTGTTTATCACTGCCAGTACCCTAAAACAGGGGTACCCCTTACTACCGTATGAAGACGCAGTACTCACGCGGCTATCTGTAGTCGCGTGGTAAAGGAGCTGTATGTGGGACCAGACCATGGCTCGCCCCAGCCTCGGGCGACTACTCTGGTCCAGCAAAAGCGCCCGACCCCACCACGTGGACGATTCCAGGGCCGCCACATGGCCAGAGAAGATGATATACTCCAAGGTATCAACAGTGAGTCCAGACCCCCATGGGAAAGTGCCGGACCCCTGTATATACAGACCGGGCCTCCGGGTAAGGTCCAGGACCTCCATGGTCACAAACCGGACCCCTAGGATGGGTTTCGGACCCCTCTATGTGGGGTCCGGGCCACTCACAGCAGGGTCCCGGGGTTCTGGGACAGAGAATACCCAGGCATTAATCAAAGGCCAGGCGGGGGTCCAGAGCCAACACGTGTCCGGACCTTATCGTATACGCTTCTGCTCCCCGGACAGGCGGAGACCCGACGCTGCCGCGTGGCCTACTACACGTCACGTAAGCCAACGGGCGGAGCCTGACGTAAGGCCTCGGGACTGCGTGGTCTCTGCATTTATTGCAGATAAGGCACGCCATCTGTCCATTCCACTGACAGGCAATGTGCCGCATCCGCATTTAATGAGCCCTGTCCATTCCACTGACAGGCGATGTGCCGCCTTGGCATTTATTGAGCCCTGTCCATTCCACTGGCAGGCGGCGACTAGTTTATTCTGCAGGCGGTGTGCCTGTCCATTCCATTGGCAGGTAGTACATCCATGCTGCAGCGTGCACTATGCTCATCATCACTCGCTTGTTACCAAGGAAGCAGCCGCCGCATACCAATACTGCATGGACTGCGGACATCGAGGCGTATAGGAGATTGCACAGGCGTTATTTACT
This sequence comes from Zea luxurians, assembly GCA_029449295.1. Taxonomy (NCBI): domain Eukaryota; kingdom Viridiplantae; phylum Streptophyta; class Magnoliopsida; order Poales; family Poaceae; genus Zea; species Zea luxurians. The sequence goes on from JAOPSE010000806.1 coordinate 224,831, forward strand.
CCTATAATATATTCCTTCCGTTATGTTCATGGGCCCACATGTCAGGGCTCAGCATCCTTGTATGTGCCTCCCTTGAGCTATAAAAGGGAAGGCACGCGACGTTACAAGGCAGATTCACTCAGTCTCTCAGACTCACGAGTTCATACAAGCTCTCAAGCTCTTAGACTCAATACAATACACAGTGGAGTAGGGTATTACGCTCCGATGACCTGAACCACTCTAAACTCTCGTGTCCTCGTGTGTTCTTCCACCTTCCAATAGACAGGCAAAACGCTTAGGCCCCTCCTCATCTTATGATTTAGGACGGGTGCGTTCCGCCACCCGGCCGGATAATTTCCTCTCTGACATTTGGCACGCCAGGTAGGGGCTCTTGGCATTAGGTTTTTGCTTGTTTTCCTGCTCGACACCATGGTCCAGATCATCGAGCACCATGACTTCGTTCCCGAAGACTTCCCGATGGAGGAAGAAGTCGCGTCCTCCACGCCACGGGCCTTCAACCGCCCTGCGCCTAGTGCTGCTGTTGTGCACTCTGCGCGGCAGCACACTCCTGCGCAGACATCCAGAGCGTCAAGGGCTGCGCCTGGGGTGCTGTCTGCAGCCAGGGAATTACTGTGCCACCCTACTAGCTCCACGGCCTCGCCGGGGGCCATGAAGTAGTGGCGTGACGATGTCGAACGTCTGCTCGGCATGGTGCATCTTTGTCCGTGGCCGAGCCAACGGTCGGGAAGGGGCACCGGACTGTCCGGTGTGCACCGGACACTGTCCGGTGCGCCAACGACTCCCAGGCGCCAACGGTCGGCTATGCCACAGAAGGAAAGAAATCCACACCGGACAGTATCCGGTGGTGCACCGGACTGTCCGGTGCGCCAAGCGACAGAAGGCAAGAATTGCCTTCCCGGATTGCTCTCAACGGCTCCTAGCTGCCTTGGGGCTATAAAAGGGACCTCTAGGCGCATGGAGGAGATAACCAAGCATTCCTTGAGCACTCTTGATCACTCACACTCCATTCTTGCGCACGTGTTCGACATTCTAGTGATTTGAGCTCCGTTCTAGTGTGCTAGTCTTTTGAGCTTAAGTCTGGGTCTTGTGTGTGCGTATTTGCTGTGATCTTTGTGTCTTGTGTGAGTTGCTAATCCATCCCTTACTCTGTGCCTCTTTGTGAACATCTTTGTAAGGGCGAGAGACTCCAAGTTGTGGAGATTCCTCGCGAACGGGATATAGAAAAGAAAAGCAAACACCGTGGTATTCAAGTGGGTCTTTGGACCGCTTGAGAGGGGTTGATTGCAACCCTCGTCCGTTGGGACGCCACAACATGGAAGTAGGCAAGTGTTGTACTTGGCCGAACCACGGGATAAACCACTGTGTCTACCTGTGTTGATTCTCTTGTGGTTATTGTGTTTCGCTAAGACTCTTCTCTAGCCACTTGGCAATACTGTGCTAACGCTTAACCAAGTTTTTGTGGCATTAAGTTCAAGTTTTACAGGATCACCTATTCACCCCCCCTCTAGGTGCTTTCAATTGGTATCGGAGCCGTTCTCTTCACGAAGGGACTAATCGCCCGAAGAGATGGATCCTAAGGGGAAGGGAATCGTGATCAACGATAAGGAGAAGGAGTCCTTCGTCAACGAGCCGAAGGATGACAAGCCTACCGACTCGGGCTCGGGCCACAGACGCAAAGATGGGAAGAAGAAGAAGACGAGACGCATCAAGGAGATCATCTACTACGACGATAGCGATGAGTCCACTTCTTCCCAAAAGGACAACGACGACAACGACTACGACAAACAAAAGACGGTTAACTCAAACTTTTCTTTCGATTATTCTCGTATCCCGCATAGCTCAAATGCACATTTGCTTTCCATCCCTCTTGGCAAACCTCCACACTTTGTTGGGGAGGACTACGGATCTTGGAGTCACAAAATGCGTAGTCACTTGTTCTCTCTCCATCCAAGCATATGGGAGATTGTTGAGAATGGAATGAAATTTGATAGCTCGGATAGTCCTATATTTATTAATGAACAGATTCATAAAAATGCACAAGCTACTACTGTGTTGTTAGCCTCTTTGTGCAGGGACGAGTACCATAAGGTGAGCGGCTTGGACAATGCCAAGCAGATCTGGGACACCCTCAAGATTTCTCATGAGGGGAACGACTTCACCTTACTCACCAAGATGGAGTTGGTGGAGGGCGAGCTTGGAAGATTCGCGATGATAAGGGGCGAGGAGCCAACCCAAACATACAACCGGCTCAAGACCCTTATCAACAAAATAAGGAGCTACGGAAGCACGCGATGGACGGACCACGATGGCGTCCGCCTAATGCTAAGGTCTTTTACTGTACTTGATCCACATTTGGTGAACAATATTCGTGAAAATCCTAGGTACACCAAGATGTCGCCCGAAGAAGTCCTTGGGAAATTCGTGAGCGGGCGAATGATGATCAAGGAGGCGAGATACGTGGACGACACGTTGAACGGTCCAATCCAGGAGCCTCAACCCATTGCTCTCAAGGCAACAAGGAGCAAGGAGGCGCTACCTAGCAAGGTGGCGCAAGTTGAGGTGGCCGGGCTCAATGATGAAGAGATGGCCCTCATCATCAAGCGCTTCAAGACGGCGCTAAAGGGTCGCAAGGGACAGCCAAGCAAGACCAAAACAAAGGGGAAGCGCTCATGCTTCAAATGTGGTAAGATTGGTCATTTTATTGCTAACTGTCCCGATAATGAAAGTGACCAGGAACAAGGGAGCAAGAGGGAGAAGAAGAAGGCATACAAGAAGGCTAAGGGCGAGGCACACCTTGGCAAGGAGTGGGACTCGGATTGTTCGTCATCCGACTCCGAAAATGAAGGACTCGCCGCCACCGCCTTCAACAAGTCATCCCTCTTCCCCAACGAGCGTCACACATGCCTCATGGCAAGGGAGAAGAAGGTATGTACTCGAGACAGTACTACTTATGATTCTTCTAGTGATGATGAGTGTAGTGATGAAGAAATAGATTACTCTAGTTTGTTCAAAGGATTGGATAGAACTAAAATAGATAAGATTAATGAATTGATTGATGCCTTGAATGAAAAAGGATAGACTCTTAGAGAAACAAGAAGACATTTTATATGAAGAGCATGATAAATTTGTTAGTGCACAAAATTCACTTGCTCTAGAAGTTAAAAGGAATGAAATGCTTTCTTGTGAACTATCTACTTGTCATGAAACCATTTCTACTTTAAAAGGTGTAAATGATGATTTAATTGCTAAAATAGAAGTAGCAAGTAAATCTAACTCTTGTGTAGAACATGTTAGGATTTGCAATAGATGTAAAGATTTTGACATTGATGCTTGTAGTGAACACCTAGCTTGCATTTCTAAATTAAATGTTGAAGTGGCTAGTCTTAATGCCCAACTTAAGACTAGCAAAAGTGAATTTGACAAACTAAAATTTGCAAGGGATGCCTTCACAATTGGTAGACACCCCTCAATTAAGGATGGACTTGGCTTCAAGAGGGAAGCCAAGAACTTGACAAGCCATAAGGCTCCCATCTCCGCCAAGGAGAAAGGGAAGGCCCCTATGGCTAGTAGTGTGCAAAAGAACCATGCTTTTATATACCATGATAGGAGACAATCTGGAAATGTTTATAGGAGTTGTAATGTTTATGATGCTTTTGATTCACATGCCATGTTTGCTTCTAGTTCTTCCTATATGCATGGTAGAAATATGTCTAGGAGAAATGTTATTCATCATGTGCCTAGAAAGAATATTGTTCATGCTCCTAGGAAAGTAATGAATGAACCTTCTACAATTTATTATGCTTGCAATGCTTCCTTTGTTATTTGTAGAAAGGATAAGAGGGTAGTTGCTTGAAAATTAGGGGCAAAATGCAAGGGAGACAAAACTTGCATTTGGGTCCCTAAGACAATTGTGACTAACCTTGTAGGACCCAACAAGAGTTGGGTACCTAAGACCCAAGCCTAAATTTGCCTTGCAGGTTTATGCATCCGGGGGTTCAAGCTGGATTATCGACAGCGGATGCACAAACCATATGACGGGGGAGAAGAAGATGTTCACCTCCTACGTCAAAAACAAGGATTCCCAAGATTCAATAATATTCGGTGATGGGAATCAAGGCAAGGTAAACGGGTTAGGTAAAATTGCTATTTCATCCGAGCACTCTATATCTAATGTGTTTTTAGTTGAGTCTCTTGGATATAATTTGCTATCTGTTAGTCAATTATGCAATATGGGATATAATTGTCTATTCACAAATGTAGATGTGTCTGTCGTTAGAAGAAGTGATGGTTCACTAGCTTTTAAGGGTGTATTAGACGACAAACTTTACTTAGTTGATTTTGAAAAAGAGGAGGCCGGTCTAGATGCATGCTTAATTGCTAAGACTAGCATGGGCTGGATGTGGCATTGCCGCTTAGCACATGTGGGGATGAAGAACCTTCACAAGCTTCTAAAGGGAGAACACGTGATAGGTTTAACTAACATACATTTCGAAAAAGATAGACCTTGTGCAGCTTGTCAAGCAGGGAAACAGGTGGGAGGCTCTCATCACACCAAAAATGTGATGACCACATCAAGACCCTTGGAGATGCTTCAAATGGACCTCTTCGGACCTGTCGCCTATCTAAGTATAGGAGGAAGTAAGTATGGTCTTGTTATAGTTGATGATTTTTCCCGCTTCACTTGGGTATTCTTTTTGCAGGATAAATCTGAAACCCAAGGGACCCCCAAGCGCTTCCTCAGGAGAGCTCAAAATGAGTTTGAGCTCAAGGAGAAGAAGATAAGGAGCGACAACGGGTCCGAGTTCAAGAACCTTCAAGTGGAGGAGTTCCTTGAGGAGGAAGGGATCAAGCACGAGTTCTCCGCTCCCTACACACCACAACAAAATAGTGTGGTAGAGAGGAAGAACAGGACACTCATCGATATGGCGAGGACTATGCTTGGAGAGTTCAAGACCCCCGAGCGCTTTTGGTCGGAAGCCGTGAACACGGCTTGCCACGCCATCAACCGGGTCTACCTTCACCGCCTCCTCAAGAAGACGTCGTATGAGCAAACTGGTAACAAACCCAATGTGTCTTACTTTCGTGTATTTGGGAGCAAGTGTTATATTCTGGTGAAGAAAGGTAGAACTTCTAAATTTGCTCCCAAAGAAGTAGAAGGGTTCTTATTAGGTTATGACTCAAATACAAAGGCGTATAGGGTCTTCAACAAATCATCGGGTTTGGTTGAAGTCTCTAGCGACGTTGTATTTGATGACACTAATGGCTCTCCAAGAGAGCAAGTTGTTGATTTTGATGATGTAGATGAAGAAGAAGTTCCAACGGCCGCAATACGCACCATGGCGATTGGAGATGTGCGGCCACAGGAACAAGATGAGCAAGATCAACCTTCTTCCTCAACAAGGGTGCAACCCCCAACTCAAGATGATGAACAGGAGGCGTGTGATCAAGGGGGAGCACAAGATGATCATGTAATGGAGGAAGAAGCACAACCGGCACCTCCAACCCAAGTTCGAGCAATGATTCAAAGGGATCATCCCGTCGATCAAATTTTGGGTGATATTAGCAAGGGAGTAACTACTCGATCTCGATTAGTAAATTTTTGTGAGCATTACTCCTTTGTCTCTTCTATTGAGCCTTTCAGGGTAGAAGAGGCCTTGCTAGATCCGGACTGGGTGTTGGCCATGCAGGAGGAGCTCAACAACTTCAAAAGAAATGAAGTTTGGACACTGGTGCCTCGTCCCAAGCAAAATGTTGTGGGAACCAAGTGGGTGTTCCGCAACAAACAAGACGAGCACGGGGTGGTGACATGGAACAAGGCACGACTTGTGGCAAAAGGTTATGCCCAAGTCGCAGGTTTGGACTTTGAGGAGACTTTTGCTCCTGTGGCTAGGCTAGAGTCCATTCGCATTTTGCTAGCATATGCCGCTCACCATTCTTTCAGGTTGTTCCAAATGGATGTGAAGAGCGCTTTCCTCAACGGGCCAATCAAGGAGGAGGTGTACATAGAGCAACCCCCTGGCTTCAAGGATGAACGGTACCCCGACCACGTGTGTAAGCTCTCTAAGGCGTCTATGGACTTAAGCAAGCCCCAAGAGCATGGTATGAATGCCTTAGAGACTTTTTAATTGCTAATGCTTTCAAGGTTGGGAAAGCCGATCCAACTCTTTTTACTAAGACTTGTGATGGTGATCTTTTTGTGTGCCAAATTTATGTTGATGACATAATATTTGGTTCTACTAACCAAAAGTCTTGTGAAGAGTTTAGCAGGGTGATGACTCAGAAATTCGAGATGTCGATGATGGGCGAGTTAAGCTACTTCCTTGGGTTCCAAGTGAAGCAACTCAAGGATGGAACCTTCATCTCCCAAATGAAGTACACACAAGATTTGATCAAGAGGTTTAGGATGAAGGACGCCAAGCCCGCAAAGACTCCGATGGGAACCGACGGACACACCGACCTCAACAAAGGAGGTAAGTCTGTTGATCAAAAAGCATACCGGTCTATGATAGGGTCTTTACTTTATTTATGTGCTAGTAGACCGGATATTATGCTTAGCGTATGCATGTGTGCTAGATTTCAATCCGATCCTAAGGAGTGTCACATAGTGGCTGTGAAGCGAATTCTTAGATATTTAGTCGCTACGCCTTGTTTCGGGATCTGGTATCCAAAGGGGTCTACCTTTGACTTGATTGGATATTCAGACTCCGACTATGCTGGATGTAAGGTCGATAGGAAGAGTACATCGGGGACGTGCCAATTCTTAGGAAGGTCCCTGGTGTCATGGAGTTCTAAGAAACAAACTTCCGTTGCCCTATCCACCGCTGAGGCCGAGTACGTTGCCGCAGGACAGTGTTGCGCGCAACTACTTTGGATGAGGCAAACCCTCAGGGACTTTGGCTACAAATTGAGCAAAGTCCCACTCCTATGTGATAATGAGAGTGCTATCCGCATGGCGGATAATCCTGTTGAACACAGCCGCACAAAGCACATTGACATCCGGCATCACTTTTTCAGAGACCACCAGTAAAAGGGAGATATCGAAGTGTTTCATGTTAGCTCCGAGAACCAGCTAGCCGATATCTTTACCAAGCCTTTAGATGAGCAGACCTTTTGCAAGTTGCGTAGTGAGCTCAATGTCTTAGATTCGTGGAACTTGGATTGATTTATAGCATACATGTGTTTATGCCTTTGATCATGTTCCTTTTTTGCATTGTGTTGTTTATTTATGGTGCTCAAGTTGTACATGCACTCCTCGGACCTCACAAGTCCTTTGCAAGTGATGCACAAATTTAGGGGGAGATGTGCTACAACTTGACCCTTTGAGACTAACTGTATGCTTGAGTTTGCCTGATTTAGTCTCGAAGGTGGATTGAAAGGGAAAAGGTGGACTTGGACCATGCAAGACTTCCACTGCACTCCGATGAACGAGTAACTTCTTCCAAGTTCATCTTAGTACTCTTATTGCCTTTTACTCTTAGTTGAAGACTTTTGGTGAGGCAATGGGGTTAAAGGGCCAAAATTGATCCCGTTTTGGTGCTTGATGCCAAAGGGGGAGAAAATAAGGCCAAAGCAATAAATGGATCGGCTACCACTTGTGAATTTTGAAAATAATAGAGTTAGAGTTTTTGTTTGTCAAAATACTCTTAATTGCTCTTATTGTCGAAAGTTGGTCTCCTGTGGGGAGAAGGTTTAATTATGGTAAAAAGGGGGAGTTTTTGAATCCTTGATCAATTTTTCGTGAAATATCTCTCTTTATGTTTCAACATGTGTGTTTGACTTAGAGATAGGAAATTGAGTTTGATCTGCAAAAACAAACCAAGTGGTGGCAAATAATGATCCATATATGCCAAATTTGATTCAAAACAAATTTGAGTTCTTATTTGAATTGATTTTGTACTTGTTCTACTTGCCTTATGTTATGTTGGCATTAATCACCAAAAAGGGGGAGATTGAAAGGGAAATGTGCCCTTGGGCCATTTCTAAGTGTTTTGGTGATTTAGTGTCCAACACAAGTGCTTAAGTGTCAAATGGTGGACAAAGTACAAATCAAGTATAAAGGTATGTTTCTCAGACTTAGTACATTGTTTTAGAGACTAATGTATTGTGTCTAAGTGCTGGAAACAGGAGAAAACAAATTGGAGAGAGATAGCTTTGTTTCAGCCAAAGCCAGCGCTGTCTGGGTGCATCGGACTGTCCGGTGGTGCACCGGACAGTGTCCGGTGTGCCAGGCTGGCTTAGGTGAACTTGGCGCTCTCGGGAATAAATTAACGGCGTACGGCTATAATTCACCGGACTGTCCGGTGAGCCAACGGTCGCCCGGGCCAACGGTCGGCTGCACGATCTGCGCGAGACACGTGGCCGAGCCAACGGTCGGGAAGGGGCACCGGACTGTCCGGTGCGCCAACGGCTCCCAGGCGCCAACGGTCGGCTACGCCACAGAAGGAAAGAAATCCGCACCGGACAGTGTTTGGTGGTGCACCGGACTGTCCGGTGCGCCAGGCGACAGAAGGCAAGAATTGCCTTCCTGGATTGCTCTCAACGGCTCCTAGCTGCCTTGGGGCTATAAAAGGGACCTCTAGGCGCATGGAGGAGATAACCAAGCATTCCTTGAGCACTCTTGATCACTCACACTCCATTCTTGCGCACGTGTTCGACATTCTAGTGATTTGAGCTCCGTTCTAGTGTGCTAGTCTTTTGAGCTTAAGTCTGGGTCTTGTGTGTGCGTATTTGCTGTGATCTTTGTGTCTTGTGTGAGTTGCTAATCCATCCCTTACTCTGTGCCTCTTTGTGAACATCTTTGTAAGGGCGAGAGACTCCAAGTTGTGGAGATTCCTCGCGAACGGGATATAGAAAAGAAAAGCAAACACCGTGGTATTCAAGTGGGTCTTTGGACCGCTTGAGAGGGGTTGATTGCAACCCTCGTCCGTTGGGACGCCACAACGTGGAAGTAGGCAAGTGTTGTACTTGGCCGAACCACGGGATAAACCACGGGTTATTGTGTTTCGCTAAGACTCTTCTCTAGCCACTTGGCAATACTGTGCTAACGCTTAACCAAGTTTTTGTGGCATTAAGTTCAAGTTTTACAGGATCACCTATTCACCCCCCCTCTAGGTGCTTTCAAGGGGTCCGGTCTTCACCGAGCCCCATTGGACGCTCTTCTTCGACGGATCTGCCCGTCAACAAGTTAGCGGAGCTGGGGTGGTCCTCATCGACCCCAACGGAGATCAAGTTAAGTACATGGTGCACCTTGAGTTCAAGGCCACCAACCATATGGAAGAGTACGAAGCATTGATCTTCGGCTTGTTGACCGCCCTATCCCTGGGGATTCGCCAGCTCCTCGTGAAGGGGGACTCCTAGCTGATCATCAAGCAAGTCCGCGGGGAATGTAGCTGCAACGAGCCTAGGCTCGCATCTTACCTCCTCCACGTAAGGAAGCTGGAAAAAGACTTCACAGCCCTAGAACTGCAACATGTTCCTCGGGCTGACAACTCGGCGGCAGATGAACTCTCCGTGAGAGCATCAACTTGGGCACCCGTACCCGAGGGCGTCTTCGAGAGACGGCTGCTGAGACCCACCGCCCAGCCTGTCGAACTAGACGAAGGGGGCGAGACTGGCACCTCGAAGCTAGCGGTCTCGGTGGCATACCATCTACAGAACCCACCGAAGACTGTGTGTGCTACGGGGGGTCCTGCTAGCCCCTTAGCGCCACAGCCAGTATCTCAAAGTGGTCCCGATGCATGGATCATCGAGATCCGGGACTACCTGAAGGAAAATATCCTTCCTGAAGATCATGTGTCTGTAGAGTGCATAGTGCGGTTGGCTAAACGCTACACGGTGGTAGAGGGGGATCTTTACCGCCATGGCGCCAATGGCATTTTCATGCGGTGCATCACCCAGGAGGAAGGCCGCGAGCTGCTCGCGGAGATCCATGGAGGAGAGTGCGGAAGTCATTCCTCATCCCGCACACTGGTCGGTAAGGCCTTATGGCACAGCTTCTACTGGCCAACCGCTCTCCAGGATGCAGCTAAGATGGTAAAGTCCTGCAAGGCGTGCCGATTCCATGCAAAGCAGATACACACACCAGCTCAGGCTCTGTAGATGATTCCACCCTCCTGGCCATTCGCCGTATGGGGGGTGGATATCCTGGGACCATTCCCTAGGGCCGTCGGCGGGTACCGGTTCCTCTTCGTCACCATCGATAAGTTCACGAAGTGGCCTGAGGCCACCCCTATGGTTAGCATCACCCAAGGTGCTGTTGTTGCCTTCCTCAAGTCGATCCTGCAGATTTGGGGTCCCAAGCCGTATCATTACGGACAACGGGACCTAGTTTACAAGTCGTCTCTTCCAGGAGTATTGCGAGGGCATCGGCACCCAACTCTGCTTTGCATCTGTGGCTCATCCCAGGAGCAACGGCCAAGTTGAGAGGGCAAATGCAGAGATCCTCAGGGGACTCAAGACACACACCTATGACTGCTTGAAAAGGCATGGTGCAAATTGGGTCAATGAGCTTGTGGGGGACAGATATCCCCCAGGTCCACTAGAAGGCTAGAAGACTTCGCGAAAGGCCTTAGGCCCATTGTTTCGCAAGACCATCCCTTCGTGGGCCTGGGGAGGAATGTCTGGCAGAGTGGATCGACGCAAGATTGGATCAACTCGAGCCCAAGCGGCCCAACGGATTTAAGCATTATCCACAGCAGTGATCCGATTCTCCCGCGCTGCGCCTTCAGGCGTCGGAACTGAATGATGATAAGTCGGCAGAATAATAGGAAGATAAGCTCAGTCAGTTCACTATTACTTAGGCGCATGTTGTTATCATATCCTCATGTAACGCCCCACGGTCGAGTATATAAGGCCTAGGGGCACCCCCTCAAACACAACTCACTCATTTGCTGTCTACTCAACTCTATAGTATCCCTCATACTAGAGAACTCCCCTGTAACCCACCACATAAAAGATCCACACCAGGAAGTAGGGTGTTACGCCTCTCTAAGCGGCCCAAACTTGTATAAAATTGTCCACTATATCTCGTGCATCCAACACGAACCATCGAGCTACAGTCGGCAACACCGTCCTACTCCAAAAAGCATCTCGAGGGGCAACCCCGGGTGCATGGTCGGACCCAAAACACCGACAGCTGGCGCGCTAGGTAAGGGGTGTGTCACTGATCCAAGCTAGCTCAATGGCCGTCACTTTCCAGCACAAGATCGCTCTCCGCCCTGGATCCGTGTTCTGCTTCGGAACCATCTTATCCGTGGCAGATGAAGAAGGAACTCTACATCTCATAGTGGATCAGCCGGAGAGAAAACCTTCATCGATAATCTCCGGGAAAGCCAGAGCAAGACAGAAAAAACACAACCTCCAGCGCTCCGAGCGAAGACTACCACCTGCAAGCCAAGAGCGGAAAATTCATTCACCTGAAGAACCCTGTTGTCCACCTCATCCAAAGAGGAGTGGACACGGATTACGAGGGGAAAAGAAATAAGGACACATCAAGCTGCCCTTCTGGTACCTCCGCCCTCAAAGGACAACAGAAATAAGCTTGTTGTCACAACAACTCCGTTCTACCCCAACTTCCTCTTTATCGGGGGAAGAGTGGAATCGTCCCCCATCTCCGACGACGAACCAACTGTGCCCGGGGAAGAACCTCCTCAGTGGGAAGCTCGTCGACGAAGGAACTGACACCGTAACGCTCGGCAACATCATGAAGCTGGAGAATGAGATCCAGCACAGCCGGTGTCACGAGATGAGATCTCGGAGGTGAGAGAAACTCCAGATGAACGAGTCTTCAGGGAGAGAAGGAATTCCCGCCGACGTGATCGTCGGCAAGCTCAAGAGCAAGCAGAGCAGGAGGCGAGACAGCATCGAGAGAATCCTCTCTTCGGATGAAATCTGAACCCCGACTTCGCCCGAGCCATGAACACACCGAGCAAAGTCGGAGGAGTGTTGGCTCGGATAGCCGATGGCCTCCCTCGGACTCCAGACTCCGAGGGCTATCGGCGGCTGCTTACTCGGGCATCCAACCACCTTCTACCTCTCGCTCACCCTCCGAGCGATCTATGACACGCCATCAATAGTTGGCGGGACGCACGGAGCTCCATCAATGCTTCGTGTGAACGACGACATGAGAACGAGATTCGGCGTCAAGGAGAGTATGATCGGGATCATGACATCCCTATGCGAAGTCAGGCCACCAGAGTTGAGTCGACAACAGCTTCAACTGGCGGCACGACCCGGGGATGGCCGAGGCAGCACTTCGACAACTCCTCTCCCCGGGACCGACACCACAATCGTCGACAGGAGGATACGTGTGGAGTAATGGCGCTTACTCCACGTCTCAAGGCCATTTAGTGGCCCCCTAACGTCAAGGTCTCCAACGTCGACAAGTACGAGCCCAAACAGGACCTGGGAAGCTGGCTGGCTGTCTACACCACTGCTGCCCATGGCCACTGGGCAACTGAAGATGTGATGACTGCATATTTGCCCATCGTACTTGGGCAAGATGTGCTACAATGGCTACGACACCTGCCCCGACACTGCATCGACGATTGGAGCGACTTCAGTCGGCATTTTATCGCCAACTTCCAATCCCTCTCCGACAAACTGGCACAGCCATGGGACCTCAAATCCATCTAGCGCCGAGGGGATGAGACTCTCCAGTCATACCTCAAAAGGTTTCAGACCATGAGAAATCGTATCCCCGAGGTTGCTGAAGCAGCAATGATCGAAGACTTCTACCGGGGATCTAATGACTCGGCCTTCGTCCGAGCCATACTGCAAAAGGCGGTGACTGCCTCTAAGCAGCTATTTAGGGAAGCAAACCTCTACATCACTGCCGACGAATGAGCTCAGGACCTCATCGGAGGAGCAAAGCCTTCACCGCCGACATCACGACACGACGCGAACCAACAACCCAACAAACATTGGGAGAAGAGGCCTCACGAAGAAGTCCACACCGCAGACCCCCTGCCTCTCGCGCCTGAGGAGCACCCCGCGGAGGCGAACGTACATTAGACGACATCCTCGACGCCCAATGTCCGTACCATAAGGACATGCGCCACACCCTCCAGAACTGCAGAGACTTCAAGCACTCCGTCGGGAACGGATGACCCTTCCAACCTCTGCAACCTCGCCCACCATGAGGACCCAGAGAACCTCGACAACCTCAACAGCAGGAAGGGGGAGGAGGCATAGCATTCCCACGCGTCGACGGAGAAGTCAACGTCATCTTCGGCAGACATGGGTCGCAAGAAAGCAAGAGGCAGCAGAAGCTCAACGACCGTCTGATACTGGTAGCGGCCACCGGTCCTCCCGCCCCGTATCGATGGTCCGAACACCCGATTACCTTCACTCGAGCGGATCAGTGGCTCAACTTCGATCACCCGGGAAAATACCCGCTCCTCGTCGATCCGGTGATCCAAGAGAGCAGGGTAAAGAAGGTGTTAGTGGACGGGGGAAGCAGCATCAACGTCACCTTCCCTCGGACACTCCAAGGCTTGGGAGTCGCACTCAAAGAGCTCCACGAGTCAGATACTCCTTTCTTCGGCATTGTGCCGACTGAAGGAGAATACCCACTCGGACACATATACATGCCGATCACCTTCGGAACTCCGGAAAACTACAGAACCGAGTTCCTAAGGTTTGAGGTAGCAAGCTTCGACTGCGAATACAACGCTATCATCGGCAGACCGGGATTAGCGAAATTCATGGCCATTCCGCACTATACATACATCATATTGAAGATGTCGGGACCATAAGGGATCATCACCGTGCGCGCTGACTTCCAGGGCACCGCAGAATGCTTCTGAGTGGCCATTTAGGCGGCCCTCACCACCAAACCATCAACGACTTCTTCCACGCAGGCAAACTCAAAGCCTGAGGAGGACCTCGCAGTACCTGCAAAAGAAGCTCAGGCCGTGACCTCTATGCGCCCGACTGAGGAAACGAAAAGAATCAACCTCGGGTTCGCTGATGAACGCAAAACCGCCATCATCAGCTCCAGCTTGGATGACAAATACGAAGGCGTGCTCGTCCAGTTTCTGCAAGATAACCGAGACGTATTCGCATGGCAACCTACGGATATGCCGGGAGTCCCGAGAGAACTGGCCGAGCACAAACTGAAGGTCTATCCCCAGGCGAGACCGATCGGACAAAAGTTGTGATGTTTCACGCCCGATAAGAGAGAAGCCATCTGTGCCGAGCTAGCTCGCTTAGTCGCAGCAGGGTTCATTAGAGAAGTACTGCATCCTGAGTGGTTAGCAAATCCTGTTCTTGTACTAAACAAGAATAAAGTGGATTGGCGCATGTGCGTCGACTATACGGATCTCAACAAACACTGTTCGAAGGATCCCTTCGGACTTCCTAGAATAGACCAGGTGGTAGATTCAACCGCCAGATGTTCTATACTATCATTCTTGGATTGCTACTCAGGATACCATCAAATTAGCTTGGCAAAAGAAGACGAGGAAAAAACAGCATTCATTACCCCGTTTGGAGCTTTCTGCTATACCTCCATGTCGTTCGGCCTCAAGAACGCTGGAGCGACTTAACAGAGAGCCATTCAAACATGCTTAGCCGATCACTGGGGCAAGCGGGTAGGATCCTATGTTGATGATGTGGTGATCAAGACAGAAAACTCAGAAAATTTCATTGAAGATTTGCAACTAGTCTTCAACAGTCTGAGGCGATATTGGTGGAAGCTCAATCCAGAAAAATATGTCTTTGGAGTGCCAGCAGGGAAGTTACTTGGATTCATTGTCAGCCACCGAGGGATTGAAGCTAACCCGGAAAAGACTGAGGCTATCATGAGGATGGAAGCACCACGGTCACAGAAGAAAGTGCAAAGACTTACTGGGTGCATGGCAGCTTGAAGTAGGTTCATATCAAGGTTAGGATAAAAAGGTCTACCATTCTACAAATTGCTCAAGAAGGTAGATAAGTTCCAGTGGACCTAAGAAGCTCAGGAAGCTCTTGATGCACTGAAGAAGTTCCTGACCATGCCGCTAGTGCTGAAGCCACCACGCCGAGCCATGCCAAACCAGCCGGCAAAAGATCTGCTGTTGTACATCTCTTGCACGACTCACGTGGTGAGCACCGCATTAGTAGTCGAGCGATCAGAGGAAGGACACGCGTATCCAGTACAGCATCCCATCTACTTCATCAGCGAAGTTCTGGGGTCATCTAAGAAGAAGTATCCTCATGTCCAAAAACTGTTGTATGCAGTACTTCTAACTGCACGCAAGCTCCATCACTACTTCGACGACCACAAAATCATAGTAGTCACCAGGTTTCCAATAGGGGATATTCTCCATAACAAAGAAGCAATTGGAAGAATAGCTAAGTGGGCCTGCAAGCTGGGAGCTCACAACATCGAGTTTCGGCCTCGTACTGCAATAAAGACTCATGCACTAGTTGACTTCGTATCAGAATGGACCGAGCAACAAGTACCAGACAACCCAGAGACTGTAGAAGTATGGTTGATGTATTTCGATGGCTCGCTAAAGCTGCAGGGGGCAGGTGCAGGGATCCTTTTCATTGCACCTGGAGGTGAGCAACTCAAATATGCTCTTCAGTTGTTATTCTTAGCATCCAATAATGCAGCAGAATATGAAGCTTTGATCCACGGATTAAACATTGCCATATCACTGGGCATTAAGAGGTTAATGGTATATGGAGATTCACTGGTGGTCATAAGTCAGATAAATAAAGAATGGGATTGCTCGAATGACTCTATGGGCAAGTACTGCACAGCCGTCCAAAAACTAGAAGACAAATTTGAAGGGCTGGAATTTCATCATGTGGAAAGAGATCGCAATGTGGCGACAGACGCGTTGTCGAAACTAGGATCCAGTCGGACCCAGGTTCCACCTGGAGTTTTCGTCCAAGAGGTGCCATGCCCAAGTATTTCCTCAGATCAAGCAGAAGAGTGCAACGTTTTGAGCCAGCCAGAGTCAGACTCTAATGACTGAAGGGAGCCCATCATCAGATATATAAAGAATGAAGAGGAATAGGATGACAAAGAGGCAGCAGAACACATCGCAAGGCAGTCAGCCCACTACACCCTCATTGGGGATGCACTGTACAGAAGGGGCGCAACAGGAGTCCTCATGAAGTGCATTCTTTCAGCTACTGGGAAGCAACTGTTAGATGAGATCCATGCCGGACAGTGCGGGATACATGCAGCATCCAGGACCCTAGTTGCGAAGGTCTTCAGGTCTAGTTTCTACTGGCCAACAGCAAAAAGTGATGCAACCGAGTTAGTCCAGAGGTGTGAAGCTTGCTAATTCTTATCAAAGCAGCAGCATTTACCAGCACAGCAACTGCAGACCATACCCGTGACATGGCCATTTGTGTGCTAGGGATTGGACATGATTGGACCCTTCAAGAAAGCTTAGGGAGGATACACTCACATGTTGGTCGCCATTGACAAATTCACCAAATGGATAGAATACAAACGCATTGATTCTCTGACTTCAGCCAAGGCAGTGGAGTTCATACAAGATATAATATTTAAGTTTGGGATACCGAATAGCATCATAACCGACCTGGGATCCAATTTCACTAGCTCTGAATTCTTTGATTTCTCGGAACAACGAAGCATCCAGATTAAATATGCATCAGTAGCACATCCAAGGGCTAACGGTCAGGTAGAAAGGGCTAATGGAATGATACTGGAAGCACTAAGGAAGGAAGTCTTTGACAAGAATGAAAAGTTTGCAGGAAAATGGATCAGAGAGTTGTCGTATGTGGTTTGGAGCTTAAGAACTCAATCTAGTCAAGCTCTACATGGAAATACTCCTCTCTTCATGGTCTATGGTTCGGAAGCACTGCTACCTGCTGATCTCAGGTTTGGGGCACCAAGGTTGGTCTTCGAAAGCATAGCTGAAGCAGAGGCTACCAGATTAGAGGACATTGACGTATTGGAGGAAGAGCGATTGAATACAGTAATTCAGTCAGCTAGATACCAGCAAACCCTGAGGCGCTATCATGACAAGGCCATACGACATCGATCCTTTGTAGTGGGAGACTTGGTCCTTCGCCGAATTCTAACGGGGGAAGGACGGCACAAATTGTCACCACTATGGGAAGGGCCATGTTGGGGACTTGTTCTCAAATGCTATGAATCAAGAACAAGGCAACATAAAATGTTAAATATCAAAAGCCCTTCGTCCTTCAAATCATTATTTCCCTTCGGATATAACGAATTTAGGACGAAGGTCATGAAGGATGTACCTTCATGATCATGATAAAAAATGGAGAACATTCAAGCAAAATACAGAAAGTAACATAATATCTGTAAACATTATTATTATTCTATTTCTATTCGTATTACTTGTGTAAACAAAGATAAATTACAAATGTACCTTCGGCTTGAAGGGAAGAAAATACAGGTGTGGCGCAAAAGCGAATGCCAAGTCAGCGTGAACAGTACGAGAGTACTGTTCATCTATTTATAGGCACGGGACGCAGCCCGTGTAAAATTACATTAATGCCCTTTACATTTATCAATAACTTTATAGTAATTCTTCGAGGTCTAATTTGGATTTTCATCTTTAAGTCGGTTCCCCTTTTCTGCTATCATGCCGAAGCTTTTCTGCGCATAGCTTCGTGATCATCTTATCCTTCGTCATGGTCGCCTTCCGTTCCACTCAAGCTTCGTCTTGACCATGCTCTTGTATACCCGTATCCCGATTCCAAAGATACCTATTTGCATATTTCACTTGGAAAACATTGTCAAATCATGTTTTTGAGGACCTTCGGAAGCCGAAGGCCCCCAACAGTAGCCCCTCGCAATATTAATTTGCTCGAATGATAAATTCATATTGCGACATGGACGAAGGCTTTAAGCCGAAGGTCCGAAAAAACACCTTCCCTTTGCTAGAATAGCAACAGTCATTGACAAGCGGGACCCTCCAGTTCCCGACATAATGGGTGTATAAATAGGGGCTCGCCACAATTTATTTGGCACGCTCTCTTGCCATCTGTTTTGCCTGCTCAAATAGCTTTCTGCCCACAAATATTTGGTTGCCTCCCTAATTTTAAGCTTCGGAAGCGAGAGGCAGGAATTCCGAAGGGATGTCTGAGGAGAAGAAGGTTGCTGCCGAGATGAAGCTGAGCCTTTCTGAGGAGAAAAATCTTGGCTTTCTTGAGTCAATATCAAAGACGAATACGGAGAAGATTACAAGGGAGATTTTAGAAGGTTTATCTGAAGATACCGGTGATAGTGACAGTTATGATGCAGACAGTGGGGGTGAAGATTCCGAAGATCGACCATGGCGACCAAGCCATTCAGTCTTCGGAAAATCAACTATTGGGCAAAGTCACCTTGAAAACATGAGGGGAGATATTTTCGAGATATGTCCATTGTGAGAGCAGATGACGGAGAAAGAACTGTGCCGACTCTCGAAGATAATGAAGTCGTTATCTTCCGAAGCTTTTTTAAAGCTGGGCTACGATTTCCTATAAGCAGGTTTGTGGTAGAAGTTCTGAAAATATATCAGGTTTACCTTCATCAACTTACCCCTGAAGCAATAATAAGAATGGGAATCTTCGTCTGGGCTATGAAGAGTCAGGGCCTAGAGGCAAGTGCGAAAAGCTTTTGCAATATACATGAATTGTTTTACGAAACGAAACCCTGGGGTAAAGAGCAATATCATAACAACTTTGGTTGCTACAACTTCGGTGCTCGCTCTGGATCAAGCTGTCTCGTGCCCACCTTTCGGAAGAGATGGCCCGGAGAATGGATGAAAGAATGGTTCTATGTAAAAAATGATTTGAAGGTTCGAGAAGATATTAAGGATGTCATCATGTGCCCCATCTAGCAGCGCTTCGGACTCCGGAAACCGAAGGTAGAAATGGATGAAGTAGCTGAAGAATGCCAACGGGCCTTCGGCGTAGTCTGCTCTTTTATTGGGACAATGGATTTAATACAAGAACACATTGCCTTCAGAGTGTGGCCTCTTGCAGATAATTGGGAAATGCCGAAAGAAACTGTTAAAGAAACTGACGAAGGTGGGCTAGTCAGGCTGAAGTATACATTCAAGTACGGAGACAAGTTCGTTGAACCAGATGATGATTGGTTAAAGAGCATTGAGACTGTAAGTGATGAATTGCTTGGGGTATATTCGAAGGCCGAAGACACTGCATTGTCAGCGGCCTTTAGAGGCCGAAAAAAGAAAAGACTCAACCGAGTGTTTGACGCAGTCGGGTTTGTCTACCCCGACTATTGCTATCCAGTGCGGGGGCAAAAAAGAAAAGGCACAACTTCTATGAAAGAAACAGCTGCAGCTGCTCCTAGCGAGCCAGCGCCGAAGAGAAAAAGGGTAAAGGTTCTCACACACCGGCCACGCTACATTGAACCAGCCACGGTGCCTGCATTTGCCGGTGAGACCTCTTCAGCCACCAAAGCTAAAGAGCCAACCCTGCTGCCAGAAGTCAAAGAAATGGCCGAAGTGCCAGCGACAGAAAAGATGGAAGAACCAAAGACGGAAGAAGCGAGAGCATCAGCTGAGGGAGTGAAAATATCAGAAATTTTAAGTCCTTCAGAAGAAATTGAAGCAGCAAAAATTAAAAAGGGGCCAATAGTGACCCCAAAAAGAAAAAGAATGGTTAATGTGTTGGATGTTTTGGAAACAATTAAACTTCCAAGCACAACCCCAAAGAAGACTGCTGAAACTTCTGAGGCGCTTGCTGAAGTATTCATTGCTGAAGCTCCGAAGCAACAGACTGGAGTTGAAACCGGGCCT
Source organism: Zea luxurians (assembly GCA_029449295.1). Classification (NCBI taxonomy): domain Eukaryota; kingdom Viridiplantae; phylum Streptophyta; class Magnoliopsida; order Poales; family Poaceae; genus Zea; species Zea luxurians. The sequence goes on from JAOPSE010000806.1 coordinate 244,573, forward strand.
TCAGAACCAACCAAGGTAATACCTTTGGAAGCAGAAGAAGCAAAAATTGCAAAGGCAACCGAAGAAATGAAAATGTCAGAGCCAGCTTTGGTCGAAGAAATTGATATCGCTGCCCCCGAAGCATCTTCCAAAATATATGATTATATCGTGCGACATGCTTCGGGGAAAAAATTATCGGAAGAAGAAATTTTTGAAGCTAATCACTATGCCAAAGAATTGAAATATCCGAAGGGGGCACTAGTGTTCAATGGGACGAACGAAGAAGATTTCCTATACTGCCTCCCAGACAACAAAGAATTATCCGTCTGTCGGGAGATGGCTAGAAGTATGGGGTTTCCGAAGCTCGAAGCTGGATTATGTGCTATGACGAAGGACGATCTCGCGGATAGTCTTGCGTACAATAGCCTGAAGGTATGGGAATTGGGCGTTTGGAAATTTTATAATTCGCAACTCATTCTTTTATTCTTATACCAACTCTTTTACATATAGGGTTTAATTCTAAGCAACGCATTGAGAGCACAAAAGAATGCAGAAGACGAGAGCTATGAAATTGCGTTCAACAACCTACGATCAGAAGTTATTAAACTGAGAAACGAAGCTCTGGAAAAGGATAAAATCCTGCTTACATTGGTGGACAAGGTAAAAAAGGACGAAGCTGCCTCAAAGGCCCAGGCCGAAGCCCAAAAACGTGAAATTAAAGATCTTCAGAAACAGCTAGCTAGAGCTAAAGAAGAACGTATACTTGAAGAAACAAAACGAGAGCTTAGTGATCAATTGGCCAATCATTTAGAGATAAGTGTTAAGGAGCTTCGTGCATCCCAGAGAAAATGCTATGTTAAATCCATAGAGTGCGTTAAGAAGATAAAATCCAGCTTCGCCAGCGTTGGCGCATTCTCTAGTGAAGAGAATTTCTTAAGAGGCAATCCTGAAGGTCCAATGGAATGGATCAGTCACGAAGCAGAGGCCTTCGAGGAAATCCTGAATAGCCGCGGTGACATCTGCGCTTTTTTGGGTGCTAGAGGGATTGCTGCTGTTTTGGAGAGGAAAGGCTGCGAGCATGTAAAATCCTTAGCGCAGTCCGAAGCTACCTTGTCCTCTGAAGACATTAAAGACCCCTCACCCGAAGCAAGCATGGTCGGCGGGAAATTCTTCACCGATATCTGGGATAATGGCGGCCGAGAAATGGCGCAAGAAATTATTCAAAAGAGTGAAAAAGGCATCCACGATGCTAGAAAAGTAGCAGAAGCTGCCGAGAAAAGTACAGAGCCCGAAGGGCAAATAGGTATTAATTAGTGGTTTTTATCATGCTGTAATTTTTAATTCCAGACTTTGTTCGCGGTTTGTAATAGTAATATAGTCGTATCTTCTCTTCCCTCAGAACCTGCTGAGGCATCTCCAGGCCCCCACCCGAAGGGGGATGATGAAATTAGAAAAATGGCCGAAGCCATTATGGACAAGGTTGTCGACCAGCTACTGAACGAAGCTGCGGAAATAGTTCTTAAGGAGGACTAAACGCTATTGTAGAAACATTTGGAACGTAACATGTGTAATACATTGTAACTTTGAATGTAATATATAATTTATTTATAGTTTAATTCTTTACGATGCATGAAATTTTGCATACATACCATTTTTTGAGCCTTCGGCGAAAAAACACCTTCCCTTCTTTTCATGCTTCGTGAAGAAAATCTTTTCTATATCACAAGAATTTGCTTACGTATCTGATGAAGAATATCCAAGCTTCGTGAAATATTCTCCAAAGCTATAAAAAAGTTTTGCATTGTATCACCGATGAGGCTACACTTCGTCTCGATTTGTCTTGTGCCTCAGCACAATTTTCTCTTTTCCGAAATATTCTCCGAAGACCAACACTGTATCCCCTTCTTGTTCCTCATGCAATATGCTGTATGATGCTTATGTTAAGCAGAATGATGTGATGATGTTATGTTATGCAAAATGATATTTGTGCCGTAGATACACATCCCTGTAATAGAGCACACACACTTTTATCTCAGCGCTGACTTTTCGCTGTAAGCCTCCCTTAGGAGCTTCTTCGCCTTTTACTTTCAGCGGAATCAACGTTTATTTTTCGTTGTAAGCCTCCCTTAGGAGCTTCTTCGCCTTTTACTTTCAGCGGAATCAGCGTTTATTTTTCGCTGTAAGCCTCCCTTAGGAGCTTCTTCGCCTTTTACTTTCGGCGGAATAAGCACTTATTTTTCGCTGTAGTTTCAGAAAACTTACACTGCGTTCCCTTAGGAACGACTTTTTACTGTTTCGAGGAATTTGTACTATGTCCGTTAGAACAAATGTTTGATAATACTAAGGTCCTTCATGCCCCCATAAATTTGTATGCTTCGGCAAATCAAGCCTATGGAAAAGACATATTTTTATTATGGTAATAGACGAAAGTGTTACAAGAAATCAAAAAACGATAAAAGACACTTAAACTCCTCATAATTGTTCCTTATGAACAAAAAGGTAGTACTGAATGTAAGAATGCAAAAGAACTGCTGTTGAGGTAGGATATTTATCAATAAATGTGCTTCGACTCTGGCACAGTGCTATTGACTGTGCGAGCTTCGGACTCCTCTCTGAAATCCCTCTGAAGGTGATTGTGCTGACTCCCTTCTGGCTGCTGTCCTCGCTTCATCGGCGGTGGTGGTGGAGGGTGCTGCCAAGATGCTTGGGGTTGGCTTGCCGAAGCAACAGAAGCTGCGGGGTGGTTGCCTACATATTCTGGAATATAAGGCGAATGATACGAAGCAGTATGCATGACCTGCTTCGGCTGACTTTGTTGCGCAGCTGCTTCTGCTATCTCCTTCTGCTTCTGGATGGTAACGTGACACATCCTGGTGGTATGGCCCTTGTCTTCACCACAGAATAGGCAATAAATTTTTCTTGGCTGTTCTCCAAACTTCCCCCGAAGCCCCTGGCGCCTCTGCCCCTTGGTGCTGGCGGCCGAAAAGAACTTTGCTGCTGGCCCGAAGCTTGTGAAGAGTATTGTGGCCTTTGCTGCTGACTCCCTCGATCATCAGTTTGAGCAGAGTTATGAATTGACCTGACGTGCCTCGGGTGAAATCTTCCTCCGAAGCCCCTGGTCATTTCAGAGAACCTGAATGCTTCCTCCCTTCTTCGGCGGAAGTCATTGTCAGCTCGAATGTATTCATCCATCTTCTGGAGCAGCTTCTCCAACGTTTGTGGTGGTTTCCTGGCAAAGTACTGCGCTGAAGGTCCCGGCCGAAGCCCCTTAATCATGGCCTCAATGACAATTTCATTGGGCACTGTTGGCGCTTGTGCCCTCAGACGCAGAAACCTTCGGACGTACGCCTGGAGGTATTCTTCGTGGTCCTGGGTACACTGAAATAAAGCTTGAGTAGTGACTGGCTTCGTCTGAAACCCTTGGAAGCTAGTTATCAGCATGTCCTTCAACTTCTGCCAAGAAGTGATTGTCCCTGACCGAAGAGAAGAGTACCAGGTCTGAGTGACGCTCTTGACGGCCATGACAAAAGATTTTGCCATGACTGCAGTATTACCACCATACGAAGATATGGTTGCTTCGTAACTCATCAAGAATTGCTTCGGGTCTGTATGACCGTCATACATGGGGAGCTGGGGTGGCTTGTAAGACTGGGGCCATGGTGTAGCCTGCAATTCTGTTGAGAGAGGAGAAGCATCATCGAAAGCAAAGTTTCCATGATGGAAATCTTCATACCAGTCGTCCTCATTGTGGAAGCCTTCCTGATGGAGCTCTCTGCGTGGAGGCCTTCGGCTCTGATCATCTTGAACAAGATGACGAACCTCTTCAGAAGCTTCGTCTATCTGTCTCTGAAGATCAGCTAGACGAGCCATCTTCTCCTTCTTGCGCTGCACCTGTTGCTGAAGGATCTCCAGGTTTTGGATCTCCTGATCCAGGTCATCCTCCGGAGGTGTTGGACTAACAGCCTTCCTCTTCTGGCTTCGGGCCTCTCTAAGAGAAAGGACGTCCTGATTGGGATCCAGCGGCTGTAAAGTACCAGCCCCTGTCGCTGAAGCTTTTTTCGGCGGCATGACGAAGGTGATGCTTGCCGAAAGTGTTCAAGACTCAAAAAATGGAAGTGAGTTCACCGGAGGTGGGCGCCAATGTTGGGGACTTGTTCTCAAATGCTATGAATCAAGAACAAGGCAACATAAAATGTTAAATATCAAAAGCCCTTCGTCCTTCAAATCATTATTTCCCTTCGGATATAACGAATTTAGGACGAAGGTCATGAAGGATGTACCTTCATGATCATGATAAAAAATGGAGAACATTCAAGCAAAATACAGAAAGTAACATAATATCTGTAAACATTATTATTATTCTATTTCTAGTCGTATTACTTGTGTAAACAAAGATAAATTACAAATGTACCTTCGGCTTGAAGGGAAGAAAATACAGGTGTGGCGCAAAAGCGAATGCCAAGTCAGCGTGAACAGTACGGGAGTACTGTTCATCTATTTATAGGCACGGGACGCAGCCCGTGTAAAATTACATTAATGCCCTTTACATTTATCAATAACTTTATAGTAATTCTTCGAGGTCTAATTTGGATTTTCATCTTTAAGTCGGTTCCCCTTTTCTGTTGTCATGCCGAAGCTTTTCTGCGCATAGCTTCGTGATCATCTTATCCTTCGTCATGGTCGCCTTCCGTCCCACTCAAGCTTCGTCTTGACCATGCTCTTGTATACCCGTATCCCGATTCCGAAGATACCTGTTTGCATATTTCACTTGGAAAACATTGTCAAATCATGTTTTTGAGGACCTTCGGAAGCCGAAGGCCCCCAACAGGCCATTTGTAGTAGCAGAGGTCACTCAGCCAGAATCATATAGGCTTACTCAAATGGATGGCACGGAAATAGGGAATTCATGGAATATAGAGCATCACAGGAAATTTTATCCTTAGCAAGATTTCAAAAGCTATCGGGGGAGCATTGTATTCTGTAATTGGTAAAAACCTCATCAATAAAATATTTCATTCTTAAGGACACTTGAACTGTTTATTATCAATCAGAACGCTTACTCGACTTAGGGTGACCACTATACCCTACTAATGGATCAATCGGCTTAAGTCGGCAGTGACTTAAGACGGTGCAACATGCTCACGCTTACTCGACATAGGGTGACCACTATGCCCTACTAACGGAGCAATCGGCTTAAGTCGGCAATGACTTAAGACAGTGCAACATGCTCACGCTTACTCGACTTAGGGTGACCACTATACCATACTAATGGAGCAATCGGATTAAGTCGGCAGTGACTTAAGACGGTGCAACATGCTAACGCTTACTCGACTTAGGGTGACCACTATACCCTACTAACGGAGCAATCGACTTAAGTCAGCAGTGACTTAAGACGGTGCAACATGCTCACCCTTACTCGACTTAGGGTGACCACTATACCCTACTAACGGAGCAATCGACTTAAGTTGGCAGTGACTTAAGACGATGCAACATGCTCACGCTTACTCGACCTAGGGTGACCACTATACCCTACTAACAGAGCAATCGGCTTAAGCCGACAATGACTTAAGACGGTGCAACATGCTCACGCTTACTCGACTTAGGGTGACCACTATACCCTACTAACAGAGCAATCAGTTTAAGTCGGCACTGACATAAGACGGTGCAACATGCTCATGCTTACTCGACTTAGGGTGACCACTATACCCTACTAACGGAGCAATCGGCTTAAGTCGACAGTGACTTAAGACGGTGCAACATGCTCACGCTTACTCCACTTAGGGTGACCACTATACCCTACTAACGGAGCAATTGGCTTAAGTCGGCAATGACTTAAGACGGTGCAACATGATCACGCTTACTCGACTTAGTGTAACGTGCTCGCGTTTACTCATCTTATGGTGATCTCTATGCCTTACTAACCGATCAATTAGCATAAATGAGAAAAAGATTCCAAAACCAGCACACTGCACTTACTTCTACGATCATTCGTAACAACTGTTGAATTCTAACAATAAAAACAAAATGTTATGGTTTTTCAGCTGAGTATCTTCTAAACACAGTGAAACATCTCTACTTGGTAATGTCTTTTGCAAGAGTTATCGAGGAGGAAGGGCGACTCGAAGCATCAGGCGCAACCTTAACGTCCACCACAATGTCATCAGGAACAACTACACCAGGCCTTCTCATCAAGATTCATCTCGCGCGAATGGCTTTATCCATAGCTTTGTCTCGCTGGGTCTTCAAAACAGCACAGTTGTCCTCAGCATCCTTGGCCACCAGTCGAGCGACCTCTAGCTCCTGGGTGACTGATCTCTTGGAGGCACGCAAATCCTTAATGATAGAGTCCTTGCTTGACACCAGCTGCCTGAGCCGCAGGATCTCATCCTAGGATACTTGCAGTTCATGGCGATGATGATCCAGATCTGCCATGGTGAAGCGGTGGCTCCTCTCCAAGATGGTTAGAGAATTACTGGCGTCACGATATAACCTATCCAAATTGTCGCGAGAAGCTGCAAGTGCTCGTTTCTCCTCCTGCAAACAAGAATCAACCCTCAAATATCCAGAAATCAGTAAAAGCATAGCAGATCCAACTAAGTAAGCTTACCTCGTTAACCGCCCTTTCAGAGTCAAGCTGAGCATTAAGAGAGGAATTCAAGGAAATCGCGTCGTTAAAGAAGCAGAAACCCGGGCCAGGTCGATCTGACCTTGGGAACATCTCTCCTCAAGCTCAGAATACCGTCGAGTTAACTCAATTTGATACTGAAGATGTTTCTTCTCGAGCTCAGAGTATATTTGGGTCATATCTGATAAAAAACAACCGAAGAAAGATACATAGTCAAAAAAAAACAAATTAGTCAATCAGCCAAGAAAAAAGCAAAGGTACCAATCAACACTTGACGCTTTCAAATTAGCTATCTGTCTCTAAAGCAACAATGGATTCCACTGCGTCAGAGACAGAACTCCTTCTGGAACAGCGGCGCCATGTGATCTCAGTTGAGCAGACATCCCATCAACCAAAGCCTGTTATAAAACAACAAGTGAGTACGAAGAAAGTAATTTACCAGGAGGAACGACAGAATGAAAATGCTGATTTACCTGAAGATTAGAAAAGAACGAAGGCAATCCCAAGTCATGAGAAGTCGTGTTATGACTCGATGAAGGAAGATCAACTGGGACAATCTGAAAAGCAACGTCAGGGGTTGATTCAGCTCCTCCAGCAGATACCAAAATCTTGTCATTCGGTGCGCCGACCACTAAGGCGACTCCCTCACTTGAAGCTAAAGGAGTATGCATCACTATCACTCCATCAGAATGTGGTGGAGACGACCCGACGTGGACATCCATGGAGGTATGGGAAGGAGAGCTCGCTCGGGCACCCTCGGGGGCTAGGTTGTAGCTCGCACTACCCATCGGAGCCGGATCGCTACCGACAACACCCTCGGGGGCTGGGTTATAGCTTACGTTACCCACCTGAGCCGGATCGTCACCGGCAACACCCTCGAGGGCTGGGTAACCGCCAGCACCACCCTTGAGGACTGGGTTTTCTTCAACAGCCACCTCTAAGGCTGAAGGATCCGCGATCACCTCCATGGGAGTCGGGCAATCTTGACCAACCTCTTGACACTGAAGACCGCCCTCCAAGGTTGACGACGCGCGAGATGCTGCCCTCGAGCTTGGAGCACGCGATGGCCCGGATGTACATCCACACCTCGGTGGCGATCCCCTGGGAATCGTCCGAGTCATCGGACGACACCGGGGGAGAGGCATAGGCTGGCGACCCCTCGGACTCGGAGGAGAACTCCTCCTCCGAGTACTCGGAGTCACCGAAGTCTTCGGAGGGGGGACTCGGCTCGCGCTTCCGCTTGTCGACGGAGTGGTGCGATGAACTCCCGCCTTTCTTGCTCTTGCCCATGGTGGAGTAGAAGAGAAGAGAAAGAGGAGAATAAGCAACAAATGGCCGAGAAATGTGTGAAGACACCAGTGAGGCAAGCGCTCTATTTATAGGGGCGGGAGGCAACCGCTCATCTCCTACCACGGTCACTGAACAGTCGCAAATATTCAATATGCAATTCAAATCGTCTGGAAACAAGTCAGGCGGTAGATGCCGTTTCACGTAACACGACACCCATTAGGACTGAAGTCAACTGCTTGGATGATATGATTACACCTCACGGTCACGTCAAGTTACTACTCAGAGGCAGTTTGCTAAACGCTCAGCGCACCAAGCCATCCCTTGGCTACACCCATTGGGGGGGACGTCCAGAAATTTTCAATAGATTTTCCCAAGTAGTCATATCCATACAGTATACGCAATGAATGTATCAAGACAGAAGGAAGATATTGAAGTACAAGTCTAATCAATAGAAGCATTGAAGCACGAAGCAAAATGAAGACCCGCCAAAGAGCCATCTACCGGACGTCCAATCTGTCGCCGATCAAATAAATTTCAAACCTAACAGGACATGGGTAGACCACATTACTGATCACAAAGGCAAAACCATATGCTGGTCTCTAAAGCATAAAGCTGATCATATAATGCTGAATTCTAAGGCATTCGACGAAGATAAAGTGATGATTTCTAAAAACGTGAGATGAAGACCTTTGAGTAGATTATTTTCAGTAATCCACTCAAAGCTCGAGGGCTACACCCATTGGGTGCACCTTCGGTGCACCCAATGAATCATTAATCCCAGAGGACAAAATGCTGATCTCTAAAGCATGAACTGACGATGAAATGCTGGTTTCTAAAGCATAAGACAAAGATGAACCAACGACTTCTAAAAAGCAGGAAATGAAGACCTTTGAGTGAATTATCTTCAGTAATCCACTCAAAGCTCGGGGGCTACACCCATTCGGTGCACCTTCGGTGCACCCAATGAATCTTCAACCTCCAAGAACGAAGTGCTGATCTCTAAAGCATAAGCTGACCGATCAAAGCTCAGAAGCAACGACTTGACAAGCGTACTGTCAAAGCATCCACATTATAAAAATCAAAACTGCAAGCTAGACCTAGAATCTTTGGGCCGATTATTTCGAAATCAACTCAAAGATTGGGGGCTTGTGGGAGACAGATATCCCCCGGGTCCACTAGAAGGCTAGAAGACCTCGCGAAAGGCCTTGGGCCCATTGTTTTGCAAGACCATCCCTTCGTGGGGCTGGGGAGGAATGTCTGGCAGAGTGGATCGACGCAAGATTGGATCAACTCAAGCCCAGGCGGCTCAATGGATTTAAGCATTATCCACAGCAGTGATCCGATTCTCCCGCGCTGCGCCCTCAGGCGTCGGAACTGAATGATGATAAGTCGGCAGAATTATAGGAAGATAAGCTCAGTTGGTTCACTATTACTTAGGCGCACGTTCTTATCATATCCGCATGTAACGCCCCACGGTCGAGTATATAAGGCCTAGGGAGCACCCCCTCAAACACAACTCACTCATTAGTCGTGTACTCAACTCTCTAGTATCCCTCATACTAGAGAACTCCCCTGTAACCCACCACATAAAAGATCCACACCAGGAAGTAGGGTGTTACGCCTCTCTAAACGGCCCGAATTTGTGTAAAATTGTCCACTATATCTCGTGCATCCAGCACGAACCATCGAGCTACAGTCGGCAACACCGTCCTACTCCAAAAAGCATCTCGAGGGGCAACCCCGGGTGCACGGTCGGACCCAAAACGCCGACAGAGCTACCGTCCGTACTATGGGGGAACCGGACCACACCTAGCCGAGCTACCAGGGAGACCCCGTTCTTCCTAGTCTACAGGGCCGAAGCCTGCCTTCCCCTGGAAATCCTTATGGGCTCCACATGTGTCCAGTCGTTTGATGAGTCTATGTAGGAACAGCTACGACGTGAGGACATGGACTTCATCGACGAGCGCAGATGGCAAGCGACGATCCGAAATGCACGGTACAACCAAGCGCTCAGGCGCTACCATCAACGGTTCGTGCATAGTAGGGAGCTCAGAGTTGGGGACCTAGTCCTAAGGCAAGTACTGAACCGAGAAGGGCTCCACAAACTCTCCCCCAGTCGGGAAGGACCCTTCAAGGTGACAAAAGTATGCCGACCCTGGTGTGTCCGCCTTGCCACAACTGAAGGAGTGCCTCTTCCCAACCCCTGGAACATAGAGCATCTCCGTATGTTCTATCCATAGGAGCAAGTCTGAGGGGTTAAGGTTTCTTCTTTTTGTAACTAGGTTGTGCATATGTGTACGTCACTCCGGTGAGGTCCGCCCTCATAAGCCCGGCCTGTTGGTCTGCACCCATGCATATCAAGTTATAAAGAAAGGATTTACCCCCCCCCAGATGTGCTTCTGTGATGGTTTTATTCTGCTACAGTTTCCAGATATTATTTTTTATCTAACTCACCCATACAGTTCCCACCCTTGCTGGTATGATGACATCTGAATTGAGTATGCCAGGCTTGCAGTTCGGGACCCCTATCCTGATACAGGGGGGTCCGGCAACCTGCGGGTCTGGTTCTAGAGAATGGGTGCTTGTTTCCTGGGGTGGTCCGGAGCTGTGTAGCCGCTTAGCCTGGTCCCATACCCTAAGCCTGCACCTCCACCACTCTGCAATGGGTGCCCTAGTATTTGGAGTTGTGACCTTGTAGGTCCGGGCATAAGGTTTGGTTTCCCAGGCTAAATCCTGCAGGTCCTGTTGCATGAATCAAAGGATGGCAGATACCAAACGATGGGTCCTATGGGTGTGCTACTAACACTTCCTAGCCGAAGTTGTGTACAGGTCTAGGTCCCAATCGAGACTACCTCCTAGGGGGCGGGTCACCAACTCTTTCGTAGGTATGCTGGTATCCAGCCTCGACACGTCGAGCCTACATCCTAGGGGGCCAAGTACTAGGGAGGAGTTGGTAACGCCACACACAGCAAGGATAAATAGCATACAGATAAGTGTTGTTTGATTGATAGTTCCCAAAAGTATCTTACAAAAACAAAAGTTATTACATCCGCCTTCAAGCGGAGCCCTAGCCTCATTTCTACAGGTATGAACTACTCGGCATCGGCAGGGTCGCGCGGCCACCATCTCCACGGTGTCTTGGACGCTCTCCCGAGCGGTGTCTTCTGTGGTGGCCACCGGACCGTCGAGCACCGGCGCCAAGGACATGGCCAGGTCGTGGCTCTGGAAGCACGTCAGCACGTAATCCACCACCGCCCGACAGAGCCTACTGCCCTCTACCTCCAGGCGGACGCCGAGGATCTGGTCTAGGCGACGGAGGCGTTCGACGGCGGAGTCCAGCACCGGGAGGGTGTCGGAGATTGACGCTGGCGGCCCCAACACCGGGATGGGACTTATCCCCAGTGGCACCAGCGTCGTGCTCGCCTCGCCGGCTCACTCAACTATCCGTTGGACCCCGGCGCATTGTTTTGCCTGGAGATCTTCGAGGGCCTTCTTGGCGGCCTCCGCCACTTGGGGACCCGACGTCGCCTGCGCCGCTTCGAACCGGTGGACCCGCTCCTCCAGCGTCCGCTCCTTCTCCTCCACCTCGAGCTCATGCTCGACCAGCAACTTCTCCCACCTTTCAAGAATTTCCTCCTTGAAGGCGAGATCCTTCTCCCGCCTGACGAGGTCCGTCTCCCGCCTGGCGAGGTCTTTCTCCCGCCTGTCCAAGGACTCTCCTCTCGCTTTAAGCCTCTCCTTGGCAAGGGCGACATCACGGGCCTTGCCCTAGAGCTCTTGCTGCAGCTTCTGCAGCCTCTCCACAGCCGCGGTCTGTTGGATCCGCTGCTCTTCCAGGATTTCGTTCATGGCACTCAGTTTGGCACTAAGCTCTGTGACGACCTCCTCCCTCTGGTTCAAGGCCTCCTCCCTCTTGGCCAGCCTCTTCTCCTTCCGGCTCGCCTCCAACTCCCAGGTGTACACCTTATGGAGGTCCTTTTTGTAATCCTTGTGGTCCCGCTCGAGCTCGAACCGCTCGGAGGCGAACTGGCGGGATGCCGCCTTGGTGCGCTCCTCCAGCTAGGTGTGCCAGTCGCTGAGGCACTGGTGCTCGGCCTCAAGCGCCTCCCACTCCTGCAGGATCACTGCCTCAGTCTCATGAAGAGCCTGATTGGCACGAGACAGCACCCGGGGGAGGGGAACTGGCGCTGCTTCTGGCTCGGCGCCGGACCGGAGCCGTCGCCCAAAGACCACCTCCGTCTCCTCCAGAGTGGGCGGCGGGATGGAGCTAGACGCGCCCTCCGCGTCGCCCCCGATGGCGGAGGTAGGCGCAATTGGGCCCTCCTCCACCGCTTCCGATGGTGTACTCGACGACATCGCCATCGTTGGGGCTGCGGTTGCCGTCGGCGCAGTTGCAGCAGCCGGGGGCGGACCGCCGGCGCCACTCCCAGCAGATGCCTGCTAATGGAAGCCAGACCCACCGGGCATGGTATCTGGCGGAGGAGGCGCGGCCTTGGGAGCAGAGGGGGAGGAAGCCCTGACGAGCAAAGGAAGGGTTAAGACCCGTCGGCATGATAAATGGACTTATGGAAAAAAGGGGTTGCACTCACTTGGGGCCCTGGACTTTCCAGCGACCCTGGAAGCGGGGCGACTGCTGCTGTTGCTGTTGCTACTGTTGCTGCTGCTGTCGTTGCTGCTGCTGCTGGTGCCCCTAGGGGAGGTTACCCCCAGGTGGTGGTGGCGGTGGCGGACCCGACGGTCGTGGTGGTTGTGGTGGTGGCGGACCCGATGGTGGTGGTGGCGGAGGACTGACGTTCCTCTGTGCGCCCTAGGCCTGGGAGCCGGCCTCCTCGGCCCCACCAGCAGTCCTCTGACGCTTCTAGGGGTCCGAGATAAATGACCCGTCAGCGCGGCGCAGCCGGTGTCGCCTCTCTTCCTCCGACCCCCCGGTGCCACCTGGGGCAGAGAAACTGCCTGCAGTCCCTTTGCCCTTGTCCAAGGGGCGAGGGGCCACGGCGGGGGCGCTGGGAGCCACGTCGGTAGACTGGGGGCCACCAGCCGGTGCGTCGGAGATCCGAATCCCGTGGTGGGGGTCCCGGCCGCCGGTCTGACGAACCGCCACGCCGCTCTCATCGAGGGTTGGTAGCGTGGCCAGCACCGCCGATCGCAGCCCTGGATCATCACAGAGCACCGGGATGTCCTGGGGGAGTATCAGGGATTCAAGGACAAAGGACTCACCAGTAATCCCCTTCACCAAGAGTTCCAGGTGGCTATAATAGGTTTTCTAAACAAGTATAAATTAAGAGTATATTTTCTCATATGATGTATATTAATCAATTTATAATATAGTTTAAATCACGTAGATCCTCCATAGATCATAACTTCATAACCCTCACTCCAATCTTAGTAGTTCTCGATCCCACGAGCTCGTAGCTTCGCGTAGATTACTATTATTCAGTTTGTACTTATGTTTGATGTGATGTTAATTTTGCCTATACCATGTTTGTTTGTATTGCTACGGCTAGCAGTGAGGTCACGAGTCACCTGAAGATCATCTTGGTACCTGGAATCTCAAGTCCCAGGCAAGTTGTGCCCTTGACCACATTTATTACCCAATAATGTTCTTTATATCACTTATTCATGCATAGGTTCAATTTTGATAGGACCCAATAGGTCACCCTAGTCTGATTATCTTTTACCTTGGTTACCCCTAAATCACATGGGTAGTTTTGCTATTGCTTTATATGGTTTTGGGTTAATATTTCATTATATCCATGTTCCAATTATTCTGTTATGTTATTTATGTTCATGTCAAGATCATTATATTTTTAATTGGAACATGGAGCTTAACTTGAGAAACACGTGCCACCACAAGGGTGGAATGGGACGCCCTTGGCTAACTAATTAGGAAAGCTAGTGGAAGACTACCTTACCCGAAAGGGGCAAGGGCAGTAGGGGAGTTGCATGCAAGGAGGTTCTCGGGTTGATTTCGCTGCGATGGCGGTCAGACGAGGGATTCTTGCAAGTGCCCTTCCCATAAACTGTAGCGGGTTTTCGGAAGCTAGTGGAACTTTGTAAAGGCCTCGTAGTGGATCCCTAGCCATTCACCTCGGCAGTGTCTAAGGGTCTAGCTAACCCTGGCGACATGGGATACATGACTTGTGGGTACAGGGTACAACCTTTGTAGAGTGTAAAATTGGTATACTAGTCGAGCTCACGGTCATGAGCAGCTCAGGACTCTCACATGATTAATTTATGGAACTTAAATTCAATTTGTCATTTGCATTGCATGGGATTTATTGTTAATTTTGTTCTATTATTTTTATTATGGTTTGGTATTTACTTACATTTATTAATTGCTAATAAAATTTGACCAACTTATTAAAAGCAATGCTCAGCTTTAACCTCTATTGTTGATCTGCCTTACACAACACATGAACTCCCACCTTTGGTGAGTTCATGCACATTATTGCCCACAACTTGTTGAGCGATGAACATGTTGAGCTCACCCTTGCTGTCTCACACCCCCCACAGGAAAAGAACAGGTGGTTCAAGAGGAGCCACACAATGAGGAGTTCGATTTGATCTAGGTGGCGTCTCCCAGGTGACTTATTGGCGCCAAAGATGGATTTTAGTTTGATTTATATTTATCATGTATTTTGTGAAGACTTCCGCTATGTAATAAGTACTCTGATTATATTGTGACATTTATCTATATACACTATGTTATTATATATGTTGTCTTCTTTGGCGCATGTATGAGATGCACCCGGCTTTGTCCCTTAAATCCGGGTGTGACAGAGGTACATCTGTAGATCAAAAGGTATACTGGTCGATGATAGGTTCTTTACTCTATTTATGTGCTTCACAACCGAATATTATGCTTTCCATATGCATGTGTGCAAGGTTCCAGGTAAATCCTAAGGAAGTTTATCTTAGGCCATGAAAAGAATCATGAGATATTTAGTTTATACTCCTAAGTTTGGGCTATGGTACCCCAAGGGATCTACCTTTAATCTAATTGGGTATTTCGATGCCGATTATGTCGGATGTAAAATTGACAGGAAGAGCACATTAGAGACTTGTTAGTTTCTAGGGAGATCCCTGGTGTCTTGGGCTTCAAAGAAACAAAACTCAGTCGCTCTATCCACCGCCGAAGCAAGTATATTGTTGCACGACACTGTTGTGCATAATTACTCTGGATGAGGCAAACCCTTAAGGACTACGGCTACAGGTTGAGCAAAGTCCCTCTCCTATGTAATAATGAGAGTGCAATCCCCATGGTGGATAATCCCGTTGAACACAGTCGCACTAAGCACATAGACATCCGATATCAGTTTTTGAGAGATCCCCAATAGAAGGGGAATATCGAAATTGCTTATGTTAGCACCCACAACCAATTAGCCAATATTTTCACCAAGCCACTATATGAAAAGTCTTTTAGCAAGCTTAGGAATGAACTCAATATCCTAGATTCTCGGAACTTTGATTGAAATCTTGCACACATTGCTCATTTATATACCTTTGATCATGTCTCTTTCATTTGGTACAAATACATATTTCTTATTCTTCTTATGCCAAAGCTAAGACTAATGTGCTTCCAAGTGTATTTCTATCCTTAGTCTTAGATTGAAAGGGAAATGGAGTAATAGGCAAAGGCAAGGCATCCACTACGACTCTGTTAGTATCATATTTCATTTGCCCTACTAATGTATTTACATTCATATCTTGTACAAGGCCTCTGGTTTTCTTCGTTTTTGGCGCTTAATGCCAAAGGAGGAGAAATAAATAGGCCAAAGAAAAAGGACCGCACCACCACCCTATTTTCTAAAAACTTTTTCAAAAACAGGAGAAATTAATAGGCATTTGCAAAAACCCTCATGACAGCTAAGGGGAGAAACTCTTCAGGGGGAGCTTTTATTTAGCCAAAGGAAAAGCAATTGAAACAGGGAGAGAATTTTCAAAAACTTGAAAATGCTTTTATAAATCATATTCTTATACCATTGGCTAATTGAAAAAGAATTTGAAAAGACTTTCCCGAAAGATTTGCAAAAACAAGGTAAGTGGTGCAAATGTGGTCCAAAATGTCAAATATGTCAAAACAACCATGTATGCTTAGAAATGCTTTCATTTCAAAAGTAACTTATGCACACCTGACAAAATGAATCTAGTTACATTTCTACACTTTATATTTGCTTTGGTTTGTGTTGGCATCAATCACCAAAAAGGGGGAGACTGAAAGGGAAATGGCCTCAACATTTCCTATAATCGATTTGGGTGTTTGACGTCCAACACAAACCATGTGGACTAACTAGTTTGCCTAGTTGATATTTTTCTCAGGTGCATATAGTTCAAATACATATACAAAGAAAATGACCGCGGGACAATTCTACAAGTTTGGAGCAAACAGACTTGCTGCAGCTAGTGGCGCATCGGACAGTGTTCGGTGCCCTGGCTGTATCACTCCGCGAACTGGCTGCTCTCGGGTTTTCTCAACGCTCGTCCACTAAAAATCATCGGACTGTCTGGTGTGCCACCGGACTGAATGGTGAGACAATGTGCAACAGTCAACTTCACCCAACAGTCAACTGTGCGACTATGCGCGCAGTTTGAAGCGTCAGAAGTCAGAAGACGGTCTGCGACGATAGGTCGCACCGGACTGTCTGGTGTGCCACCGGACTATCTGGTGCATCAAAAGGATAGACGACTTCAACGGTCAACCGCTCCAAAACCCAATGGTCGGTTGACTTGGCACGCACCGGACAGTGAACAGTACTATGTTCGGTGCACCATGGGACTGTCCAATGTGCCCATGGACAAAGCAGTCAGCCAATGGCTAGAATAGTGGTTGGGGCTATAAATATCCCCAACCACCACCATTCAATCCATCCAAGCATCCCACTCTCCTCATTCAACACAAGAGCAAATAATACATTCCAAAGACACAATAAAAGCCTTCAATCCTCTCCAAATTCTAAAATCAAGTCAAGTTATCAAAAAGTGTTTAGTGACTTGAGAGAGGGTGACTTGTGTTTCTTTTGTTGCTCTTGTTGCTTGGTTGCTTTCTTCATCTCTATCCAAACATTCTAAGTGATTTGTAAAGCTAGCAAGAGACACCTAATTGTGTGGTGATCCTTGCGGGGTCTTAGTGACCCGTGAGATTGAGAAGAAACACTCAATCGGTCTAGGTGACCGATTGAGAGAAGGAAAGGGTTAAAATAAACCCGGCCTTTGTGGCCTTGTCAACGTGGAGTAGATTCTTTGGAACCAAACCTCGGAAAATAAATCGTTGTGTCCATTTGTCTTGATCTTCACTATTTGATTTGTTTCTTCCCTCTCCCCTCTCACTAAAAGTTCTCTTGCTCACATTGTTTTGAGTTAGCTCCAAAAGTTATCCGTATTGATTGAGCAACTCATAGCAAGAAGAACTATCTTCCGCACTCTGAATTTAATATCATTTATTTCTAACCCTAACCTCGGGTGAAGTGCGTGGTCAAAGTTTATAATTTTCAGGTTTCGCATATTCACCCCCTCTAGGCGACTTTCAATATGCGACCATGTGTGACAAGGATCTAATTGCACTAGTGTAGAGTCATGGCTGACCTGAACCCTCAACGGAACCAACTTGGAATGAGCTAGAGTACTCACAAGAAAGCCAGAACCATTCATGAACTATGTCACCGGTTCTTGTGACATGCAATCAACATGATACAACTCGACCAGGGGTTTGACCTCCCCAAGACCAAGACCAGACCCCACCACATGGTGGAAATCATCATGCTGAGTTAGACAAATGTCATAGATAGCAGGACCAAGTCCATACTAGACTTCAGGACTAAGAATATGATGGCTATGTAGTTGAACATGAAGACTTAAACTATGACCAAGTCCATCAAGACAGGCTCATGAAGGCCTCTCAACATCTATTATCAAATTATTCATAGGTCGTTTGAGCATATTCAACAAGCCAAAGTACTTTAAGCCTAATCTAGTTGAATCATACGATAGTCATACCAATCCATGAGACTGGCTTGGGATCCATCAGTTGTCTATCACAACAACAGGAGGGGACTCTTTAGTTATGTTTAACTATCTGCCCATGTGTCTTGTCACTATAGTGAGGAAGTGACTATTTGGTCTTCCTGCAAACTCTATTGGCTCATGGAAGGATTTGAAGCGTTAATTCATCAACAAATTTAATATGGCTTGTGATCAGGAAAAGACTCGCTGCGATCTCAAAAAAAAGTTCTTCATAAGGAGGATGAATCTCTATATAGTTAGTGGTGCAATGTGAAGGACAACCTCTCCAGCATGTCAGAGGAAACAAGCATCTATCTTTTTTGTAAGGACCTTAGGGGTCGGGAGCTATCTCATAAGCTTGTATGTAAGGCTTGAACCACTCCGGCCTCTTGATTTCAAACCATAGAGCAAGCTTAAATTTGTTGATTGTAGCATGGTGCCTAACTATTACCCTAAACTTATCCATCCTAGGGTAACTTATGCCAATTGTCATCTCAAGATTATTCATGTCCCATTCATGTATTGGATCTTCATCAACTATATCACCAACATCCACAACTACTTCATTCGTATTTGTCTGCATCTCTTCTAACATTATAGAGATAGGAAACTCTTTTGTATCACCTTGTGCTATTGTATCTACTTTTTTTAATCACAATGCCTAATAGACTTTGTCCTCATCATCAAGTTCTTTGGCTAAGACATCGTCATAAGGCCACAATAAATGGTTAAAGTACCCTAATTAACTAGTACATGCTCTTCAAAAGGTTATGGAGGAGAGTTGCAAGTATTACCAATGCCTAAGAATTGTTCACATGAGACACACATTTTGCTTTGAAGAAGTAGATCTAGCATTGTCATTATACACATCTTTGCTCACAACTTATATTCCAGTGACAACCAACCTCTCATCCCATCTGTCCTTAATCATCTATTGGAAATTATGATCGCTCCTAATCTTCTACTTAGACCCAATATCTTAGTTAAGAATCCACAATGCAAGTGCTTGAGATGGACCCCATATAATATTTGTAGCTAAATCCTCATAGAATTTAACCAAGAATATTGACAAATTATATTCACCAATATCTCATGTTCCTTCTATGCCATGTTGCCATACTCACCATTTGCCATGTACTTAGCACACTTAACAGGTAGTCTAAACATATTGCTAAGATTGAACTTGGCATAATGATAAACAATTAAAGAAATAAGGAGTTAGACAATACCTAATCTACTTATCAAATCCATAGTGAAGTAAACACTCACCATGGATGACAAAGAATGCTATCTAGTCACAACACCCCTACTACATCAGAATGCTATCGAGTCACAAGACCTACTACATCAGAATGCTATCCAGTCGCAACACCTACTACATCAAACACATGGACTCGTTCATTGTCAAAAACCCTTATCATAACCTGCATCCCTAAGGCCATGGCCAACAGACCGTGTATATGGTCGTGCAAAACATTGTTTTGCATTGTGTACTGCACTGTTAACATAGATAAGGATGAGTAAGCTACTAGAGATAGCTTAACATGAGTAAAGTAGGAGCACATACCTTCAGTGAGTCACAACTACAAGATTTACATGCTACCGCCATCACCGATTGTGTCTGTCGTGGTTACTAACGGGGGAGGATGGGCTGGCATTGAGCAAGAGTGAAGAACACATGGCAGTGACCTAGAGATGAAAAGAAAGAGGGAGAATAAGGGCATGGACCAAATTCTAGAAAAAAAATCTCTGCATACTAGCTCCAAACAATCGGTGATGCAACCCCTCACACTAGGAACAAAAAGGCCCATAGAGCAATTATCATGGTGTGAGGGCCTATTATGTGGGCCTTTTTATTCCCGGTGTGAGGGACTACAACGCTAGTTATCTAGAGCCGTTATGCACATAATTGTTTTCCTAGACTTCTACTAAACATGGCAGGAGGGACATTGTAACACCTTGAATTTGGGGGTATAAAATTTTTTTCTAATTATCATCCAAATTCAGGTGTTACTCTTCTCTCTCTCTAGTTTCCATCTCTCTCTAGCTTCTCTCTCTCTTTTTCATTTTGAATAGAATTAGCTTAATTATGGAGGGATTAATTATTTATTTTTGCCAAAACATTATGAGTCATGAAATGTTGCATCATGTTGAGCTTAAATATTCTTTGAATTGTTGCACATGTTTGAATTAGTTTGAATTTGAAACTTGGTTTGAATTTGAATTGAAAACCATAGAGAAAAAGAAATAGAAAAGCAATTAGAAATTCTAGGAAAATAGAAAAACCCAAAGCAGCCCAAGCCGGCCCATCCAGCCCTGGGCTCCACCTGTCAGCGGTGTTTCCCCTCCGCCCACGCCTTCTCCCTCTCTCCCTCTGCCCAGTGGGGCCGCGCTATCGGCGCCAGTTGCCCTCGCCCGTGCGCTCCTCTCCCTCTCTGCCTCGCGGGCCCGCCTCGTCAGCTCGCTGAACCGTTTCCCCCGAGCGCTCGTTTCCTCTCGCTGCGCCGTGGGACCCCCATGTTAGCTCCGCCTTCCCCGTGCCTCGTCGTGGACCAGACGCGCGCACTCGCGCACGCACGCCGAGATCCCCGGCCACGACACCCGCCCACGTGCCCCAGCTCCTTTTTGAGCACTGCCCGCACCCGCACTCACTCCCCCCGTCCCATTTCGCACAGCCTCGCTCTCTCTCGCGCTCTGCCCTCTGTAACACCCCTGGTGTTACTAGAACTAAAACTTGAGCATGACATCATATGCATTGACATTTCATTTTGTTTGTCACACCTAGAATGCATTCACTAGGTAAAATTTCAAAACATGTGTGATGTGGTGACTTGAAGTGTACTTAACCCTAGGGTAGAGTACCCAACCCTGGGATTATGGCATATGGGTAATAGTAAGCCAAAATGAGTAATATCTCAAAAGTCATTGGACATGTTCACAAGATATCAAGCTTGGTGGATTTGAGTGACACGGAAACCCTAAAGTGCCCAAAACCCTAGAAGGAACCTTAGAACACCCTAAATTGTGGCCTATGAAATAATTTCAGTTTCTATACACCTTTGGACCAAAGAGTATATATCAAAGTGGTAGAACATCAAAAACTAAACAACTATTACATTGGAGGATTTTCAAGTATGGTGGAACAAATTGGAGAAAATGGTAAAAGTCTACAAGTGCTTCCAAATTAGGACCTTGAGAATAAGTGGCACTGCGCCAACTTTGGGCTCTTGTAGCTTTTATATCATAAGGATTTTGTGGTAGGTCATCATAACAAAGTTGAGAAACCCAACCCTAAAATCCTATGAAATCTAATGAAAAACACATCCCAAAACAGAGCTAGCAGAAGTATGAATTTTCAGATAGGGAACAGTAGTCTGAAAACCTGTAATGCAGTATGTCGAGCTAGGTTTGAAGTCCTTTTGTTACCAATCTAGGGGGTTTAAGGTTGTGAGTTGTGTAGACAAAATAGAGACCATCAGAAGGTGATTAAGTGTTCTTAAGACAAGTAAGCTTGATCCTGTGCAAAAATTAGGGAAAATGATGCTCAAAGTCGGGCTGTCAGGCTGGTGGATTCTGACTGACGATCAGGCAGACCTACTTTGAATTTCTGCCTGTCTGATCAACTTTGAGGCCTTGCAGAAACTATTCTATGTGACTTGGGGCCAGGTTGGTTAAAGAAAAGTTGGAGAGCTAGTATTCATGAGCAAGTTTTATTAGGAGACACTAGCTTGACATCATACAGATTTAGAAGATAAGGGTGCCCAAACTATCTCTGACGAAAAGGGAGGAATCAGATGAAGACTGAAGATTAAAGTTCAGAAAATTGAAATGGTACCAGTGTGTTGCAGCTGATTTTTGGGTACTATAACTTGTAATCTATGAGGTTTGGGTCCAAGAAACCTATAGTAACTTTGCAGACCCTTGATTAGTGAACAAGTTCTATTAATGGGGACTGACCTGTTCTTAATCAGAATAAGGAGAAAAGGATGACTGAAGAAGGGAAGATTAGTCAAGTGTTGTAGATTCAAAAGTGCAGAAATATCTATCCCTGATCTTTTTCCCTTGCCGTGTCTTACTTTGGAATAGAGTGAAGATAGAGATGAGGAGATGGAAGGGATGTTCAGAACTTTTGTCATCACTGAAATATCACCAAGTCTAAAATATCTACTACAATGCCATCTTATCTCCCTACCCCCCATGCCAGGGATAAACTTCACCTTGCTTTGTTGTGCTCTAGGAATCGGCATGGGTCTTCAGGATTGAGCCACGTCTCCACATCCATGCACTCTCTGACATGCCCCAAGTTCTCCTTGCTGTAATCCTAAGAAGTCAGCCATTCATTGATCTTTTAACTACCTATTTAAGAGTAATCGAGGGGAAGAAGCAGGAGTAAAGGAGAGATCCTTACCTCTATCGTCAACCACAGTGTGTAGCTTCAACGTAGTGTTGTTGCCTTCCTTTCCCCAAACTATACCCCGGACGCGCCCAAATTCCTTGGTCAAGAGACTCAACGTGTCTGGTGACCACGTGCCGACGCCTCAACCTCACGTGGCCAGACGACTATGGTATGGTTCGACGCATATGAATCAATGTTCTAGTGTCCTTATAGGCTAGTGAAGCTCACCGAAGTATCCGTTTAGTCTTCACAGTCATAGTTTGGTCGGAACACGGGCTCGGCGCCACATGAACTGCTCCGGTGTCAACCCACCAAAACTCAGTTAATCCGATGTCGATTCATGTAAGCATCGCATCATTTGTGTCCTACTAGTGCTCCCTGTGCCCTTAATTTGAATCCTCCGGTACTTGTGTCGTGAGGATAGAAACCGCGGAACCGATACCCCACCGTGAGCGGGGTTAGGTCGCTCTGGGGGTTTATGAGCTAAATCCATGCCTAAGACTACCTGGTTTAGGTTAGAATTAGGTCTGGCAGGTGTCTAATGGGCGCTTGGGCTCTCCGCCACCGTGGTATGGCGGGAGGTTCTTCCGTGCCGCCGACCGGATTCGAGGACCCAATTTTAAAAGACAAAGAACTTAGATGGGGCAGAGGGTAAAGTGTCAGTAACACATTAAAGTCAGATAAGGACTTCCTTTCAGATATTCAAACCGGCAGGGGCCTTTACGCAAATCCAACCGTGCGGTCGCGGGCTGGGTTGGTTTCGGCCCAACACTGTTGATAGCTTTCTCCTTTTATTTTTCCTATTAAGTTTGGGAATCCATAGTAATTAGTAGAAAAATGATAAAAATATGGGACCAATTTTACTAGACTCCTAAATTCCCCTAGTATTTAATAAAAATAGTTCCAAGATTTTTAGTCCCAACCATGAAATATTTAGCAATTATGAATGCCTAAACCTAGTTTTAGAAGTAAGTTGGTAGCTCCAAAAATCATACAACTTTTTGGGTAAGCTTAATATGATAATTAAAGCTGTTGGGTAAAGTTTGGCATGTTTTGGACATTGTTTGATCCCAAACCCAAAACCCTAGCTTCCTAAGGTAGAATTTGCCTAACCCTAATAGGGTACTAACTCAGGAAACCCTAGTGACTCAGTGCTACCATGAAGAAAAGTTATATTCAAGACACAAATTAATGTGTTTCTATTGCATATTCATAACATCACATGAGCATTATGTATTGTTATATATAGAAAACGAAGAAGAAGTGACTGTCGAAGAAGAAACTGCCCCACAAGCTGAAATTCCACCTGTCGAGAACAGTTTCTACTTTCATATTTGTGGAACGGATCCCATGTCTCCTACAACACAAGGCAAGCCCCTGTGCATTTACCCCTTCCTTGTTATTTTAAAATCTTTATCACTTGAAATGATGCATTAGGTGATAGGAGTTGTGTGCTAAACAATTGTTGCATTTCCCTTCCTTGGAATTGATTATCATTCCTTGTTACCTATTTTACTTAAAAGTTTTCTGATGCTTAGTTGTGCTTTAGAAAACAAAATGTTTTGTTTTTAAACAAAAGGTGATGCTTCATATGGGATGGGAATTTTCAAAGAAAAGACTTGATGGTGAATCCATCATGGCCATGATGGGTTCAACATCTGAAAAGATGTACCTCTGCTAGGTACCAAACTTTGGGTTTTAAATTATAAAGTTGATACCGGGCGGGTGACTTGCACGAGAAGGAAGTCTCAATGTAGTGTCTCCGTCTGAGTCGATTAAGGACCGTGTCGATATAGGCTTGATGATCGATGTCCTTTTAACTGGCCACATGCCTCGTCATGGGTAAGCTTTGTCTCGGTAGGACCAATACCAGAAAGGCCAACACGCAATGGGAGTGGAGAGATGGTGAGAGTAGCGTGTACCCTCCGTGGCAAGAGGCTGTACGGTGGTGTATATGTGCTCTCGGTTGGCGTGAACCCATTCTGGTCTTGAGAAACCCGGTGGCGAGTTGACATATGCAAGGGTTAAGTGCTACATATGTCGTGTGGTTGGAGATCCCCAGCTGGGTATTAATCGATTTGGATCGCCGTTACTTCTCGGACATGAATACTTGATCACTGACTTACACTTAGCAATCCAGTGAACTAAAGGGTTGATAAAAAGACGGCTAGTGTAGGCCAAGTGCTTGAACTAGGGTAGAAAGAACTCTAAATGCAGGTAATGACTTAACCTAATAATAAAACTGGATTTTTAAGGATCCATTGTTAGTAAGCATTTCTGCAAAAAGAGTCTTTGATTCTTGATTAGCCTTACCTTGACTCCCTCAAGCCAACATATCCTTGAGAGTCTTTTCCTTTATCGGGTAAGACTTGCGAACGTACACATCATACTCAGGGTTTTTGAACCCATGTTGTTGTAGGTGAGGAAACAGCGGAGTTTTGTTGTTTCTGTTCAAAGGTGGTACCAAAAGAGGAGCCAAATCCGTGATCGTGTGTGCGGGAGGATGCTTGCCTCCTAGTTTGAAAAGCACTAAGCTTTTGTGCGGGAGGGTGTTTTGCCTCCCTGGTTTGTAATAATACTTTATGCACTCCTAACACCCGGTACTGTAACAATACTCTCTTTCTATATTTTATGAATGTAAATTAAGTTATTGTAATCTGCTTCCACTTATTCTATCCTACGATGTGATGTAATATCTGCGTGATGGGTGAAGCGCTCTTGGGCGATTTGATGATGATACAGATGACCGAACTTGTCGAGTGATTATATGCATCTACATGATTGTCCGAGGTCCTTAGGACAAGGAAATCTATAGGTGGGCCTAATACCTTTGGAGGTTCCGTGACACCCTCGCTGCTCGGCCTCGCCAGAGACCCGCGCCCACCGTGCCGGTCATCTAGCTCACCAGACACCGCGCCAAGCGACCCCGAGCTTCGCCCCGAAGTGAGACATTTGTCCCTATGCTCAATTTCCCCGATTATGCTTTGTCGTCGGCCAATTTTGGCTTCATCGGAGTTCGACCGTGCTGAAGCTTGCTTAAGCCAGTATGAAACTTATACCTGTTGCTTGCCATCTCTTGTAATTACTTTTTATCTTATACTGCTTGTTTGCGTGCAGGATGCTGGTGCCCAAGATTGATAGTCCGAAGCACATTCCGAAGGCTACTGAAGCTATTTTTTAGGCCTACCTGCATAGAGCTTAGAAGCATTTGTATTATCTTTGTAAAAGACATTGTAATCAAGAATTGAACATTAGTTTGTATACTTTTCCATACCTTGTAATATATTTTTACCTTTCTGTCCATGTATAAATTGCTTTGTTGTGGACGAAACTTGTATCTTTTGAGTCGAAGGCGAAAAATACCTTCTCTTCTTTTCATACACAACGAAGCATATCCTTGCTTCTCGTGCTCATCGAAGCATTGTTGTCAAAGCTGAAGTATTTCTGTTTGTGCTTCATGTTATGATGATGATGATCCTACGAATGTCTACATGAATGTGTATGAATGCAATGAATGATGTAATGTAGTGTGCAAATGAATGTCCCGAACACACACACGAAACCACACCCAGACTTAGCATCCCCTTAGGAACGACTTTTGAGTCTTTTAAGCTCTGCATCCCCTTAGGAACGACTTTTGAGCTTCTTCACCTTCTATTTCTATGGCATTTAAGTTCTGCATCCCCTTAGGAATGACTTTTGAACTTCTTCACCTTATATTTCGGTGGTATTTGGCTCTGCATTCCCTTTGGAACGACTTTTGAGCAGAAAACTTAGTCTGCGCTCCCTTAGGAACGACTTTTTCATCTTCGTCAAATTTTTGGCTCTGCATTCCCTTAGGAACAACTTTTGAGCAGAAAACTTACGTTGCGCTCCCTTAGGAACGAATTTTTTGCAGCTTCGTCATGCTCTGCATCCCCTTGGGGACGTCTTTTGAGCTTCTCCCTGTTTTTCTTTTTGCACTCGATGGTGCAGGCTCAAATTTTACATATTACATCTTTGGGGATTTGGCCCTCGTAGGGCTAAATAAGAATGAAAAATTACAAGCTATAGCTATGACAGAACCTCCCAAGTCATTAGGCCCACCTATAGTTGTTCTTGTTCAACGGACCTCAGACAACCCTGCAGGTGCACCTGATCACTTGACAAGTTTGGTATCTGAATTCCTTACCTTTCCCAAGAGCGTTTCACCCGTCATGCAGACATTACAATACATCGGAGGTACGAAAATGCGGAAGCAGTTACAATAACTTACTTTATTGAAAAGTAAGAAAGAGTAGTATGTATTACAGACCAGAACCAAATATAAGAGTGCTGAGTATTATTATTACATAACCTGGGAGGCAAAAACCTCTCCCGAATAAACAGTAAAAAGTTTTTAGTGGAGGACACTTCCTCCTGAGTCTTCAGTCTTGATTTTCTTCTTTGGGCACCACCTTTGAACAAAAGCAGCAAAAATTTGCCGCTTCCTCACCTAAAACAACATGGGACAAAGCCCTAAGCATGAAGTGTACTTTCACAAGACTTACCCGTCAAAGTAAAAGACTCTCAAGGATATGCTGGCCTTTGGGAATCAAGGTATGGTTTATCAATAATCAAAGACTCTGTTTGCAGAAATGCTTACTAACAGTGGATCCTTAAAAATCAAATTTTACTTGTCAGGTTAAGTGAAGTTACCTGCAGCTAGAGTTCTTTCTACCCTAGTTCAATCACTTGACTTATACTAGCTAATTTCTTTTCAACCCTTCTTATTCACTGGAATGCTACATGTAGGTCAGTGACCAAGTCTTCATGTCCGCGAAGTTATGGCAATCTGAATCGATTATACTCAGCTGAGGATCTCCGATCACACGACATATGTAGCACTTAACCCTTGCATATGTCAACTCGCCACCGAGGTTCTTAAGACCAGATCAGGTTCACGCCAACCGAGAGCATAGATACACCACCGTCCAGACTCTTGCCATGGAGGGTACACGCTACTCTCGCCATCTCTCCACTCCCATTGTGTGTTATCTTATTCTGGTATTAATCTGCCCAAGGCAAAGCTTACCCATGACAAGGCATGTGACCAGTTAAAGGGTCCTCGATCATCAAGCCTACATCGAGAAGGTCCTTAATCGACTCAGACATAGACACTACACCGAGACTCTCTTCTCGTGCAAGTCACACGCTCGGTCTTAGCTTTATGATTTCAAACCCAAAGTTTGGTACCTGGCAGAGGTGCATCTTTTCCGATGTTGAACCCATCATGGCCATTGTGGATCCACCATCAAGTTTTGTTTTTGAAAACATCCCACCCACTTTGAAGCATCATCTTTTGTGAAAACAAAACATTTTGTTTTCTAGAGCAAAGCTAAGCATAAGAAAAAACTTTTTGCAAATCAGGGATTAAGGAGAAGTAATCAAATCCAAGGAAGGAAATGCAGCAACTGGTTTAGCACACAACTCCTATTACCTAATGCATCAAGTAAGTGAGAAAGATTTCAAAATAACAAGGGGTGGCAAATGCACCGGGGCTTGCCTTGTGTGATAGGTGAATCAGGCTCTGTTCCGCAGATATCAAAGTAAAAAACAGTTTCCTGCCTGAGGTTCTTCAGGTGGTGGTGGTGAAGTTCTCGCTTCTTCAACTTCTATTTCCTCCTCGTTTTCTAGATATAACCATATATAACCATGAATGCTCATGTAATGCTCATGAAAATGCTAATATAATAAAAGTTTATTATCTAATGTCTTGAATATAACTTTCCTTCACGGATCTCCGAGAAATTAGGGTTTTCAGAGTCTATAGTGAAGTTCATAGAGCATGGGGGCTAGGGTTTTGGGTTCTAAGTATCAAACATGGTCCAAATCATACCAAATTTTACCCAAGGCTTCTAAATATTATTTAAAGTTTACCTAAAAAGTTTGGTGAATTTTGGAATTATAAACCTATTCTATAAAATTCCAGAAGTATGGTTTTTGGCTATTTTAAATGCCACAAAATTCCCTATTTGAACTAAAAATCATGAAACTATTTTTATTAAATACTATAGAAAATTAGGAGCCTAGAAAAATTGTTCTGGTATTTTTGGCATTTTTCTACAATTTTCTAGAAATTCTTAAACCCTAACAGAAAAAGAAAAGGCATGAACAGTTCTGGACCGGAACTGGCCCAAGTCGTCCCAACTACAGGCAGAAACGTGCGCGCCTGCGGTACTGACTTTGTGAATAGGCCCCCGTCGTTTTGAATAACCTGAAGCGGGGTCACAGTACTATTCCTCGAGTCACTGACAGTTTACAAAAACCTCCCCCATGTTCTATTTCTTCACAGCCCGAAGTCCACGACGATACACAGCGTGGGGCCGAGCTCCGGTGAGCTTGTACCGGCCGATTTACTCGATGACCTGCATTCTTCTTTGGCAGAGACCGAATTCAAGTCCTAACGAGAGTTTCCCCTCAACTAATTTCACTAATGGAGCTCTAACACACTCTGTCCATGGTGATAGCGGACATGACGAACATTCACACGCGTTCCCGGCGATCTAAGGCAGCTTAGCTCAATCGAGTAGGTCGAGGAGTACCAGGGGCACACAAGAACACTAAAACGAGAGGGCAGAGGGTATGAGCGGACCTGAGACGAGCTGACCACGGCGAGATCACACCGCTCGGTGTTCTTGGGTGATTTGGGGAAAATCCCAAACAGGGGAGTTCTAGTGGATGATTCGAGGCACTGGTTGCTCTGTTGGGTGCACAATTACATAGCGTACCTAGCGGGGTCGGCAATTTATAGCAGGCTCGAGCGATGGCCAGTGAATTTGGATTGGGCACGTTGGCGGTCGGAGAAGGAATGAGTCACGGGTGTGGTGATTCGTGGCCTTCACCGTGGCGGCCTCACCGGCGATGAACCAGTGACTTACAGTGACTCACTACGACGTGGTAAAACGTTGAGGCATGTAGCCCGGCCGGATAATGGCGAACGCCGGTGATGCCAACGCGACTGACCATGGCGGGACACGACGGCGGTGAGAACAGTGGCCGGAGTTTATCTCCAGCGTGATATTTCTTACCGAGGAGCACTTATCTGAGTTCGGTCGGGCGTGAATCGCGATGCCGGCGTGGATCTGGGCGCAAGATCACCGGCGGCGAGGGTCTCTGAGCTGGCGATCAAATCCGGTCACTGTACCATCACGAAGTTCATTCAATCGGCCTGACAGACCAAGTTTGGGGTGAATTTTCTCCTGATTTCACATGGAAACTAGACCAACATTCTACAGCAAAGATGTAGCCTAATGATCCAGCTACAAACTTACAATAGCAACCATAGCCAAACACTGACTCTTCTGAGTCCAGTTTAGGGTTTACTTACTCTTCTAAGTCCAGTTTAGGTTAAGTACTGCATCCTAGGGTTTCACCCACAAAATGTCATATCAAAACAACTTGTTTGAAGTTTTTTTGCCTAGTGAATGCACTCTAGGTGTGACAAACTGAAAGGGAAATAGGGTCAAACCTTTTCCTAATTGATTTTGGTGGTTGAATTGCCCAACACAAATAATTGGACTAACTAGTTTGCTCTAGATTATACATTCTACAGGTGTCAAAGGTTCACACAAACCAATTCAAAAGAACAAGTTAGGCTTCAAAAGAAAGGAGCAAATAGGAAACCGAAGGGTGCCCCTGATCTGGCGCACCGAACTGTCCGGTGCACCAGGGTGAATCAGCTCAAACTCTTCACCTTCGGATTTCCCAGGCGCAGCTCCGCTATAATTCACCGGACTGTCCGGTGCACCAGCGGAGCAACGGCTATCTTGCGCGCAACGGTCGACTCTGACAGGAACAGTGCAAAACAGTGATCGCGGCAGAAGTCAGAGCAGCGGTCAGAGGGGGCACCGGACTGTCCGGTGTGACACCGGACTGTCCGGTGCCACATGAGGATGAAGCCTCCAATGGTCGACCAGGTTCAGGGCCCTAACGAGAATATGACGTGGCGACGCACCGGACACTGTCCGGTGCGCCCATCGCCAGCAGACTTCACCAACGGCTAGATTTTGGTTGGTGGCTATAAATACCACTCCAACCGGCCACTTCAAGGTGTGGGAGTCCAAGCAATATTCCAAGTCATCTAGTTGACATACTCAATCCCTCCCAACCACATATATTCATTGATCCATCCTATGCGCAAGATTTAGGCCACTACAACCAATACAAGTGCCACAAAAAGAGAGCTAGCAAAAAGAAAGCCTCTCGTGTGAGTCTAGCAAGAGTGCCTTGTGAGAATTATTGAGAGTTAGTGAGCACTACATCTTGTGATCATTTGTGCGTGGAGTTTTGACTCCCATTGAACTTCCTCCAAAGTTTTGGAGGCTTGTAAAGCTAGCAAGAGACACCAAAGAGTGTGGTGGTCCTTGTGGGGTCTTAAGTGATCCTTGAAGAAGAAGAAGAGCTCGTCGATCTTGAGTGATCGGTGGAGAGAGGGAAAGGGTTGAAAGAGACCCATCCTTAGTGGACTCCTCAACGGGGGACTAGGCCTTCGAGGGCCGAACCTCGGTAAAACAAATCACAACGTGTCTCGTGTGCTTATTGCTTTGTAATTTGTTTGTCCTTCCCCTTTCTAAGTTTTTCCTTGCACTATTCTTTGCTCATACTATTTGGTGTTGCTTTAAGTTAAATTCTCATTTAGTGAAGCAACACCTTGCAAGGAAGAACTTGTGCTATTGCTCTTTTTTATCTAAGCCCTCGTGATTTATTCTCATAGACTTATTAGTAGTATTGATTTATCAATTCCGCATTATTTGAAAGCAATACTATTTACAAGCGAGGACTTAATTTTTATACTCCGATAATTGTGTATCTTGTTCTAACCACTAATCAAGGGATCTAGTTGGGGATAAAGTTATAATTTTCAGGTTTTCGCCTATCCACCCCCCCCTCTAGGCGACTTTCACAAAACACATGATATGCCAATGCTTATGATTGTTATGCTCAAATTTTAGTGGCAGTAACACCAGGGGTGTTACATCCTTCCCCCCATAAAAGAATCTCGTCCCGAGATTAAAAGTCTAGGGCAAGTAATGGAAAAGGAAACGTGTCATACTTTTATTCCCTTATTCTTGTACAAGACAGGGGTGGTATGGGTTGATTTCCTCTTATTACAACAAATGTACATATCTTTACAATTTACACGAAGCTAAAAAGCCTGGGAAATTCTTATCTAAAAAGTCTTGAGTTTCCCAAGTAGCTTCATCTTCCGTGTGTTGGTTCCACAGTATCTTGTAAAACTTGAGAGTTTTCCTTCGGGTAATTCTGTCATTTTGATCCAAGACTCGAATAGGATGTTTAGAATATGTCAAATCTGGCTCTAAGGCAACATCCGTTACTTCAATGGTTCGATCGGGAACCCGAAGACACTTCTTCAATTGAGACACGTGGAACACATTATGCACAGCAGACAATGTTTCGGGTAACTGGAGTCGGTATGCCACTGGTCCATATCTTTCAAGGATAGGAAAAGGACCAATGTACCGAGGTGCAAGCTTCCCCTTTACCCCGAAACCGTGATACACCCTTCATTGGTGAAACTTTCAGGTAGACATAATCTTCAACTTGAATGTGCAAGGGTTGTCGTCGCTTGTCTGCATAACTCTTCTGACGAGCTTGAGCTTCTTTCAAATTATGAATTATTCATTGAACTTTCTCTTCTGTCTCCTTTACCATATGAGGCCTGAAGAAATTCTTTCACCTGGTTCAGACCAGTTTAACGGAGTACGACACTGTCGTCCATATAAGGCTTCAAAGGGTGCCATTTTGATGCTTTCTTAATAGCTATTATTGTACGAGAACTCCGCTAATGGTAAACAATCATCCCATTTCTGTGGAATTCCAGAACACATGCTCGCAACATATCTTCAAGTATCTGATTTACTCTCTCAGTCTGTCCACTAGTTTGGGGATGATAGGCCGAACTATGGAGTAATTTAGTACCCAAGGATTTTTGAAGTTCTTCCCAGAACTTGGATACAAATTGAGGTCCACGATCCGACACTATTGTCTTTGGAACACCGTGCAAACTAAGGATGCGAGCAATATACATCTGGGCATAAGTGAGGACCGGGGTAATATTTCTTGACTGGCAGAAAATGAGCAATCTTCGTAAGCCGATCAATTATAACCCAAATAGAATCATACCCTTTTGCGGTCCTCGGCAATCCCACAATAAAGTCCATGCTTATATCCTCCCATTTTCCATGTCGGGATAGGCAACGATTGCAGTGGACCAGCAACTTTCATAAGTATGGCCTTGACACGTCTACAAGTGTCATATCTTGCCACATAGCATGCGATTTTAATCTTCATCTTTGTCCACCAATAATGTTGTTTTAGATCATGATACATCTTAGTGCTTCTGGGATGAATAGAATAGCGACTAAGATGTGCTTCATCTAGAATTTGCTGGCAGATCTCCTCCATTCTTAGGCACCAATATGCGGTTGTTAAACCATACAATACCTTGATCATCTTTTCTGAAGCAGTTGGCTTTACCAGCCTCTATTTTCTCATGAATGTGTTTCATTCCCTCATCATTTCTTTGTGCGTCAACTATTCTTTGCAGGAGGACTGACTCAAGCTTCAAGTGATTTGAAGTTCCATGTTGAATCATTCCCAGGTTTAACTTCTCCATTTTCTTGGCATACGTAATGTCAGAAGTCTTCATGGTAAGACAATGACAAAAAGCCTTACGACTTAACGCATCTGCCACTACAATTAGCTTTGCCTGGGTGATAGTGAATCTCCAATTCATAATCCTTAATCAGTTCGAGCCACCTCCTTTGTCTCATATTAAGCTCTGACTGGGTAAAAAATGTACGTTTCGGCGAGATCAGCAAGATGGTCCTCCTGCTTCTGCTGGCGATGACGATGTCGTCCACATACGTGAATATATTTCTGCCGACTTGCCCCTCGAGCACCGTTTTTGCTAAGCCAGGAGAAAGTGGACCCGGCGTTCTTGAGTCCCTCCGGCATTCTGATGAAGCAATACGTGCCGAAGGGTGTTATGAAGCTGGTGCTGGCCTTGTCCTCCTCCTTCATGTATATTTGATGGTAGCCAGAGAAGCAGTCAAGGAGTGACATGACTTCGCACCCGGCCGCGCTATCGACTATTTTGTCGATCCGAGGCAACGAGAAGTTGTCCTTTGGGCAGGCCTTGTTGAGACTGGTGAAATCGATGCACATCCGCCATTTATCGCTCTTTTTCTGCACCATCACAACGTTGGCAAGCCATGTGGGGTAGGCCACTGGCTCGATAAATTTGGCCTCCAGGAGGCGATGTACCTCGGCCTTGGCGGCTTCTGTCTTCTCATCAGACATTTTGCGGAGCCGCTGTTTTTCGGTCTCACCAAAGGGTCGATTCCCATGCTGTGCTCGATGATGGAGCGACTGACCCCGACCAGGTCGAGGGCGGACCAGGCGAAGACGTATTTGTTCTTGGACAAACAGCAGAGGAGTTTCTCCTTGTCATGCGAAGTGA
Organism: Zea luxurians; assembly: GCA_029449295.1. Classification (NCBI taxonomy): domain Eukaryota; kingdom Viridiplantae; phylum Streptophyta; class Magnoliopsida; order Poales; family Poaceae; genus Zea; species Zea luxurians. The sequence continues at coordinate 278,365 of JAOPSE010000806.1, forward strand.
GGTCTTTGCTGATGGTGACCGTCTGCTTGGGCGTGGCCTAGTCGAGGGGAACAGTCTTGGTCCCGTCGTTGCTCTGTAGCTGTGCTTTGTTGTGTTCTTTGTCACTTGGGCTGGCAGACGCAGGGACCTCACGCTGGGCCGTGAGGCAGTGCATGTTTCTTTGTCCGGGGACGAAGTCCCGTTCTATGTTTTGCGCAGTCTGCTGGTTGCCATAGACCGTGATGGCGCCTTGTGGACCTGGTATCTTCATACACAGGTAAAGTCCGTGAATGGCTGCCTCAAACTTGTTGATGGAGCCCCAGCCCATAATGGCGTTGTACGGATACACCATGTCGACGATATCGAAAGTCACTTGCTCACTTCGGGCATTGGGTGCTACACCGAAGGAGAGAGGCAACTCTATTTTGCCGACGGGAAACGTGCCCTTGACGCCGAAGCCATATAGTGGGTTGTCCGAAGGCTTGAGCAGGTTGTGGCTTATGCCCATGCGGTTGAAGGCATGGAGGAAAATGATGTTTGCTTGGCTGCCATTGTCGACTAGGACTTTGTGCAGGTCCCAGCCTGCCACGCTGCAGTTGATAACCATGGCGTCGATGTGGGGGGTGCTGCAGATCGACGTCTCGGGCGTCGAAGGTTAGCGGCACATGGGACCACTTCGTCTGTACGACCGGACCGGTGATGGCGACGTGGTTGATGCTGCGGTAGTGGTCCCGCTTCTGCCTCTTCGTGTCGAAGTCGGCGCTGGATCCCCCAGTGATCATATGAATGACTCCGTGATACGGCTGATCGGCGAAGTCCTCTTGCTTTGGGGCATGGGGGTGGTGGACGTTTTGTTGTTGCTGGTGTGGAGGTGGGGGTGGGGGAGGTACGATTTGTACTTCCTGGTGGTGTTGGTATGCGTGGTGCGGTGGATGCGGAGCGGGGCCGTGGATGTATGGCAGAGGGGGTTGCTGATATGTGTGTGCGACAACTCTAGGGTTGTCGGCTGGTTGCACCCGTGCCATCCTGTCTCTGGTGGCCTTCGTCTCTGGGCAGTCTCTGGTTTGGTGGGCGCAGTCTTCGCCGTGGAACAGGCAGTAAAATCGGCGCGGCTGCTGCGCACGTCCCCGGCCCCGACCGCGAGTTCCGTTTCAGCGGCCCTGGGGGGATATTCCTGGCGGCGAGGGGCCTCGCCAGCGGGGTGCTGGTTGGCGATGTTGTGCACTTGCTGCTGATTGCGGCCGTCCCGACCGGAGTCTGGCTGCGAAGGCCTCGTCCACGAGCGGCTGGACTGTGGAGTGTCTTTGGGTTTCCTCTGAGACTCGACTTTGCGTTGGTGGAGCTCTTCGGATCTGGCATATTTTTCAAATAGTTGATACAACTTCTGGAGGTTCTTGGGCGGATCCCTAATGCAGTGGCTGTAAAGGACGCCGGCCCGAAGGCCGCTGATGGCGTAGTGGATGGCGATTTGGTCATCGACCGAAGGCAGATGTGATTTGAGGGTCAGAAACTTGCGGTAGTACTCCCGTGGAGTCTCTTTTTCCAGCTGCTTGCAGAGTGAAAGTTCAGCCAAGGCGTCGGTGTCTGGGCGGTACCCTTGGAAGTTGAGCAGGAATTTGTCCTGGAGGCTTCTCCAGGAGTCGATGGACAACGGGGGCAACCTGGTGTACCAGGTGAGGGCTGGGCCTTCGAGGGTGATGATGAATGACTTGGCCATCATGGCGTCGTCCCCTCCGTAAGATGCAACGGCGACCTGATAACTCATGATGTACTGTGCTGGATCAGTGCTGCCGTTGTACTTGGGATAGGTCCCTGCCCGGAAGTTGGCGGGCCAAGGTGTCACTTGCAGGTGTGGCGCCAGGGGACTTCGCTCGTCGAGGTAGTTGACACCTTGGAATGCCGCGGCGTGTGGGATGGCGTGGCCACTGGGGGAAGTATAGGTCTTCGACTTGTGCGCGTTGTTGCAAGGGTGGCCCATGTTGCAGGCCGAGGTGGCCTTCGCGCTGCATTAGCGTGATCTCTTTTTCGAGCTCTTGAGCCTTCTGCTCTTCGTCGCGTATCATCTGCCGCACCTTGGCTTGTGCAGACACACGTTGGCGCTTGGCCTCAAGTATCTCTTTTTGCTTCTGGAGATTGAGGTTCTTGATGCGCAAGGCGCGCAGTTGTAGCTGCTCTTCTGCTGAGATACCGATGACTTCGCTGTCCTCGATGACGTCCGCGCCCTCCGGTGGAGCGAAGCCTGGGGGAAGTTGTGGTTGTCCTCCAGAGTTGCAAGTGCGGAGACTACCTTCGGGAGTGGGTTGTTCGTTGCGCTGCCTCTTGCTGAGAGCGTCGTCTTCGGTGGCCTCTTGGTGGGTGGTGTCGACGAGGGCGAGGGCCTTGCCCTTTTTCTCGGCCAGCAGTGCTGCCTTCGCAGCCTCGTCAGCCTTCGAGCTAGCTTTCTTGGGTGCCATCGCGGGTGGTTTTTTCGTAGCCCGAACGGTGGGCGCCAAATGTTGGAACTTGCTCTCCCGAGCAAGTTGATCCAACGGGGGAGTGAAGCAACGTAAACAGGGTTTTTGCTCGAGATGGCAATAGCTCTGTTAATCTAGCCTCTCGAGGGCGCTGTGCGGGGGTATTTATAGGTATCTGAGTGCCTAGCGTCCAGTGTTAAGGATGCATGTGCCCTCAGGCACCTAGGTTATCCCATAAAGCGGGGTTACAGACCGTAATTACAGGGAGACCTTTACAAATTAGGCACGTAATGCGCAGCGGCCACGCAGGGCCTGTTACAATGGGCCGGATCACAAGTGGGCCTCATGTTGGTCGAGATCGCAAGATGAGATGACCTCGTCACAGGCCTTCGTCCTGCGATGTGTGGGACGAAGGGTAAGTCTGCTAGGCCTCCATGTTGGTCGAGGTCGCAAGGCGAGGTCGGCGAAGGCATCGAGCGAAGGGTGGCATCTTCGCCTTCGCCCAACAATTATTACATAACCTGGGAGGCAAAAACCTCTCCCGAATAAACATTAAAAAGTTTTTAGTGGAGGACACTTCCTCCCGAGTCTTCAGTCTTGATTTTCTTCTTTGGGCACCACCTTTGAACAAAACCAGCAAAAATTTGCCGCTTCCTCACCTAAAACAACATGGGACAAAGCCCTGAGTACGAAGTGTACTTTTGCAAGACTTACCCGTCAAAGTAAAAGACTATCAAGGATATGCTGGCCTTTGGGAATCAAGGTATGGCTTATCAATAATCCAAGACTCTGTTTGCAGAAATGCTTACTAACAGTGGATCCTTAAAAATCAAATTTTACTTGTCAGGTTAAGTGAAGTTACCTGCAGCTAGAGTTCTTTCTACCCTAGTTCAATCACTTGACTTATACTAGCAATTTCTTTTCAACCCTTCTATTGACTGGAATGCTATGTGTAGGTCAGTGACCAAGTCTTGATGTCCACGAAGTTACGGCGATCCGAATCGATTATACTCAGCTGAGAATCTCTGATGACACGACATATGTAGCACTTAACCCTTGCATATGTCAACTCGCCACCGGGGTTCTTAAGACCAGATCAGGTTCACGCCAACCGAGAGCACAGCTACACCACCGTCCAGCCTCTTGCCACGGAGGGTACACGCTACTCTCTCCATCTCTCCACTCCCATTGCGTGTTATCTTATTCTGGTATTAGTCTGCCCGAGGCAAAGCTTACCCATGACGAGGCATGAGACCAGTTAAAGGGTCCTCGATCATCAAGCCTACATCGAGAAGGTCCTTAATCGACTCAGACGAAGACACTACACCGAGACTCTCTTCTCGTGCAAGTCACTCGCCCGGTCTCAGCTTTATCATTTCAAACCCAAAGTTTGGTACCTGGCAGAGGTACATCTTTTCTGATGTTGAACCCATCATGGCCATGATGGATCCACCATCAAGTTTTGTTTTGAAACATCCCACCCACTTTGAAGCATCATCTTTTGTGAAAACAAAACATTTTGATTTCTAGAGCAAAGCTAAGCATAAGAAAAACCTTTTTACAAATCAGGGATTAAGGAGAAGTAATCAAATCCAAGGAAGGAAATGTAGCAACTGGTTTAGCACACAACTCCTATTACCTAATGCATCAAGTAAGTGAGAAAGATTTCAAAATAACAAAGGGGTGGCAAATGCACCGGGGCTTGCCTTGTGTGATAGGTGAATCAGGCTCTGTTCCGTAGTTATCAAAGTAAAAATAGATTCCTGAGGTTCTTCAGGTGGTGGTGGTGAAGTTCTCTCTTCTTCAACTTCTATTTCCTCCTCGTTTTATAGATATAACCATATATAATCATGAAAGCTCATGTAATGCTCATGAAAATGCTAAGATAATAAAAGTTTATTATCTAATGTCTTGAATATAACTTTCCTTCATGGATCTCCGAGAAATTAGGGTTTTCGGAGTCTATAGTGAAGTTCATAGAGCAGGGGGCTAGGGTTTTGGGTTCTAAGTATCAAACATGGTCCAAATCATACCAAAATTTACCCAAGGCTTCTAAGTATTATTTAAAGTTTACCTAAAAAGTTTGGTGAATTTTGGAATTATAAACTATTCTCTAAAATTCTAGAAGTATGGTTTTTGGCTATTTAAAATGCCCCAAAATTCCCTATTTGAACTAAATATCATGAAACTATTTTATTAAATACTATAGAAAATTAGGAGCCTAGCAAAACGGTCTGGTATTTTTAGCAATTTTCTACAATTTTCTAGAAATTCTTAAACCCTGATAGAAAAAGAAAAAGAAAAAGGCATGAACAGTTCTGGACCGGACTGGCCCAAGTCGGCCCAACTACAGCCGAAAACGTGCGCGCCCGCGCCCGCGGTATTGACTTTGCGAATAGGCCCCCGTCGTTTTGAATAACCTGAAGCGGGGTTGCAGTACTATTCCTCGAGTCACTGATAGTTTACAAAAACGTCCCCCATGTTCTATTTCTTCACAGCCCGAAGTCCACAACGATGCACAGCGCAGGGCCGAGCTCCGGTGAGCTTGTACCAGCCGATTTAATCGATTACTGGCGTTCTTCTTTGGCAGAGACCGAATTCAAGTCCTAACGAGAGTTTCCCCTCAACTAATTTCACTAATGGCGCTCTAACACGCTCTGTCCACTGTGGCAGCGGACACGATGAACATTCACACGCGTTCCCGGCGATCTAAGGCAGCTTAGCTCAATCGAGTAGGGCGAGGAGTATCAGGGGCACACAAGAACACTAAAACGAGAGTGTAGAGGGTATGAGTGGACCTGAGACGAGCTGACCGTGGCGAGATCACACCGCTCGGTGTTCTTGGGTGATTTGGGGAAAATCCCAAATTGGGGAGTTCTAGTGGATGATTCGAGGCACTGGTTGCTCTGCTGGGTGCATAATTACATAACGAAGCAGGCGGGGTCAGGAATTTATAGCAGGCTTGAGCGGTGGCCAGTGAATTTGGATTGGGCACTGTGGTGGTCGGAGAAGGAATGAGTCACTGGTGTGGTGATTTGTGGCCTTCACCATGGCGGCCTCACCGGCGACAAACCAGTGACTTACA